>OZ034977.1:27205651-27638151 GCA_964030785.1 Siderastrea siderea | reverse complement strand
GTAGGGGGGGGGGGGAGGAGGAGACTAATAATAAGTTTCTTTAAATTGCCACAGCTTGAGACATGTTTGACGTAGCGAGGAACAGATTTCGGCGTCTTACTCCCCTTGCCAAGTTCTTTCAGAGTACGTAACGTTTTATCTCAAATAAAAATTCTTACTTAACTTCTTATTTAACTTTTTTATTGAACCATTATTTTCACAAAGAAAATGTTTCGATCGACTTTAAACGAAAAAAAGCTTAAACAGGTGAGCTTTAACAGCTTCGTGTTTTAAATAATGGCTCAACCGCACTCACCTTCCCTTTTGAAAGCCATTCCTATCAAGTCGTATATCCCCGGTCTTGCCGCTAGTGCCATATATTCTGATGAAAACTTTGTTACTCGTGCCAGATGTGTCGTCACCCGATGTTGACACGACCACTTTGTATACTGCAAGTAAAAATAAGTATACGGCTTACATAACGAGAACAGTCTCAGGAATGGGATAAGGAGAAAGTAGGTACCTGTACATCCTCCCGGCCCACCGAAGCGCTGGGACGGAAAACAGTATTTTTAGAATTCTCCGTTAAAGAATAACGAACAGGACGTTAGTATCTTACTTGAGAATTCAGTGATCAGTGTAATCTCCATTACAAATTAGAACGCGCTGTGTCATATAACCCTGAACATGCTGAACTCACGTTAAGCAAATAACGAATAAGCAATCAAACATATGATTGCATAATCGTTATGATTGCGTAATCGTGTCTACCATAGTCTATGTAGTACATCGCAAAGTGACCGTATTTCCGTTGCAGAATGATAAAAGCATACCGTACCAGCAAGAACGTTGTGGGGAAAGTTATGAGTTCTTCTCAGGAAGGGTGCCCAGATTTTTTTGCGTCATATGCTCGTGACCTCACAGATCACCTAAGTTCCACTTCGAGCAAGGCATTAGTATATGGATTTGTGAGAAATTCAACGAATAGATTTTATAAGCATTTTAAATTTCTTGGTTGAGTGTTCAGCTAAAAAAGTTATCATAAGCCTTTAATGGATACTCTATAAGTTGAAGGATATCTTTGCAAAAATTTCTTTTCAAAGTGACCACCTGAATATCTCCAGTTCACTTCTAATGTGGTAAACTGCATATCTCGCTAAATATCTAAATTTGTCGTGCTAGATGACATATTTTGATATAATGGTCGTATTTTGATAGAATGGCCATTTGTGACAATAATGGAAATTATAATTAATTATGAATTTTATGATATAATGGAAATTATTGTCACAATAATGCAACTTAAGGTTGATGTTTATGAACTATTTCTTAGAATAATAGGAAAATATTTTCTGATGTTTTTTTTTTAACTAAGCTAGTAATAAGTAAGAATGACGAAGAATGCTTACTTTTCCCTTGAATTGTAGTGCAATATACCAAAACCAATATCAGCAGCTTTGTCATCCTGAAGATGTAATATAAAGAACTAAATAATAAAGTACATTAATGTTAATTAATGACATTAATGAGGTTTTTTGGAAAGTCCCCATTTTCATTAACCTTGCCAGAAGAATTAACTATGTTGTCCACACAAACGCTAAGCAACGTTTTCGCACACCGACACAAATGCATTTAGCTCTAAAACAGTGTCTATTCAGATCGAGCAGAAGACCCTCCTTTTTTTGGTCTTCTGGGACTGGGTAGATTCCGCCCTCTCCGCTAACTCAATGAATATAAGAGATATTACAGAGAAACTTAGAAGACAGATACGAGGTCCAAACTGTTTCATTTCAGGTCTTCAGCGTAAGCTGATGACGTACAAATCACGTCACGTTCTCAAACGGCGTCCAACTTGAATCTGCCACCTTGGATTTCTTGATTTTTTCCCCACGAAAATCACCAAAATTCACCAAGAAGTAAAAAAAAGTCGCCCTAAATGATCTAAAATGTAAACGTTACCGAAATGAAGATAGCACTTAATTTTCATTAAAAGCAGCTGAAAATTTACAAACTTCGAAAAACTTTTTGTCTACGATGTGGTTACTTGTTAGGACAAGTCACCAAGTTTAGTGGCTGTAGCTTGTATATTGAAAAAGCAATAAACGCTTATAGCATGTGCGGTCAGATTCCACTTCGCCCCTCTCCGGTTTGAATAGGGTTAATCAACATTTTAAGTCATTTTTCTGTTCCTGATAACCAAAAAGGCATAACACTAACCCGTTTTCAAGCGAAACTTTTTCAGTGTTATCTCAATACTATACCATGGCCAATCTTAACTGGTGGTTTACGGGTACTAGCTTTAGTAAAAAGGTCCTCCTTATTAAGTATTTTCCTTATAATTGTCTGACTTATACAACTTAATTTTCTCTGAAAAGCAACATTTACTATTTATCAATATTTACCAAAAAGAAAGTTTAATGCTAAGAACATGCAATTAAATTTAAAAAGAAGTACCGCATGCATGAATTTGAAAAGTTAACAAATATTTACCATGTATTGTGCACTGTAATCAAGTCAAAATAAATCAATACCGTGCCCGTTATTTCCAAAAAAAATCATAGGTTCCAAACCTTTTTAGCAAGAAACACCGGAAGTTGGTAGCGAGTTAACTACCATGATACAGTTATGTTTCAATACCGCGATACAGAATATTTCAACAGCTTACACAAGTGTTGTTTACAGTTATCTATGACAATCTTGACACAGACAGGTTTATGTGTTTATCGTCATGTAGTTATGTTATAGGTATTGTATCGTGTTTATTGTATCATTTAATCTTCTAACGCCTTCAAGGGTTTCACACTTAACGAAAACCTAGCTCCAATGTTAGAATCAAGGACACAGTAACAAGCATATAAAACTAAAAGATATTGTCTCTTTTTACTAACCTTTGAAGTGTCATGTCCACAGCGTTGTTTCCGTTTGTGGAGGTCTTTCGTTTTGCTTCGTGGGCTTATTGGTGATTTTAACTTTTGGGAGGGCGAAAAAGTGGACTAAGGTGAAGGCCGTGAAACGTGTTAATGAGTCAATTCTATAGTCATTAATATTCATCGGTACGTGATTACGTACTGGTGGTTACCAGTTGTACTAGTAAAATGATATTTTCATGAAAAAAGCCAAAGATCTTTTTTATTTTTGTTCATAACTTTCAGATGTTGTTTCATACAAAACGCGTCAATGGTCATTATTTATTATATGCATTGTTTCTTTTTGAATCAAATCAGTCACACTTGAAAGATACAAATTGGTGATGTCTGCTAGGACTTTTGGATTTGGCGTTCTACAAATTGTAATTGTTTTTATTCAGAGTGTTTCTCGAGTTTACATTCATAGATGGCCTACCCCCGAAGGGTTTATCGTACACTAAAAAATAAAAATAAAAAAACCAGACAGCCCATTGGGCATTTTTACCGGCCCTTCTGACCCACCCAACCCCTAGATAAACGATTCCGTATTTTTACGTGGCTCAACATACAAACCAGCGAAATGAAAAGTCTGACCGTGTGACAGAATATTTGAATATTGCGTTACTGGATGACGTGAAGCTTAAACTCTGATGACTCAGCTTATCTTTCGTATCGCTTTTTATTTATTCTGCTATTAACCCTCGGATTTACAAGCAAACTCATACCCCACCGTGATACAAGGGGGGAGGGGGGTGAAACCCTCCTGGTTTTTGATGTCTTACAATATTTGGAAGATAGCCTGTGATGTGCTCTATACGATGGGATAAATACAATGGGTCATAATGGGTCAATATAATGGGTCATAATTGGACATAGGGGGGCCATCCTATGGAATGCTGTTTCGTCGTATAATACAGGATCCCAATTTTCGGTTTTCTATCGAAAAGTGAAAAATGATAATTATATTAAGGAGCTTAATTTCAGTGCTCAGTCGGTTCAGTCGCTCCCTAGGCATTACAATGACTTTAAATGTTACTGATTGTTGTGTAATTAATTATTTTTAAAGTAGTTATAATCCAATTTAGTATATAAGTATTTAGTAGTAATTTAGAAATATATTAGTTTATTAGTATTTAGTAATATTTAGTTAATACACGACCCCACAAGCAGTGTGCTTTAACTTTCCATCGTGTTTAAATAAAGGTTATTCATTCATTCATTCATTCATGGGTTGTGGCGCTGCTGGGAGAGTGTGAGGTCATTCAAAAAACGGCGTAATTAATTATAAATTGAGGTTTTTGATGGCAGACATGGTTTTGCCCACATTTTGTGCTTCGTTCCACTGAAAAAAAGATGAAAAACAAACAAAAAATAATAATAAAAATGGCTTGAGTGACCTGCCACTGATGACGTAATATTCTCGTAACCATAACCCATTTTCATCAAACTTGTGTCAAAATGTGTCCAAGGGATAGTCGTATAGCTACTGAAAACGGTAGGTGCTGATAGAAATTCGCGTTGAAAGAATTCAAGAAAAACCTTATGCCCCCCCCCACCTCCTTTCTACGCCTGAGGATGCAGTAGTTCTGCAATGGTCAGCGGAATTACCAATCAAAGTTTATAGGGCATCGACCGATCGACCGACGTTTTCTCCTAACTGCCATATTTTAGTCTTTATCTTCATTGAATTTTGCAATACGCCTACACAAAATAATATTTAATTTATTTCAAGAAATAGAGGAAATAATCCTCTTAGAAGCCACAAGGGCTTACTAATGAGGATCCTCCTGTAACTACACTAGTGTGTCTTGGAGCAGGAATTTGAAGAGGTGTTGACAGATAAGGGTCGTTAATTTGTAGTCCGGTCACAAACAGCGCGAAGGTGGCGACGTACTCAGCGATTCGGCACTATCTTTCGCCGTTGATTTAATCCAATTAACGGATAGTTATTTTGTTTGTATTTCGCTTTGAATATAAGAGGACCTGTAACGTTGCGATGGTCGTGTTTCCTAAAAATAATCATGCCAGAAAAGGAAAGGAAGAAAGAGCAAAGTGTAAAGTGTGGTTTTCAAATCTGGGTTGATAGCGTGACCCCAACACGTGTATACTTTGTCAAATTCGGGGTTTGCTAATTCGGAGAAAAGTTCAAATGTGCCGTGTTTCTAGGGAAAGCGTGTAGTGGCCGACGACAGAAGTCCTCCCTGGAAACAAGGAGTCTAAGGAACATGGGAAGACAGAGAGGACAAATTCTGAGCGCGATAAAGTGACTTCGGTAGAGGGAGGGGACATGTCCTCGTAAAAGAGCAACGCTAGAAGCTGGCTTTTCTCTAATTTAAGACTTTGTAAAAAAAGTGACCGTTCAGTTACAATCGGAAGGGAAATATTATCTACAATCAAGTTCAAGGAGTCTTGTAGCCTAAAAAACGTGCACGGATTTATCCACTCCACTAACAATTGTTGAATGTCCCCAAATATAACGACTTTATTTGTTAGCATTGAGTATTGAGGCCAATTATTTCTTACAACGTCAATTCTAGACTTACAGTACGTCTAAGCGGACAGATGTGAAATTGACAACGTACAAACTTCAAGTGCTGTGTTTAGGTTCTCTCTTCATCAAGTTAACTCGGAATGGTGACATCGATTGTCAATCTTTTGACCACATATAAACCTTTAAACATGGTCTGCAAACAAAGCATTTCACTGAAATGATGAGGATAAAAGCGTTGAACTCTCACATCTCTACAATTTGAGAAAGATTTGGCTTCAACCGTTGAAATGGGACGTTGTGGTTCGCATGTACACGAAACACCCTTAGTTAATTAAATAAAGAAAGGATGATTTCTTTTTTCGCCAGTAGAAGTGTCAACATGCTCAAAACGCTTATTAAAAATCGCAGAGAGTTAAAATATAAAAAGCCAACAAACTGCGTATTATAAAACTACGTATAATTTTCTTTAGATTTTTTCTCTTCTCTTATTACAAATACCTAAAGATTCAACACAAACGCTGTTCTAAACATGGTGACCCGTTATGGTGACCCGTCGGATCGTGTCACCAAATGTACAGCAATGAAACACACCCGAAGTCAATGTCCACCGCAGGAAAATATCCGCAGAAAAACCTTGTAATGGACCTAATTCAAGGAAGCTACCCTCATGCTATCTAGTGGTTTTTGTTGTTATGATACTGTCCCATGTTGGAGTGGAAAAACCGACACGGAAACATTGTCACAGTTCGCGGAAATTTTCCCGCCAATACAGGCTTACATAGAGCATATACCATAAATTCCTTTTTAAACACATGTAGCTCATACACGGCGTTCCCACGGTAATTTGAGCCGTAAAAAGCACGTTATTAACGGAAAAGGAACGGTTTTGAATTTCAATGAAATGTTTTCTTAATACTGTTTTAAATGCCCTTATCTTTGGTGCTGTTTTTTTTTTTGTATTGAAACCTAGGTTATTCTAAAGTCTCAGGTCCTGAAATAATATCGTGAATTTCTTTATATGCTCCCACAAGAGCGAGGCCTACAGTACTCAGCGGATCTTGTAAAGTGAGTTTGGTTGCATTTCCAAAAATGCACTTAAAGTAGGGTGGTAACAGCTCCTTTACTTTTTTTTTGGATGGGAGCAATACATAAGAGTTCCCTAATATATCTACAGTATTTAGTTCAAGAAAATGAGGTTTATTTGGTGCCTTAAAATCAACCTTAAGAATTGTCCTAACTACCCATTTTAGAAGAAATATATTCTGTGAAGATTAGTGACATAACTAGAAGTCCATACAATGTTACAATAACAGAAACAAGGGTAGATAGGGCCGGTGTAATACACTGAAAGTAGTGATTTTGAAGCTAAATAGAATCCAATTTGCACAGTAAACAATCTGATCTAGAGAACTTGGTGCAAATGAGATTTATGTAGCCTCATCCGCAGGCATCTCACTCATGCTCTAATTAAAAACACATCAAATAATAAAAGGACCGGAAAGAGTTAAGACGGATTCCGCTCAACGTTCGAGCAATAAGTGCAAAAAATATTTACCAAAAAACTACTCATAGCACGGTAACATTTTAAATGCTATTTGAAACATCTCACTCTAGTTCACTTGCCCAAGTGACCCCGCGATGAAATTCTCAAGCATTCTCAAGAAAATTAATTTCAAATCTCGTAAAAGTATGCTAAAAACGAGCGCCATTTTGTTTTCAACTGAAATGAAGCGTCTTTTTAATTGAAATATTGATAACTTCAAATCCAATTTTCTCTCGCGGGGTCAGCTTGGAAGCAAAAGTAACGATAAGTTCTTCTTATCTGTTCTCAAAATGTGACAGTGCTGCAAGTATTTTTTTGGTAACTTAATTTTTGCACTTACTGCTCGAACGTTGGGCGGAAATCGTCTTAATCAAATTCTCCTAAGTAGCACCATATGAAATAGAAGAGAACAGTGAGGAAAACATGAATGTTGATGTTGGGGCTTTAAGGGTTAAAAGAGCAATGCCGTGCAAGTTTGTTTTTGTAACAAAAGTTAATGCGTAATTCATTGCTTCGTGATTTTTATCTGGTTTCTTGATTCTTTGTTGCACTGTAGATTACAACGGAAAATAAAAATCACGGAGGAATGCATTGCGCATTACTACGAATATATTAGCATTTACTTGCCAACTGTGAATATGTAACGCAAGCTTTTCCGTCGGTTCACACGTCCTCTTTAACCTTAAGTCTACAAGTGTTCCAGTGAATCAATGTTAATAAGACTCAATACTGAAATTGGTCACATCGTCAAGCACGCGCGTTTAATGTTACAAAAAAAACTATCGAGCCGTTCCTAATATTTTCGCAAAAGCCCTCAAATTCAAAAATTACCACAAAATGATTACGCGAATGATCTTAGAAAAACAATTCGTTCTAGACATCGCAAACACCAGGTTGTTTTTGCGATTTACTTCAAAACAAACATACAGAAATTTTTTGTTCTTGTATATTTTGTTTGCCATACATCGCAGTTTAAGACGTTGGTATTTGCTTTTCAAAGTGAAATCTTGATCGCGCAAAATTTCAATTTTACAGAAGACTGTCTAAGAACCGATTCAAAAAAGTTAGGTATGGTCCCAAAAAAACTGTATCGAAACACCTTAAGTTCCTGATAAAACGACGGAGTGATATCAAAGCTGTAAATAGTGGTTTGAACCTAGGAGTCGTATCATAAGTCCGCGATGGTCGTATCGGTGAGTGTAGTCTTGAGAAGGACTTTTTGAGAAGACACTGAATGACGTTTCGACAACCTGAGTGTAAGTCATCATCAGAGTCAAGTGAATTGTGAATCGACAGTAGTGTTATGAGTCTCTGGTCGCTGTCCTGCTTGGTCGACGAACGAAAATTTGAACATACGACTTACTGAACAGAAACGAGCGAAATGGTTATATCAACAATCACATTGATGAACTGATATATAACTACTCCCACTGCATAAATTATCAGCATCGCATATAACTTCAACAAACTGTAATATATAGATTTAGCCAAGCCTAAAAGCGGAGCCCCCCTTTTTGTTTTGTCTGTTTTTTGCTTTTGTTTTGTTTTTTTTTTTGTTTTGTTTTTGCTGGCAGTTATTAATTTGTGAAAATACTCTCATCCAAGTCGTTTTACTAAAAAAAAAAAAACAAAGAAAAAAAAGAAAAAACTTCTCGTTCCCGCTGAGTGTCGAACCCGGGTCGTCGGCGTGAGATGCCGGTAACTAGTCCACTAGGCCATGGGCGTTTGACATTATTTAAGGAGTTAATTTTAATACTTATTTCTTTTTTCAAGCTGCCTATCAGCATGAAAATGCTGGTGTTTTTCCCGGCAAAATGTGTTCGAAACGCCGTAAAAACCATGGTTGTGGACAGAAAAAACCAAAAAGCACTAGCTCTGCTATATTTGGCGTCGAAACCGCTGCGAAAAGCTGCGAACTCAAGCGATGTGCCGACCGAGTTTGAACAGAACCGACGAGGCAAATTTGAACTTTTTGCCTGAACTTTATCGCCGAATTTCTTTCGCCTAGATTGAACTTTTCCCCTTCCACCAAAAAGACAACTGAGTGTTCTTTTGAACTTTTTTTTTTCCATTAACAAATTTGTTTTTGACTTTTGTTGTCTTTGCTTGTTTTGCTATAACGCGGGTCAACATGCGATTTCGCGCCGAAAACACACGGGATTCAGCACAGGGTTATATCCAGTGTAGGAAGTGTATTGGTATCCCTGTGGTGCGGACGGACGGACGTACGGATGTACGGACGGACGGTCACGTGACTACTACGTCACTACCAAAATTTTTTGGCTTGATAGATTACCAAATTTCCTTAGCAATGGAGCTCCGCTGACGCGCTAGCGCGCTGGCTCCGCTATGAATAAATTACCATCACTAAAGTGCAAAGGCATAGGGAATATACCAAGTGGGAAGCAACCTGCATTGTGTGAAGAACGTCACGGGTGTGTTGAGGGTTTTTTGGTTTCCGACCACGGTAATGATCAGTGTAAATTACCCATCCACCCACTATTTCTTTGTTCGACACGACTGTGACTGTTATCATGACCGGGAACTTTCTCGCAGTCTTAATGTGATGCGATAATTGTTGCAAAGCGAAATAGTATGCTGCTTTGGGTGTCCGGGGTTCTGGGTCTGGTTAATGCGTTTTTATTCAACACAGATCTTTTTATCCGTTTTCGAGACATAAAAAACGGAGGTTTTCGAAACGTGAGGATGGGGCCTAAGTGCATCTTGCGCGCTTCGCATATTTGGGATTTTAGCGGGCGTTTTTTCCTTGCATTTAACGATGGAAAAGCTTTCAAGTTAGTCGTTTTGTTTTACTCCTCAGGCGCCACATACTCTCGGTGAACTGGAGAACATGACTGGAATGTGTTGGGTTTTCAGGGAAATTCTACCCACTATAGTTGACGGTAGAGTTCCTGATGTTCTACTGGCTAGCGGTATCACGGACGGTGGCATAATCCTAAGTGGACGCGGCAGGCGTCTTTCACAGTTGACAGGTTAACTCGAACTTGATTTTCTAGAGATTAGAACAAAGATTAGAACAAAAGAGACAACAGCATCAAAGAGCCACAAAAACTGAAAACAATATTACCCATGATAGCTTTGCTTTATCGTTTGTCTCACAATATTGTCACTTTGATGTGGATCGCGATGTGGATTGACTGATGGCCACGACCAAACAACACAACAGCCGATCGGTACCTCAGCGGACCTCTGGAGGAACAGAGTCAAATCAGAACATTAAGATCAAAACCCTGCAATCATAACAGAAAATGACCACAACGAGGATCGAAATGCACCAATCACAAACACCCATGGTGCTACATATAGTGACACATGCCCAGTCGACATCATAGCCTGACGAAGACCAGCAGTAAGCGGTCCAAACGTCGCGATCCACATCAAAGGGACAATAACGTAATACAAACGATAAACAAAGCTATCATTATAAACCACGATGAACAACCACGTCTCTCAATGTTATCCATGTTGGTTATGCCCTTTTATCGACTTACTTCAGCTGGTACATTGTACCCAGATCTAGATAACACAAGATCATGATCCAAAATCCGTGCATGAGTTTCCAAAACAGGGGTCAACCTTTTGTGACAACAATAAATAAAGTTCATCATAAGAACAGTAAGCTGGACGTTTTCGTTACTAATCTGAAAAGAGGGAAAGTGGGTGCGAAGGAAGGAAGGAAGGAAGGAAGGAAGGAAGGAAGGAAGGAAGGAAGGAAGGAACAAAAAGGAAGGAAGGAAGGAAGGAAGGAACATTCGAGCAAATGAAGACTGCAAGCACTAATATTTAGGAATCAAGGAGCTTTCACACCTTTCACAGCTTGTACACTATCCTAATTGTCATCCAAAGAACTATTCGTGACTGTTTCATTGAACTGCTGAATGATTGATTCAGTTGGGTGTAAACTACATGTGATCGCGTACTGCTGTTAGTTTAATTATTGAACAAAGAAAGTTGCAATCAATAAATCGCTCATTTTCTGGTCTTGTATTTTAGGTAAGAGAGCCGAAGGAAAGAGAACCAAAATTTTCTGGAAGTTAAAGTACTGATTCTCACCTGGCAGACTCCTTGATACAGGCCTTCGGATAGGGCAGTTTGGCAATATTCTTAGCTGTTACTTCTCCATCTTTCCCCACGTCACTTGCCACCTCTTCGTAAAGTTTTCCTTGGATGTCAGGGCGACTGCATGTCAAAGACAGGAGGAAACAGATCACATGTTATCAATGACCACTTTTTTTAGTAGAACGTAATGTATTGAAAACTCGTTACTGTTATCATTTAGCGGTCTCTTAAACCTTTCCGCCAGAAAGCAACAACAACAAACAATTATATGAGGCTTTAAAGCCGCAATAGTGAGCAGTATCTGACTTCTCCTAATCCTTGCAATATCATCGTTCCGTAAAACATACAGCACACAACAGTGGAGGAAATAATCCCTAACGATAAAAATGCCTTGATATTTAAACAAATTTTCCTAACTTGTACCATAAGAAATATATGCTGGCTTGAGAGAAGAATATACATACCCATAAAGCAGTTTTTTTTTTCAGATACTTAACTCTGCAAACACGTAGAGATTATTTCGTCACCACGTGGAATTTGTGTGAGTGGCCATCAGCAGAAAAGAATAATATTATTTCAATGTGCGCCAGCTGGCCAAAACAAAGTTTACATAAGATATTTTGGATTGTCAAGATTTGTCGCCACTAGTTTCCATGGTAGTACAACGCTAAATTTTGGCGTGCTCCTATTGGTCGAGTTCGATCACGTGACGCGATAGTGCCTCTCCTCAGCGAGCGCCTATCAGCACACAGTGTCCGTTTTTGGTAATTTTCCCTCAAAATTTAGCGTTGTACAATAAAAACAATAGAGTCCTTCTGTCTCAGGCCCTATGTGTGGTAGGTTCCCTCGGAAATCTGATGTTCAAACTTCATATAAGCCCGAGAACGTAGTTCTCGGGCTAATATTTGTTGTGAACATCAAATTTCCTCGGGCAACCTATCACACGATAGTGCCTTCGACAGAAGAACTCTATTGTTTAAATAGGAAGTGCCTCTGTCGTGCAAGACATGCCATGAAATGTAGATACAGAATCACCGATTGAATTTGTTTTGGAAAAGTAATAACGGGACTTGCTATTTTTGTCTATTCCATTACACTCTTCTTTGCTTACTGGGGGGAAATAAAAGTAATAGCCTCTGGTCGTTGGCTACTGTACACCCCACCTTAATCCAGGAGAGGCTAACTCACCCAAACGGAATTCCCACCCTGCTCACCCAAGTAACGCTCGCAGATAATAAATGTGAAAAATTATATTAAAGGAGAGGGTCACTCCAGAAACCGTATATTTTGTTGCAGTCACCAATAAATAGACCACACTGATTTGAGATCCTGACCATTGTTTGAGCTTCCATAGTGCATCTGATCCCAGTGAAATTCCTCTCCAAAGAAACAAAAAATTCATCATCGGGCGCTGCCATTTTGAATAGCACTTAGGAGCCTGGCAGCATATTCGTGACGTCATTCCGCTTAACTTGTCAGTTCCAAGATGTTTGTTTGCATTTCGATAGGATGGCTGCGCTCAAACCGTATTGTTTCGAACCAGAACGTGCCGGTATTCCAAGGACGATGAAAGTGGAGATGATTAAATGCAGGAACGGTTAGAAGGTACATTTTAGTGCACTTGTGAAAGATGTTAAGTGACGCCGACTCCGAGGGAATACGTTTGCTGTCGAGAGTAGCCAGAGTCGGAAAACAAAGATAGAAGGTACACTTCGAACGAGTAAGATAGTCCGGCAGATTGGTGCAAGAATTGTGGAATTTCTGGTAAAAGCACCAAATTTTGCGCAAAGATAGAGAATTACCTACTGAACAATATTAGGACCCACCTGGGATCTACCCCATAATTGTAATTATAACGGGTTTAAGGTGGAACACTACACTTCTCACATGGAAACGAGGCCGGGGGAATTATTTCTTTATTTTCAGCTGAGTGAGACAATGTATCGGAAGAAGTTAACAAGTGAAAACAAAAAATGAATTCCAATATGCATTCTGAGACATAATTGGCCTTTTTGTATGATCACGTGACTAACCACGTGACCAAATACGCTTTTTAATACCAAGCATTGGACATTGTAATCTTACCCTGACTCTCTCAATTTGCATCTTAGTTATTTGGTCAAGTTCATACATAGAAACTACGAAAATGCTATGGACCCATTTGGGATCCATGCCCTTAAGGTGGCCTACTGGACTTCTAACATGGAAACGAGGCTGGATGAATTATCTATTTTCAGCGGAGTGAGACAATGTTTCGTAAGAAATTAAGACGATTTCCGCTCAACGTTCGAGCAGTAAGTGCAAAAATTAAGTTACCAAAAAAATACTTGCAACATTGTCACATTTTGAGAACAGATAAGAAGAACTTATCGTTACTTTTGCTCCCAAACTGACCCCGAAAGAGAAAATTGGATTTGAAGTTATCCATATTTCAACTAAAAAGACGCTTCATGTCAGTTCAAAACAAAATGGCGCCCGTTTTTAGCATACTTTTACGAGATTTGAAATTAATTTTCTTGAGAATGCTTGAGAATTTCATCGCGGGGTCACTTGGGCAAGTGAACTAGAGTGAGATGTTTCAAATAGCATTTAAAATGTTACCGTGCTATGAGTAGTTTTTTAGTAAATATTTTTTGCTCTTATTGCTCGAACGTTGAGCGGAGTCCGTCTTAACAAGTTTAACCAAAAAATAATTACAAAATGCACTCTTAGACATTATTGGCCGTCTAGTGTGATCACGTGACCAACCACGTGACTAAATACGCTTTTTATGCCTAGCTTTGGACATAATAATCTTATCCCGGCTCTCTTAATTTTTATTTCAATTATTTGACCAAGTTCACACATAGAAACTACGAAACAGTAAAATCTTTAAAAATTAAGCCCTAAAAACGTGAAACCAACTTAAAAAGCTAAACACAAATTCATAGGAATGTTGTTAATAATGCAAGCGATACACAGATTTGTTCATTTGCCTCCGGCATTCTGTCGTTCATTCTCGTTCGCACAGCCCAGCGCAACTGCACAGTGCTGTGCACGGCAGTTCGGCTTTAACGCATTTACATCGTCCTGCACAACCTCTTTCACTCGTTTAACCACATTTTAATAGCTCCTGACAGCTCTGTGATACCTGGGGAATTGTCATCCACAAGGGCGCCCACATATCATTAGCGACTTTCACCCAGCCCGATTCACTTGGACACGGAAACTGAGGAGACGGCACCAAGAATTGCTCCAGCAGTGGCCAGCCTGGTACGTGGACCTCTTTGCATGTTGACGCAAGGCATCTGAGGTGGGAGGAATGGCTTCAATATCTCTCCCTTTACGTGTAAATAGGTCCCTCCACGAGTGCAAGTGCTGGTGCGATCATACATGATGGTGACGTATCGCTCAAGAATAGGCATCACCTCATCCACAACATCCACCGTTGGAGCATTGCTAAGAGGTTGGAAAGCTGCCGTCACCTCATTGAACGCGCCCCACGCTTCCCATGCTGTCTTTTTGCCATAGTGGGCAAAAGACGACGTTTGATCACAGCCTGTGAAAGCGTGAAATGCGAGGAGAGCTTGTGACTTTTCTTCGCCAATACTACGGAATATGTTGTATGCTGGCAAATAATTCAGGTGATTGCCAACACCAAACCCAATCCAAAGCTCAGATAAGGAAAGGTATTGGAATTTTGCAACTGCGATGATTACAACATCCGTATCGACAGTGCGTACCATTACTTTAGTGTACCCACGTCTTGCAGCGTCAGCGGCATGTAGTAGGAGCCTCGTATCGGCTTCTTCGTGCGTGCAAGGTGATAGATCTGGGGCGTCAGTTCTGTCATTGTTAAAGACTACTGACTCATGTTTAGTAGATACTACTTCTCCATGGTCAGTTCCAATTGTGGTAAGCTGCTCGGCCAGGTAAAGGAAAAGTACCTCTCTGTTCTCATCAACCCTCAAGAAGGGCTGTCCAATTCCTGGGATCCTGGTGTCCGGTCTGACGTGTCTACGGATATCCTTCGTGCAGAATCTTTAAGACTGCCCGGGAGATATCTGTCCCACACCACATACCACATCCACCCTCTCGACATTCCTTAACTGGTTTGTTACGTATGGAAGGAAGATGGTCTCGCTGTACTCTTGAAATGTCTTGGAGGCTCAAGGCTTAAGCATGTTAACGTTGGCTGCACCATCTAGTAGCAGAGCTTCAACAGAAGGCCTTTATGCTTGCGCTGGTCCATTCTTCTCGAGACACGATAACAAATCCGATTTGGTACCAGATCTGAGCTTCCCATACTGAGATAGCGAAGGGGGAAAACTCTGGTTCTTGTGACCAAAGAATCCTTCCAAATCACCATCCCTGACCTGACATGAAACGTAAAGACGTGAAAACAGAGAGCAGTTGCTTTTTAGTGATGCTATTTTGAGTTTATCGCTAGACTTCTCTTTTGTAGCGGGAGGACTGCTGAATAGTGGCAACTTGTTTTTTCTGGATTGTATCAAACAGTGGTGCTGTTCTCTCCTGCAGCTTTTTGGTAACAAACTGCTGATACTGATCCTTGCCTAGTTGCCCTACAGTTCTGACCGTTTCAACAACCTTGGAATCCGCAATGTCACGGGTGTCTAGCACAAACAAATCTCCAGTTTGGTCTGCGAAGGGGTTGCCCATTTCTTCAATGATGCTACAAACTGCGTTCACTTGATTCCGGAAAGTGTTTTGGACCCCTTTCATTTGCTCGTGGTGGCGTAAATCTTCTTACTCTTCTTGTTTCGCTATATTCCTGACCAATTCCTGGGACAATTCGAAATCGTTGATTATTCTTGATATTTCTGGTCCAGATACCATCCAACGCAATAATTGAGTTGAACTCTCTGTTAAGCCAATAGCTGCTCCGTCACCTTTGACGATCGCGCTTGATCAATGGGAAGCGAGGAAAATGCACGGTTGGTTTTATTCACTACAAAATTACCGTTCTTGAACTCTGCAGCTATTGCTGGAATTTCTGTTTCACGACATTCCATGTGGCAAATATGAACTGGCAGCCATCTCGAGTAGTGGGTGGGTCTAAAGCAAAAAACCACGGCGCTAGAGATTTGGAGACATCCTTCTCAAAGACCAGACGAATATCAGAGTGGTGAGCTGGAAGTGAAGCGTAAGCGACCAGTAATGAAATTGTGGACTTTCTAGCTCTGCTTGCTTGCGCCAGTCCCTGAATGACTTGGGCTCTTCTCCTTCATCAACACCCTCCCGATAGGTCTTGTATGCCTTATCCATAAGGATATACAGAGCAGCAGCAGTAACTTGATGCGCGAGAGGGGTGCGTGAGTAAATGAGTAAAGGAGGTTTCGCTTCTATCTTTTCCCCTATCAAATAGCAGTATTCATGCCCCGAAGGAAACAGAGTACTTCGTTTAAAAATTAGCGAGATGTAAAATTGCTGCCAGGGATAGCCGAAGATTTTCCCACGCTGGCGCGATTTTTATACATTTATAATCAATTCGGTGGAAAAGCTACTTTTGGAAAAGACCCATTCGATCTCAATTTGTTTTGATAGCCTTCTAACTCTAGAAGTAAAGAATTTAAAAAGAAGTACGAATAAAAAAGAAAAAACAGGCAGCAAAAGGAAATATCGTTTTGACTAAAGATGTTCACGTATAACAACCCGTGAATAGCCGGTACGATTTCTATTTTCATCAACAGCCTATTTTTTGTTATGTTAATTGCTTCAATCGCAAATTTTAGGGCAGCGTTACAGCCCTATATTGACGACGCTGAAAGAAAATATTATCATCGTATTGGTCATCGTTTCCTTGTCTATTCTGAGATATATTTTCACCCCAAACCATCCCTCAATATCAGCGCAGTACCGCCGTCTCAAATTCTTATTAGTTATGTCACGATACTGTACGTGCAATCACGTGACCTGTCACGTGATCACCTGAAACGACTCCACGACCAAAGAAAAGCAAATATATTAAGTAATTCTCCCCTTTTGGAGGACTGTCACTCTTTTGATACAGGACTGTGGCTGCTACACTAGAAACAGAATCCCAGCCTCGTTTCCATGCTAGAATTTCAGTGAACTTCCTTAAACCCGTTGAAACTGCAATTAAGGGATACTTCCGAGGTGGGTCCATAGCTAATATTGTTTAGTAGTTATGTCTCTATCTATCTGCCAAATTTGGTGCTTTTACCATAAATCCCACAATTCCGTCATATTTTTGCACCAATCTGCCGGACTAAGAGACGTATTCATTAAAGAAGAAATTTGTTTTAGAAATAAAAATGTGGCTTAAATCTAGCCGCAGTAGGTTTGTGGTCTTCATCTGAATTGTCTGTGTTTATTTTAATTTACTGCTTGCGGTGAAATATGCAGGTATTTCTTGCGTCACAGGATACGGGGACTTCTCCCTTGTATGCTTAAATCCTTCTTCGGGTATTTCCACCCAGGAGTTGGTTTCAAAGCAGTCAGCATTAAAATGCCCTTTAAAAACGTAGACATGCTCCATTTTTTCGGGAAAGCCAAATCGCTTCTCATGGCGAAGCTGGTCGAGTCACTGCTTTGCTTGTTCTGGATTTCATACAGGTAACTGGTGAAACGTTATACCTCTTTCCTTATCTTTTTCGGACATATTACTTGGCTTCACACTAGAGCTTGTAAATACAATCTAAGTGCACTTGGAACTACTTTAATTTGGGTGTGAAGGGGTAAAACGTAATTACTTGAACTTAACTTAGTGACCATGGAAACTTTCATAGTTCAAAGAAGCCGAAGTACGCCGCCAAGTATGGTCTACACCACACTTAAGAACGCACTTCACCAATAGGAGATCTAGGAAATGGAAGCCAAACGAAAGCGGCGTGCAGCGTCGTCACAATTCTGATCATGATGAAAGGACAAAACAACTTGCCAGCTGCGATAAAGAAAAACTCAAAATGGACGGCTGGCATTTTCGGTAGTGGATCCATGTCTCGGTTAGCTAAAAGCACTTTAAACCAATTTTGTGGACGAGGCCAATCCTAAGCCCTGTGGCCGTTTCTTTGCCAAAAACCATGTTGTTGAACCATTCTTGACAAAAGCAGAAGAAGATGTCGCTTGTTCCTTCGCGTTGCTGACACGTACTCGTTAAGAACGAAGTACCTGTGCATTTCTTGTAATGTTGAAACCCTTTGGGTTAAAAGTAACGACAAAATAAATAGGAAATTACAAAAAAATTTCCTCTGTTGTAAAGGCCTCATGATTTCACAAGCGAGCAATTTGTGATATACGTGACTGATTTTACCGCGAAAGGTGATTGACAGCTTGTACCTCAAGTAACATACTTTGTCATCAAGTGTGAAGCCAAGTTTTGTAAAGTGCGACTTGAAATTTTCAAGTGCACTTGAGTCAAGTGCTTACTGGAAACAAACTTAGCTTCTAGTGTGAAGCCAACTATTGTTACAGTCTGGGACTGTGCACGACGGTATTTTAGGGAACTTATGCAAACACGACGGCGACGGCTGATGAGAACGTCACAAAACAAATGTTTAATTAGCAAAACAATGACTGCAAGAGCGATACAGATTTTGGTACATTTCTTTGCCGTCCTCTGTAAATTAAAACAACAACGTGAAATGACCAAATTCAAAGTTTTATGTAGAACGTGAACACACGGCAGTGAATTTTCTTTTTTCTATCTGAACTGTAACGCTGTCCTTACAGAGTCAGCTCCCGGATTGTTCGGCTACATTAGACAGATTGAACGAGTTGAAACTATCGCGAACAAGTTTGAAATATTTGAAAGTCATTTTTAAAGTGACGTTTTCCTTGGTGTTGCCGGCGTGGTTGCTTAAGCTCTCTTTTCAGTTCACAACGGCACCGCGAAAAGGAAATGCGAGAAGCCGAAAAGCTCTGCACTTGAAATTGGCCAGCTGCGTTTGAGCTTCGCGCCAATTTCAATTTGGACGGAATGACGTCACGAATACGCAACCAGGCTCCTAAGCGCTATCCAAAATGTCGGCGCCCGACGACCAATTTTTTGCTTCTTTGGAAAGGAATTTCATTGGGATCGGATGCACTATGGAAGGTCAAACAACGGTCGTAACTCAACTCAGTGTGGTCTTTTCATTGGTGAGTAAAAAAAAATTACACTTTCTGGAGTGACCTTCTCCTTTAACGTTAAAATGTGACAGCGTCGCCAGTTAAAATTGCGTTGTTTCAAACTGACGTTTTTTTCTGTTCTGTAGGGATAATACGACGTTGCGAGATTCACTCGCACTCACCAGCGATCCAGCGTACTAGGGATTCAAGGCAAAGCACTGGTGAAAATGCAAATATGTTTATAGAACCAGCTACCGTCAGAACTAAGGAGAATCACTTTCATCGATCATTTTAAGCGAGCTCTGAAGACATATCTTTTGAAACAAGCTTTTTATTAGTGTACAGATCTATATATTTTTATTTTTTAATTTTTAATCTATATTTTATTTTATTTTTTGATCTATTTTTCTTATCTAATTTTTTAATTTATATTTGTAACGCGCATTTGAAAACCTATGTTGAATTTGCGCGCTATAAATGCATATTATTATTATTATTATTATTATTATTATTATTATTATTATTATTATTATTATTATTATTATTATTATAGCATGCAGGATCACTTAGTGAGTTATTTGCACAAGTAACTTGGGCGGAGTGACGATTTGCGAGCCAGCGTAGCAGTTTTATTTTTAGTTTTTGAATGGATCTTAAGGCGTGCTTAATTGAACAGTATTTCCTTGTGGTGAGTACTTTATTTATACTGGACAAGGTGGTTCTAACTCAAAACAAATCCTAAGATGTACAACCATTCAATGTGCAGACTTTCCATTTAATTTCTTTCCCAAATAGATGCATTAAACTGTTCAAATGAGGCACTTTAACGAGGCTAGCAATGGAGTCCTACTGTCTATACTTACTGCATCCACACCTGCCGTGACGGCATCAATTGCATGGCCATTGACTTCCTCAAGAGTCAGTTCTTTCTTTGTGAGTAAGTATGTCAACAGTGAAACAACTAGAAACAAAAACCAAACCATTTTATTTTAAAACAATATGTAGTTAAAAGCCACATCAGTTTTTGAGTAAGGGTCCAAAATGTCTGAACCTCCTCGATGAATTTCAAGGCTTCATCTTTGGGAGGTTGCTCATACAATCCTAAACGAGCATCAAACGCTACTGTTCCTATACCTGCCAAGAAAAAGAGGACCAGGCCTTGTTAACGCAAGATGATGCGAAGAGATCCTCAATTTATTATTAATATCTTGAATCGTCACAAACTGTTCGTGGGTCGTCATTTGCGTCGTTACGGCAGGTAGACCTTGGGTTCATGCCTGAGGCTATTTAGTTTATGATCGCAAAAAGCCGAAACAGAGCCCGTACAGATAGTCTAATTGTTTCACCCCTTGATCGGCATGACTTGATAAGAGAGATGCATTCAAGTAACAGACCGTCAACGGACCGACTGCTGATTTACGGTCTTTGCCAACAGTACGGATCGTCGACTGACTGTTTCACCCGTTGACTTGATTAGAGAGATGCACATAATTAATAACGTCAACGGACCGACTACAGCTTTAACGATCTCTACAGACCGTACAGACCGCAAGGTTGTCTTAACAGACCGAAGAAGTATGTGTATATTGGACATGAGTGGAAACAGAATAGAAACATGTTTTATGGCACACTGCTAAAAATAACCTCAATCAGTGGTTGTTTTGTTAGCTGTTTAAAAACAAAAGAGACTGGAATTGTTTTCAATTCTGTGTGATCCAAATCCAACCTTTTTTTCTTTTCTTTGTAGCTTTTCAGATTTTATGTTAAAGGACCCTAATGATTCCACTGCAATGACTGAAGAGTTATCCTGTTAAAATACGTAGCGTATTTCCTCGAATAATAACCGGGGGCGAAAATCTTCGCACCAAAAGGGGACGGTTATTTGAGGGGGAAGGGGGACGATCGATTATTTTAAATATTACCCACCAAAGGGGAGCTATTATTTGAAGGAGGCCATTAGTCAAGGGATGGCTATTTATTGAGGAAATAAGATATTCGTCATATAAGGATGCTGATGATGATGACGATGGCGACGACGACGATGATGATGATGATGGTAACGATTCCACTGCAATGACTGAAGAGTTATCCTGTTAAAATACGTAGCGTATTTCCTCGAATAATAACCGGGGGCGAGCTTTTCTTCGCACCAAAAGGGGACGGTTATTTGAGAGGGGGGGAGGGGAGGGGCGATTATCTTAAATATTACCCACCAAAGGGGGAATATTATTATTTGAAGGAGGCAATTAGTCAAGGGATGGCTATTTATTGAGGAAATATGATATTCGTCATATAAGGATGATGATGATGCTGATGATGACGACGATGACGACAATGATGATGATGATGATGACGACGACGACGATGATGATGATGATGATGATGATGAGGATGATGATGACGATGGTGATGATGATGATGATCATGATCATGATCATGATGATGAGTAAGCCAAACAATTAGTCACATACACTGAGTAGAAAAATTGTGCAGAAAAAAAAAGGTGAGAGAAGACATGCTTCCTTTTGCCAAAAAAATTGTCCAGGTAACTTAACCACATTTCTCATGATTCAGGAGTTGTATGCAATAAATCAATTATTTCACTTCATCTTGTCATAGCTGAATTGAACTGCATAGCCAGTGCAGTACACCATGTTGGTTATGAGCTCAATCGTGTAAAACACAAACTTAGACACTCACAACTCACACTACAGATAAACTCTTATTGTTTCCAAAAAAAACATGAAATAATCCTCCAATTTGTTACCATTCAAACAAAAGCTGTTGAGCTATCATCAATCCCTCAGGGCCATAGCCAGTATGAGGCAAACGGAGGCACTTGCCTCAGTCATTTTTTTCTTTTAACACCCCGGCCTATATACCTAGGAAGAGAATTTAACCCTGGACATTACCTCAGTCATAAATTTATTGTGGCTACAGCCCTGTCCCTGGTGGTGCTAACTATAGATCAAGCCTGAGGATCAAGTTCTTCAGTGTTGAGCCATTCGGCCATTCAACTAGAAGTTGCCCATGGCACTAGTTTCCTACAGTGTTGTTATGTTTCCGCATGATATTCATCAAAACAACACTCTTTTTCCTCAATGTTGAACTTTATCATGACCATTGGAATCGAAGCTAGTAAAACATACATAAACATGTACGTTCTGTAACAAATCTACTCAGTTCTCCTTCCAAGTCAGGAATATGATCATCTGACCCACAGGCCTCCTTCAGTTCAACAAACCTTGCAACAGCATCGTCAGCCACGACATTAAAGTTGGCAATGTTTTCCTCAACTACTTTTGGTCGCATGATTTTGGGGGCAATACTTTGTCTTGCTCTATGCCACTCTTCCCCTACTCTATGAAAATGTTAAATAATGTAAAAATTATAAAAACTAATTTTAAAATAATACACAGCCATCTGCAACATTACTCGGTCAGTTACATGGTACCACACATATGTGGCAACCTAAGCCCATGCAGGGATCTGGAAGTTTACATGTAACCAAGAATAAGGGCTATTACAGTCTGTACTCGTATGGATTCTACGTTTGCCTGCACTATACAAAATTAAAATTAATTTGGCATGTGTATCCTATAATATTTGATATGTTTTTGATAAAACGTGTACTCTCATTTGTTGACAACTGTACTTTTGCATATGATAGGAAGTGTGCATATTGAATGCAAATTGCTATAGACTTTTTAAAGTTACTATTTTTAGTGAAGACAAGGTTTAGCAAATTGAAAGTTGGTCAAAATTTGCTCAATCATGTACTTGCTAAAATTAGTATTTGCAAATTTTAATACTCATTAATTTCAATCATCTAAGATGAATGATATTAAAACAAGAACAGTCTTCTCCCTAGTTTTCAGCACAACAGGTAACTCCGTTTTCCAGACCGGTAAAACAGTGCTGCTAAAAATCCTTTTGCACCCTGGAATGGAACTGCCATTGTCAAACCCGGAATATCGCCCTTGATACTAGACTCACACACGCCTCGAAAAACCTTCAAAACGCTCGACTTTTGCGATTCCTGTTTCAGGCCTTGTAAGCATCTTACGAATGTACTAACGTACGGAGAAACACCGAACGTCCAGGGAAGACTAACAGCACCTTACGAACATACTAACGTACGGATAAACGTCAAGAAGACAACACTAATAACTTGAATGAACGAAAGTACGGGGAAATGTCAAAAAGATCAGTCTAACAGTAACCTGCGATCAGGCCGAATTTTAGCATCGCTCTCATATTCTCTTACGTTGGTCGCTCGCTAAAATAGGGCCTGATACAATCTCTCACAGAAGTTCGTGTCGGCGGCCAAATTTTGGCCGCGGAATCTCGCAATCTGATTGGCCCTTTAACAATAGAGCTGTCAACGGAAGTAAATTGTCTACAAGACGTCGATCCGACCACCATTGCCAAGGAACAACCAAGGAACAAGTCTGCCGAAGTAAAAATGTGTTGCTCTAATAAATTCTCGTCGTTCTAGGAGAATTGTCACCATTTCTTTCTCTCCTGAGAATGGCGTTCGGTTTGACGCAAGCTGTCTCTCACCTGGAGTAGAGAAGTACAGCAACAGTGAAGTATGTATTCCGTTTTATCGCATCGTGTCTCGGAATTTGCATTTGACGTCTTTCAGCTAGTATGTCCTGGTATTGATAACATGAACAGAGTAGTGGTTGTTTCCGCGTTTTACGAAACAAAACGAACAGCAGACGAACAAGTATCTTTCGCCAAGAATGATCAACAATCGGTAAACCGATATTTGGCGAGAGCCGCAATCAAGTCGCAATAACGATTTTTAGTTTATTCATTCATTGTTTAATACTTATGTCGTTTTATTGATCTCTGACATTGACACCAAAGGATCTGACTAGTTTTATAATAAATGTTCTACGTTTTAAAATTCGCTGCTGTTTAGAGACAAAATTCGCTGCTAATCTCAAATATTTATCACTTCTGGAACTAAATTACATTACAAAATACTCCTTTGTTTATTAACGGTTTTATTTATATCTTTATTCTAAAGAATGAAACTGGAGGTATTTCTCTTAATTGCCCAAGGTTTTTTACGCGGGAAATCGGTGACAAATGCGAAGAGAATATTTCCGGATACCACCTGAAATGGGAAAGGATTCAAGCATGCAGCATATTTTGGTACATGACAACCTCGTCGTGTTTTGAATTTTCATTCAGTTTCAGCTCAGACAGAGCAACCATGTACAAAACCGGAACCTTCAAGTTAGCAATCGTGTAAATTTGAGTGCTTGTGCCTAGAAGATATATGGTAGCCTATGATTTTCTTATTTTGCCACATTTGCGTGACTTTTTGCGAATTGCCGTTATGGGAAATTTGCATGCCGAGGATCGTGCAAGCAGACGAAATTTTGATTGGCTGTTTTGTTGAATGTCAATCAATCAAAAAAGTGGGCGGCAGACGTTCCGTAGAAGAATTGTATCAGGCTCTATTTTTCGTTTCGCCTGTCCCGCCTGAATGTTTCACCGAGCGAAACGAAAATAGAGCCTGATCGCAAGTTAGTCTAACAGCTACTTTCTGGAAAACTAACATCCGGACAAACGTCGAGAAGATAAAACTAATATTCTATGAACGTTGTAACGCACGGAGAAATCCCGAGAAGATAAGACAAACACCTGATGAATGCATTAACGTACAGAAAAACACCGAAAAGACCAATACCTTAGGAACGTACTAAGATATGGAGAACATTATAAAGATACGACTTACACCTTACGGACGTAGAAACGTACGGCGAAAAGTCACGTTCTTACGAACGTAGAAACGTCAAGAGACTAGTAGCGGACGAACGTAAGGGCATAATGAGAGAAGTTACTAGCCTTACATGGTATGTAGCACGACTCTTTCTACAATTCAATCCCATATAAATCTTTTCGCGATCCAAATCTGTTGGATATTTCTAATCCAGATCTTCGTACTTTTTTTTTCTAACCGGTAACAAACAGTATTACAAGCGGTAAATTTTACCGGTTACCGCCTGATAAGGAGAACACTGCAAGAAAGGAGAACTTGTAATTTGATATTGGGGATTAAAAGGTTTATAGGCTTATAGTCCTCACATTTACATGTACATGCAGCAACCTGTCAAACTAATTAACTGGCCGTCGCTATGGCGACCGCCGGTTTATAAAATGGGCACGGTTTTGTCGTGATAGTCAGTTGGCTTGACATACGAACAAAGTGCTGTAAAGCTTGTGGTACGGGTACTCAAGAGCGGTACTGTCTTATATAAGACGCATGCGCATATTAGTCTGCTGAATGTTACCTTCGTGTGTTCTTGTCTTTTAATTTACAGTATTTAAGATATCAACGACGAAGGGTTGTTAAGTTTGGGGTCTTTTGTATTTGTCTTGTATAACGCATGCGCAATTGAGTAAAGCAGCTAATAGGATGGAATGCGAAATTGGCTGTGTTGTCTGATCTAGTTAGTGGTTATGGTGAAAATTTTTTTAGCGCAGGAGTTTCTTTATTGGGATTGACATTTTGAGGGTGTAAAAATGTGGGAGTCAGAAGGATTTGTGAATGTCAGGAGCATATCACGCTTCTGTGAATGTGATTTGCTTTGAAAGTTGCGTTTTGTATAGGAGCGGTGTAATATTGTGCTGCGTGAGAGGGGGTTTCCCTTGCCATTTTATGGGGGGGGCTGTGGTTTGCGAAGTGGATTGTAAGGTTTCGGATTGGCTAACTTGTATTTCGCAGCGGACAAAAAGGACAGTTGCGTTTTGCCGGCGTGGGCTAGGAAGAGAAGGAATTGGTACTAGTATGATGATGCAATATTAGTGGATTGCACCATCAGTACATGATAGTTCTGACTTGTGAACGGAGAGAGATCAGGGTTTATTTGAGGCGAGAAGTTGATACGAAGGAATCGTCATTAATAAGGAGATCATTTAATAGGGTAGGTGTTACGAGTCTTTTTGCATTGAAAGAACGAAAATATCTGAATATTATCGACGGATTTGTGTGGTTTGCGTGTGGTGTACGCTAAAGGCTACGAGCAGTCTCTCTTTCCGTTCAGAGATAGTGAAGGAAAAGAAAAACAAGCGAGTGAGCGCGAAATCGATTGCGGCTCGACAGGCGCGTTAGCTTTCAAAGACGTGGGCGACTTTCGTCCCCGCTCGCTTGTTTACTTTTGCAAGGGGATTCCCGGGTTAGCAAACCGGACTTAAACATCACGTCATGAGATATGCCTTGACGTGCCCCATACTCTGACGATGTGCTCGAGCTCGTGTTTATCAAGCGTTATATTTTGATTCTACTGCTATGTTCACTGTTTGTATTTAAGGTCTAGACACAACAGATAACTTCGTCGTCGCTGTGTGAGCATTCTCAGTTGTGGACGAATTTATATCGACATTCAACGTTTGAGTGAATTTGCGTTTTTCAGCACAAATAAAAGCGATAAAAAAGATAAGCTGAGTCATCAGAGTTTAAACATTACGTCATCCAGTAACGCTATAGTAAAAATATTGTGTCACACTCACACTTTTCGTCACGCCGGTTCGTATAAAAAGAGGATCGCGCTAACATTTGTGAAACCTAGGGGTGGGGAGGGTCAGAATGGCCGGTTAAAATGCCCAATAGGCTTTCTTGTTATAATTAAAAGTAGTTTGTAGGGACAATCCAGTCACAGAATAGTAAATGAAAAGGTTCCTTGTCCTATGTTAGCATCAAGTCTTCAGCCTACAGACTTCTGTCTGCAGTCTATGGCTGTGGTCTGCAACATGTATCTGCGGTCACGTCTTTTAAGTCTACAATCTATTGTAATTTTATACAGTCTGTGGTTTGCAGCGTGCAGTCTGCGGTCTTAAGAGTGCATTCTGTGGTCTGAAGTCTGCTGCAGATTCTGTGGTCTGCAGTACTCGGCAAATGTGAACAGATCAGGGGAGAGTTGAACTTGTCAATGGCCCTGAAGGGATTGTGTGACAGACAGTCATGGCCATCATGACATCACAGGCAGGCAAATTTCAAATGGCTGACAAACAATGCCTGTGCCAAATGTTTTTCTTGGATGATTAGTCAAAGAATTTGAAACAAGGAAAGAGCAAAACTGCAGGTAACCTGTAAATTAACATGCCAAAAAATGCAGCATGTCTCACAAAACAAGCTGCTGAAGGTACAAAAAAAGTAAAATTTCAAGCTCGATAAATAAAGCATGTCATCAAAAAAGTCAACGCTTGGGCCCCTCACATAGATGCTAACTAAAAACGCAACAATATGTTACTCAGAGAGACTGCAAATAATGGTCATAAAAAGAAAAAAAATACTGCATGCACTAAAGAATGGTCAGTGGGTATATCCATGAAAGCATTTACAGTATTTTGTACAGTTCACTTGCAAAAAAAAAAGCTAACAACTTAAAAAATGTAATGAAAAACACTCCAATGCAGAGAAACTTTTACTGTGAAGTCATTTTGCTGGGTATTTGAAGTTTCCTTATATGGCCCATACAGGGATGTGCCACTGGACAGGGTATGGTTTTTGGCCTCTGCCCTGACAGGGTGTACTTTTATGCAAGTCTGTCCTAAACAGGGACTGAACTTGTCCTAAACAGGGCATGGTTGCACAATTGTCATCGCTAAAAATGGCCTGTATAGTATTTAGAAATCCTAGATCAGAGACATTTGCCAGTCGATAAAACACTTTAATATTGGGTAAAGCAAGAGAGCTTCTATTTTTGTCATTTGTCCTCAACAGGGACCTGAAATGGAGAGTGTTGTCCTACACAGGGTCTAGATAATTATTTAAGGGCTTTTTGTTGTCCCCCCTTCCCCCCCCCCCCCCCCCTCCTACATGCAAACATTACATACATATACTTTATTTAGACACGGTAAAAACATCAGTCACAAAGTTAAAAATAAAAATTGATATGTACATCTTTGCTTTGTGGGAGTTCAAGGCGGACATACGCCGGCATAAATTAATGATCTCATCATTACACTTTTCGTAAGATCTGATGGTTCTGACATTGTGTGAAAGGTTATTCCACAACTGTACCACACTGAAGCCCAGAAACTACGTTTTAAACAATCAGTACGGGGCTTGGGCAGAGCAAATTTGTTTTCCTTGTCTCTTAGGGGCCGATTACATGAGGCGGGCTGGCTCAGTTTGCTGGGATCTCGGCACGTCTGTGAAACACACTAAAAATCAACTTTGCGATTACATGGAAAAATCTCAGCCCGGCTAGCTGGGATCCCGGCTAGCCGGGCTGAAAATTTGCCATGTAATCGCGATTACCGGGCCAGCCCGGCTAGCCGGGCCAACACTCTCTCGTCACTAAATTTCGCTTCAGAGCAGAATGGCTCACCAGAAGATCGATATTTCTCTTTCTATATAACACATAAAGGTTTTTGAGACCATAAAGCTACGTAAAACTGAAAATAATACACCAAAACAATGGATTAGCGAAACTAAAAACAGTCGATTCATCTTCTTTGATGTAGCCATCTTTTCACACGACAGCTTCTAAAGTTAGCCGTAGGCGGGCTGGCTCGCCTCAGGTAACACCGGGCTGAACAGCCATCTCGGTAGACCGAGCCAGCCCTGTCAACCGAGCCAGCCCGGCTCATGTAATCGGCCCCTTAGTCCGCAGCCTGTGCTGACTGGTTTAAACACGTCTTGTAGGTACTCCGGAGTTTGTTTTTTTACAGTTTTAAACATTAATTTAGCTTTAATTTTCATCCTTCTGATGGAAAGGTGATCCCATCCTAGTCTAGTGCAAAGGGCAGTAGCACTGGAGTGATAATCGGACTTGGTGATAACCCTTAAGGTGATTCCATTCAATTGCATTGCGCATCCTTTCTGCGCATCATTTATTGCGTGATTAGCGCGCGCACGAGCGCGCGCGCGTTCGGAACTTGATAGGTTTTCTATGGAAGCTGAGCTGTTCAGAGAAATAAATGGTCGTTTTCTCCCAAACGAACTCGGTGACCCCACTTTTTTATTCCATTTATTTAAGGAAAATACGACTTTACATGATATATTCAAATTTGAAGAATTTTTCATTATTCAATTTTGAAATATTCCGGTTGATTCACTGTTACAGTCAGATTTTAGGCGTTTCACTAGAACCGTACAGACGCTCGATTTGCCTATTATTTCAAATTAGTTTCATTGTTATGGCAATTTTAAGACGTTTTACTGTAACATTGTACTTCTATCATAAGAATAATGTTTATATTTCATTGCCAGTTATAACTTTGTTGAAGTAATGGGTGTCTCTAGAACAAGGATAGGTTTTTTTAATATTGCTGTCTAAAGATAGCAAACTACCTATAAACTACAGCCCCGTAGCGTGAAATCAGGCACGGTGACCCCCTCTTTTTGTTTTATTTTTTTAATGTACTAGGTGTAATTAGTAACTCTGCAAAGTTTCAACAAATTCTCATTACAACTTCTTTTTCGATGGAATCACCTTAAGAGCGAATGTTACCAACGGTCAAACATTTGGTGGCAACAGGTCAAAAATCAATTCCGCTCATATTCTTATGTTAGGTAGACCTTAATGTGAAACAAATCACTGCGTAGTTCGTTTGGCTGAATATCGATTTATTTTCAAGAAAATCGATAATAAACTGAATTCGCTCTAAATACCGCTTTTGGAGCGCAAAATTTAAGGCAAATCTCAAAGCTTCGCGTAACAAAATGAAGCATTCCAGGGAATAAAAATTAACAAAACTTGTAAAACGATGTTTAAATATATGTTAAAAGCAATTTCAGCAATTTCTGCTCAGTTATTTACGACCTCTAATTAAATTATACTTTTGACTAAACAAAAAGTATATCAAGTTTGACCTCTAAAAAAAGTATGTGGTACCGAATATTATTCGGCAAGAATCTGGATTTCAATAGGAGAAGGGATGTTCTTTCCCTCGTAAAAGGATTTTTTGGGGAAATTTATCGACGCGATGTTATAGAATTTTAAAGTTGGACAAAATGTGTTGATTCAATCGATGCGAAAAGTCAGCCTAATTAACTCAGTGTACACATACACAAACAACTTCACGTTTTTCACAGGTTTTGATCAGCCAACAACTGATTTTAACACAAAATCCTCTAACCCTCATGTTGCTGTATCACATATGAGAGCTGTAGTCCTTGTTCACGATAAAATTCAAGCAAACTGCAAGAAAACTTGACAGGATATCGCAACTTCCCATGCCGTTTAACGGGTGTGGACAAAACCTGGGCCTGGGCCCATGGGCCAGCCCATGGGCTACCCTATGGGCTACCTTATGGGCTACCCTATGGGCTACCCTGTGGGCCACCCCCAATTTTTTTTTTTTCAATAAAAATAAAAAATAGTAAACATAGGAAAAAATAAATTAAAAATTAATTTCTTATTAATTTATCAATTCAGTTGATATTTTAAAAAAAGTTGGTGGCTGTGGTGGATTAATTTATTAATTATGTAGTCAAGCAGAAACATAAAACAAATTAAAACAAAACAAAAGAGAAATAACAACCAAACAATGCAATGAATCCGAACTACGTGTTTATTCGAGGCCAATTTTTCTCTGTGGAATACGCCAAACAGCACAGGAGCACATGCTGCGAATTAGTGAAAGGTGTGTTTTTAGGGAAAAAAAAATCAAATATAATACTGTATACCTGCCAACTTTTCGGAAGTCAAATGCGTGAGATTTTCATACGGATATTAGCCGAATTTTCTAAAAATTGTGACGACCTTAGCCTGCATAGCTGGCGGCATTGTCTGCGAAGGTAAGGTTTTGGTGGCAGCCTCCATGAGCGGCGAAAGCCGCGACAACGAGCGGCACAACTGCTAACGTCAGTCATTAACATAGTGACTTTAACCAGACTGACTGTCTGGTGTTAGAAGGTACACCGGAAGTTTCGTTTTATGCAACTCCCCCATCAGCGGTAAAGTTCCTCTTGCATGGTTCTGGTCGCTTACAAGAGTGGTCGCAAGGAGGACCAAGGAGAGCTTTGACTGTACCGCGAAGCACAAAGCTCACTATCGAAACATTGGCACAACTTTGTTGCAAATTGGTCTAGACATTGTGGATGAAACATTACCGGAAAGCCTCATTGCCGAATTTAACTCGTGAAGTGTGATGTGATAACTGCGAATTACACCCCCTCCTTACCACTCCTGATGCAACACACACACACATGTACGCCTCTTCAAGAGTCATTACATAAGCCGACTAAAGTTCCAAAATTCCAAACTAATTTTATACTCTGACCAGTGTTGACTCGGTGAAGAGTATCCCCTAACAACACTGGCTTACGAAACGCCCTCAGACAAGCGAGGTGAATCCATTCAGAAAATTATTGGAAACCCAGTGCGTGTTATTATGTTTCAAGCAGTCCGGATAACATATTGGTGTCAAGATGGTTTTGCTCCCCGTGGACATAAGGCAGAACACTGCAGATCTCAAGACAACTATGTAAGAGCGCCATAAGTCACTTAGTCATTTTTGACCATCTATTTATGTCTACAAAAGGGTAAATCGACTTTTTACACTGGATATGTGACAAACGCGAGTGCTGTTTACGGCTAACATGCAAAACAAAGACAGCATGAACTCATCTGGTGGGATCCCAGGAAGAAAACGTGCTGTGAAACCGCAAGGGGGCACACCCCCCAAAATAATTGTTTGTGAGCTTGGTGTAGGGAAAACCCTTTATTTAAGACCCTGTTTGAGGTAGATTTAGACCCAGTTTTGATGGGGCAGACTTCCCTAAAATCCCCTGTCTCTGGGCAACTGAAGAGGCCAAAAACCATACAGAGAAATGCCGTGTCAGTATTATGTTGTGTCAAAGTTATTCTGTACCCCAGGGTAATATCAACAAAAACCACAACGTGGCATGTCCACTGACCACGTACAAGCGATCGCATGCTTAAAGAACAATTTCTCACTCCTGACTCACAATTGCCGTGAAAAATGGAGTTCACTTTCCAAACAAAAAAGTCCAGCTGTGAACAGTGCTAAGTGTTGCGTGTGTGTCCTCAATAAGAAGCTTACAAGATCACGCCAATTTCGAGCTTCGTACTGCGACATTTGGTAATCTTTAGAAATTATCGGAACCTCTTCGGGAATCTTCGGCAACAAATGTCTGAACATTGGTGCTGTAGTGTTCGGAGGTCGTCATAGCCTGCGTAGCTGGCGGGATTGTTTGCACGAAGTTTGAGCGGCGGAGCCGGGATGCCGCTCATGGCGGCTCCGCCACCAAAACTTTACCTTCGCAGACAATACCGCCAGCTACACAGGCTAAGGTCGTCACAATTTTTTAGAAAATTCGGCTAATATCCATATGAAAATCTCACGCATTTGACTTCCGAAAAGTTGGAAGGAAAAGTATTATATTTGATTTTTTTCCTTAAAACACACCTTTCACTAATTCGCAGCATGTGCTCCTGTGCTGTTTGGCGTATTCCACAGAGAAAAATTGGCCTCGAATAAACACGTAGTTCGGATTCATTGCATTGTTTGGTTGTTATTTCTCGTTTGTTTTATTTAAATTTGTTTTATGTTTCTGCTTGACTACATAATTAATAAATTAATCCACCACAGCCACCAACTTTTTTTAAAAATATCAATAATTGATAAATTAATAAGAAATTAATTTTTAATTTATTTTTCTTATGTTTACTATTTTTTACTTTTATTGAAAAAAAAATTTTAGGGGTGGCCCACAGGGTAGCCCATAGGGTAGCCCATAAGGTAGCCCATAGGGTAGCCCATGGGCTGGCCCATGGGCCCAGGCCCAGGTTTTGTCCACACCCCCGTTTAACCCAACATCCGCCGTTTTTGATGTGAGGATTCCCTTTTCCCATTTTCGTTAGAAAACAGGCTTAAGGTGTTGTACATAAGATGTCTTTCTTTTAAAACTAGCTCTGAACCGAACAGCGAAACAAGACGTCGTTGATACAAAAACATCTGTTACGTGCTTTGGGTGATGCTGCTAATTAATTCAGAACTCGAGAAATGCAGGCACGTACCGTGGTAACGAAATTTTGAGTGTATCGGGTGAATTTGGGGAATCAGGTTTAATTTTTTTCAAATAAGCTATTTCTGTCATTCTACATTTACTAATGTAAGGACTGAGCGAACATTCTCAGTAGATTGGGCTCGACGAGCACTTTAAAATGAGTGAAACTGAAAAAAGCGCACGTTGGTTGCGTGACGTACCCTAGACTGAGCTTTTACTTGATGGGCAGGGCGAAGGGGTTTTAATTAAAAACATGTTTTCTGTTGGTTTTCCAAGAAGTCGCACAGTCAATGAACGCTATATTAGATACTATGGCTAGATTAAAATGCAAAGTCAGGCATGACAATTTCCTTTTCGGTCCTAAAATTCGTTTTTGTTGGGTGGGGGGGGGGGGGGGGTGAGGGTGGGGTGGGGCTGGGGCTATAGGAAAGAGGTTTTATAGAACACCGAATCGACTGATTGTAACGATTCCTGGCATTAAAGCACTCTCAAATAAAGCAATGTGATACCTTAAAATCTCCTTTTATTTTCACCAGGTTCTCGTTCTTATTCACGTGCTCTTGTACATTTAACGCACAAACGCTTATTTACGGAGAATAGACATTAATAAGAAATCAAAACTGTACTGGTTCTCGGGGAATAAATTTAATGATCTTCAAGATTGTTAAGAGCTTCGTTCTGTTGCCAGAATACACAACCCACTACGGGCTTAACTTGGATGATGTCTTATGAGCCTTGGGTTTCCGTCAACACGCACCAACGAAAACGACTCTACTCGACTCACACACCTCTAGTGCGTGTAGACTTTTTTAAAAGCTTCCAACAGTGAAGAAAAGTACAAAACGGTTTACATAGGGGTTCAAAGTTCAATTCAGCACCGATCAGCGCTGTTGAATTTAACGCGTTTGGCGACTTTTCTTTTGTTCTCAGGTGTGCTACCCTGTTCAATGAAGCTCTATAATTTTGTTTCACCTTTTCCTACGTTCTCAGGCGTAAACAAAAGTGTTGAATTCGTTTGCCCACCTTGTTCAACATCGCACAACAAAGTCGTGTTCAAGATTGTTCAAGATTGTTGAATGAGTTGAATGTTGTAATTTATGATGTCTACTTCATTACTAAGGCCATCCCAAACTGGGCAGCAATAGCCGAAGTGTGGTTCGATTAGAGCTCGATATAGTAGAATAGCCCTGTCTTCACTTATAAACGGCCTTAACCTTTTAAGTGCATGTATATCAGAGGAAATAGTCTTTAAGCAATCTCATTGACATGTTTGGACCATGACAAATTTTGGTCAATGTAGATTCCTAGGGATTTTGTGTCACACACTGTTGATTTCTTGCCCTTCTATCCGTAGATTAAATGAATGGGTAATGGTGTTAGCAAGTCTTTGACAGGAGCCCATGAACACCGAACTGCCTGAGTAAAGCCGTACCACGAATCTATGCTGACAACACGAACATAAGCATTGCCGCTAGCCCAGGGGGGGTACTCCGAGTTTCAAGTGACGGGGATGATCGAATGGGGGTAAAAATCAATACCCAAAAAAATCCCTAGGGCTTCCAACAAAACCCAAAAAAATCCCTGGACCAAACATTTACCCCAAAAAATTCCCATGCCGAAATTCCGAGCCTTAATTTCCAGAAAGGATTAAATGATCTAACACGAAAAAAAAAACCCACTAGAAATTGAATGTTTGTATTTGGTTATAATTCATCATACCAGATGATTTTATCCTTTCCTTATCTGGTAGTCATTCTAACAACACTAGGGACACCCAAGAACAGCTTCTGTATCAACAACAACATTATGAATGACAACTCTAAACAAAACAAGACTACCCGTGCAAGAACAAGTTTGGTTGTACTTTATTTGCGGAACTACGCGGCCGGGATACATGGGCACTACCATGAATCTTCAGATCATTTTGAATACCCAAAAAAATCCATACTTAAATCAAGCCACCCAAAAAAATACCTGCCAAATCTTCATACCCAAAAAAATCCCTGAATCGAAAATTTCAAACCCAAAAAAATCCTTCGATCATCCCCGTCACTTGAAGTCCGGAGTACCCCCCCTGGGGCCGCTAGTAGCTTATCGGAGCTTGAATCTGTACTAAATGGTGAACTAATTAACCTTTATGAATGGCAAAGGGTAAATAGATTACGCCTAAACATTGCCCTAAACATGTTCAGGGTGTGAAACCCAAAGGCATCCCTATACTGACCTCTATACCCAAACATGGGTCAAGTGCCTCCCACCCCCACCCCGGGTATTTTTTTAGGATTAAAATGAGGTGGCTTAAGGTCCGATTATTTTGTCCCTAGCAATTAATGATCATTGTATCTAACTGAAATATTTTAGCACACTTTTCCAAGGTGGATGATAACAAAATTCCCATATAATTTCTCGACCCTTGCATGACTCTTTAAACACTTTTTTTAAGCATCACTTATACGTTAAGAATAAGATTCACCTATATCAGCACCTACATCGATTTTAAGAAAGACCACAAGAAAGCAAAGCCGACTAGCAAAGAAAATAAGTTTGTAGCCCAAGCATCCAACATTGTTGCCTGTTCCAGTTTTGAAACCTGAGGAAATGTCACGAAAGTGACCTCACGATGGCCAAGATTGTCCGCTCTTAGCCTTACCCCTGCCCCTGCCCCACCCCCCTCACCAAGAAAAAGACACACTTAGCTTTAGCTGGTGTCCTAGTGGATTTGGACCCCTCAGAATTGGACCCCCCGGTCCAAATCCGCTAGCGAATGTGGACCCCCATGGGTCCGCTTTCGCTAGCAGATTTGAAACCCCTTCGCGGATTTGGACCCCCTGTAAAAACTTACGCTACCAAATAACTTCAACAGAAAATCTGGTTATTTGTATATAAACCACCGACACGCCTCTTTCGCTCTTCATCCTTGCCAGCAAACTATTTCTCTTGGGTTTTAGAACACGGTAGTTGTAAGCAAAAGATTACTGTGCTATACGTAGAAGCGTAAAAAGCTAATTTATTGAAAAGCTGCCGCACTTGAAACCAAAAATATGGATGTATATTCCTCGTTCTAAAAACGTTCCGCGAGACCAAGACCTTCTTCTCAAAACTTGCCATTTCAAAAGGAAATTATTGCCTTATTGGAGGGGATCCAAATCCGCGAGAGGGGGTCCATATCCGCTAGCGGATTTGGACAATCCGCGGGGGGGGGAGGGGTCCGAATCAGCTGTGACACCGGCCACCCCACTTCCCTCAAGTCATTAGATAATATATAGATTTAGCCAAGCCTAAAAGCGGAGCCCCCTTTTTGTTTTGTCTGTTTTTTGCTTTTGTTTTTTGTTTTGTTTTTTTTGTTTTGTTTTTGCTGGCAGTTATTAATTTGTGAAAATACTCTCATCCAAGTCGTTTTATTAAAAAAAAAAAAACAAAGGAAAAAAAATTCTTGCTCCCGCTGAGTGTCGAACCCTGCTCGTCGGCGTGAGATGCCGGTAACTAGTCCACTAGGCCATGGGCGTTTGCCGTTATTTTCGTAGGTAATTTTAATACTTATTCCTCTCTTCGTGACAAGCTGCCTATCAGCATGAAAATGCTGGTGTTTTTCCTGGCAAAATGTGTTCGAAACGCCGTAAAAACCATGGTTGTGGACAGAAAAAACCAAAAAGCACTAGCTCTGCTATATTTGGCGTCGAAACGGCTGCGAAAAGCTGCGAACTCAAGCGGTGTGCCGACCGAGTTTGAACAGAACCGACGAGGCAAATTTGAACTTTTTGCCTGAACTTTATCGCCGAATTTCTTTCGCCTAGATTGAACTTTTCCCCTTCCACCAAAAAGACAACTGAGTGTTCTTTTGAACTTTTTTTTCCACTAACAAATTTGTTTTTGACTTTTGTTGTCTTTGCTTGTTTTGCTACAACGCGGGTCAACATGCGATTTCGCGCCGAAAACACACGGGATTCAGCACAGGGTTCTATCCAGTGTAGGAAGTGTATTGGTATCCCTGTGGTGCGGACGGACGGACGTACGGACGGACGGGTGTACGGACGGACGGTCACGTGACTACTACGTCACTACCAAAATTTTTTGGCTTGATAGATTACCAAATTTCCTTAGCAATGGAGCTCCGCTGACGCGCTAGCGCGCTGGCTCCCGCTATTAGAAACAAACATTTTAAACTCACATCTGTCCTAAGCCGAGGAAGTGATTTCTCCTTTCACGGTGCTCTTTCCAAAAGTCTATTATATTCCTCCAAGGATACTTTCCTTCAGCACGAAAAACTTTTTGAAAATCATCGCGATCAATAAGATGCACTTGCGTATCACCTATGATCTGCACAAGTTGCCTACTCAAAGGCATCTCAGGAATGCAGTTTTCGGGTCCCAAGCGGCCTGTTTGGTACACGCCCGTGCTGCCACGCAACGCAGCGCGTTGCGTGATTAATTAAAATGGTGAATTAAAATGGTGAAATAAATTTTACAATTTCCTACAATTTGCACGTCAATTTGCACGTTAGTGTTTCTCGTGTGCCAAACAAGCTGCCTAGGACCCGTGAGTTCAAATTTGCATCGAAAACTGCATTCCTGAGATGCGTTTGAGTAGGCAACTTGTGCAGATCATAGGCAGAAACAAATTTTCCATCAGATTCGAAAGTTTGTGCTGGATTTTGAGGGTCAGTCCGCGGACTCGAATGAATCAAAATCAGGCCAAATCAAACTACAAAGACTGTTCTTTCGGAAACCGGGATTCTTTTGTCAAAGGCACGAGGTTAAGTGTATTAATTTTGGCGAAATCCCAAGCCGGTCGGTAATTTGAGGTTCTTGAAGCTGCAAACCTTGTGAGTATATATATATATATTTATAGAGCAGGTCAAACTTCAAGTTTCTAAAACCGCCTCACGGAGCTTTAAATCGACAATCCAAGCCCATAATAACATACATTAACACAGTGTTCATATTTCTAAGCGTTTTTATTTGACCTAGATCCGTTCAAAAAGCCTTAATAATTATCGTATTCACAAAATCCTTTGTACACAACCGAAGAGGCCATTAACATACAGCTAGCACAGTTTGCTACAAAAACAGAGGATGGTAAGCCTGTGCTTACACGATAGACTTGACAAGTGAGACTTTTTCCCAACTCAATCCCTGAATGTTAATAAGATTTAAAGTCTCTCGTGTGAATTTCGTTCCAGTACGAGAAAGCACTCTATTTGTTTTGATTTCTGGAACCCCGATCGATAAATCCCTGCGAGTAGCGCCTCGCTACGAGTTTGCCAACTAAATACTTGGTTCTAATAAACTTTTTTTTTTTACTGTCACGTATTAAGACTTGATTCTCACTCACACAATAGACGGCTTACACAACAGACTTCACAAGTGAGACTTTTTCTCAACTCAACTCACAGACTTCACAAGCGAGACTTTTTCTTAACTAAATCCCTGAATGCTAAATGAAATTAAAAGTCTCACGTGTGAATTTGGTTCTTAAAGAAAAGCACTTTGTTTTGATTTCTCGAACTCCGAGAGGCCTCCTATAGTTGCGCCTTGACTGCACACTTGGGGAAAAGCGCGCGGGGCTGGGAAGAGGGAAAAATTTAAGCGCGTGGGGAACGTTTCCCTCTTCCCGTCGTTCCCCGCGCTCCCGTTTTCTCTCTCCAGCGCTCCCGCTTCCCTCCTTTTTCTTTCACTAGCGTTTACTAATAGAAGCCTCTGCGGAGGAGAGAGCTCCGATTGATAAATCCCTGCGAGTAGTAGCGCCCCGCTATGAGTTTGTCAGCGGTAAACATCATTAAACATTTTACAATTTTACATTTGCGATAACACATAGATTCTACGGTTCCTCTGGCAGTTAAGTCTAACTCTAGAAGGGAACAAAAATCGTTTATAGTATAACTTTTTATATAGGGATCGAACTCGATTTACGTGGGGCGAACTCGATATATTTGGGAGGCGAACTAGATTAGTTACGGGGCTAACTCGGGGAGGGGGGGGAGGCTAACTCGCAACGGGGTGAAACCACCGGTTTCCCATCATTGCGCGCAAAGCTTTAACGAAAACCCAGGGGGCCTAGACAAAAAGTTTGTGTTTAACCGTTTGTAATTATTATAGTAAATGTATGGGATTTACCGTCAGTTTCATGCTATCGCGACGTATTGCTAAATATATGTATGACTCAAAATCCTTCGAAATCGCTTTAAATATCATTTCTGAGGCAAAAGGACGGCAACACACCACAGGTAAGTTAAATTATTGTTTATTTAACATCGATTCATACATATATTTAGCGATACGACCTGCGATAGCATGAAACTGACGGTAAATCCCATACATTTGCTATAATTATTACAAACGGTTAAACACAAACTTATTGTCTGGGCCCCCTATGAACGCAACTGAGCCTTTTGCGACGCTTCGTCCAGCGCGGACATGGGAAGCGAATGGGTATCAGTGTGCACCGAGTGAGCACGAAGAAAACGCCTGAGTACCAGGCCGGGCAGAACACTTGTAAACACTCGTCAAATTCTTGTATCTTTCGTATTGCCCAACCAAAAGTGATGCCATCCGGTTAGAAAACGGTGGGCTGTGAAGTACTGTGAACAAGGGCGCGCACCCGTAGATACTCCTTCCCCGCCTCGAACCCCAGTGTGGCTTCAATTTGGTTCAGTTCTGAAAGAATGGTGGGTTTCTTGGACTCTCTACCTGCAACAGATTACAACACTACAAGCTTTCCCTCGTTTTCTTCAGGGATAGGAGAACAAGAGAATACACCGTTATGTCATTTTAATGACAAAACATTAGTTGGGAGTGAAAAAGAAGGACTACAGACAACGTCAGAGTGTTTGACCCTTTACGGTTGAGTGATTTTAAGGTGACAGTTTTATACCATCCCCTAAGCCAATTACTTAAACTGCTCCTGCTAGTCAGTTCATTCTCTTGATTTATGCTCATTCTGTTCCAAATAGCAGAATCGCGGAATGAGAACAGGTAATTAAAAAAAGCGGGGAGGGATTCTCAAACTCATTCGAAAATGGTTTACCCCCCCCCCCCCAAAAAAAAAAACACGCCCTTAATGTGATTTTGGTCAGTGCTATTGTTGTCATCAATCACAGGAGATGCTAGGCACAAGTGAATTTCTGGTTATTACACAACTGTTACGTTACAGCATGATAATTTTTAGAGACGTGATTTCAAGCAAAGGCGGTGAGAGAAAGTTGTTAACTTCACTAGGCCAATATGTACAACAAACTGAAGGCTAGAAGAAACTGAAAATTTTCCAAATGCATGTTTATTAAATTTGTTAAGTTAGGAGCACAGCTGAACATAAAATACATTTGGCATGCTTGAGTGTACTTGCTTACACAAGCACCTTGCAAAATATCTGATCTTGAGTGCTAGCCCCATTGAGAAAAAGACAAACAAAGAAAAAAACGAAAAAAGCTTACACCACTGTCTGATCAGAACACTAATTAAAACTTGCGCATGCTAGCAAATTAAGCAGATTAAATCACCGTGTAGCAGTCCAGCTGAAACTGCATTTACAGTACAGGCGATGTAAATGCAGTTTAGAGATGGCAGGTTTTTCTTAATATTATGTAAGGGCAAGACAGGATAAAGGGTTAACAGAGTTTATCCCTCATATTGACCCTATCCCCATCCTAATCCCTCTCAAGTTATTTTTAGAAGACATCGAATTCCCGCGGACAATGTTACCTCGCGCGTTGCGTGGAAGTTTCGTGTCGAATGCGAAATGAGAAGAACGTGGTGTATGTTTTTTTTTTTTTTTCAGTTTTTAAATGGATCAATCGGCATCAAGGGGAAGATATGGGTTGAAGATTCAACCGCGGGAGCAAAGCGGAACAAAGAAAGTTTAGTTTCATTTTCTGGGGATGATTTAGAACGCGAGGAAAACGTTGAAATTCACATGTCGTCATGTGAGTATAAAAACCGACCCTATCGAAAACTAACTTGTAACTTATTGCTTTTGCTATTCGCTAGATCGCACTGACCGAGGAAGTACTAGAGGTACTCCACGAAGATCAAACGTTTTTCAACAGAATGATTCTAAATCATTCCATGAGACTTTACCCTAGGAGCAACTGATGAGGTTCACTGAAGAACCGAAACTCGAGTCTTGCTTGAGAAATAACACAACTTATTCACGAGAAGCATCCTTGAGTGTTTCGAACCAGCATTTTAACTGCTGCAGATTTAACAAATGGCGGTTTCGAAAATCGCTTACGATTTCAAACAAACAGACCGTCACAGGAAGATGAAACAATAACCTCTTTCAGATTTGCTAAACGCAATTAAACTGCTGGAGATGCATCTGTTGGGTGACTTTCGATTCGTTGTTGTTACTCTACTTGGTCTTTTACTTTTGCTTTGGAGAGCGTTGCGTGACGCCACTAAAAACGGCTGCGTAGGAGACTAACAATACATAGGTCAACAGAATATAAAAATAAGCTTTTTCTAAGAAGCTTATTTCAGCGTTATTTAAGATATTTCTATTTTTTTTTAATGGCTAATTCATCACTTTTTTTCCAGAAAAAAAGCAGTACGCTGTCAGCCCAAATTGTTATTTTTAGTGTGCAATAAATAGCGTTAAACTACAGTTAATCAAAAAGGGCGTTGCTGGCAAATTGCAGGGGAAAGTGCCTTTAAAGTGCATTTAGCACTTTCAGTTTGTAACTCCCAAATAGCCCTTTTCACAGTTAACTTTTATCATTTGCATAACAATGTATTTGAACGCGGAAGTGAGGCAATCTCGGACAGAAACAAGAAAATTGCCCGAAACTGCCTCACATCCATGTTCACCTGTGAAAACGGGCTACTCTCTTACACATTACAGGAGGTCCAAACATTGCAAGACAGGAAAAAAAATCCTTATTACTGTACTATTTTAGATGCCATATGGTTTACTTTAAGTGCACCGGAGGAGAAACCCTTTTCTTTCTTGCCAGCTCTTACCAGCCACCCACCCAGCCCGTCAGCAGACTGATTTTCCAGCTATTTATACCAACTGATCAGTCCGTCCACCAGACAGTTTTGGCATGCTTAATTATATTTCTTAGATCCAGACTGGTTTAAATACTGTGTCTCCCAACCGGGGCAGGTTGAAAATAGTTTTTCTCAGCCAGCTGAGAGGTGTTTGAAGAATCGTTTTTACGCTCGTGTCGTCATGACGACACGATGCGTTATGTTATCACTACAGTGCATTCCTGTGTAAACCATTCTTAGAAGGTAGAAATATGAATGAAATGCGCTATGTTGTTGTGTTACGAGTAAACCATCGTTAGCGAGTAATACAACAGGAACATGTTTATGGTGCAAGTAAGTTACGTTTATAACAACAGGGAGAAAAGTAATGTTTTGAGCGTAGGAGAGGGAAAAATGAGTAAAAAATGTCATATTTGTGTTATTGAGCGCGTGAAGTATTTGAAGATTTCTAGGTGTGGGTGATAAGCTCTTAAAATATGTGTGAATTGCTTGTTCAAGATTATACAAGTCTATACGGTGCGAGAGCGGTTTTAGTTGTGAAAGTATTTTTAAGAGCTTAGTAATAATATAGTGATACGTGATGTCGGTGTTTTAGTTGAATTTGTTAGGTTAACGAAGTCAAATCTTAAATTAATGAGGGTTTATTAGGTTTGAAGACATACCTTGTAATGGCGTTGTTTTCAGTTCAGGTTAATTGTGAATAGAGCATTGTTTAGGTAGTCTGAAAATTGGTCTGAGAAAGGCGTGTGATGTTTATTTTGTGCTCAAGATGATTAAGGTTGAGCAAATTATGTAGGCTAACAATAAGCTTATAGAATGCAAAAGATGATACATACGTTTGGAAGGAACAAATTGAAGCAGTTGTGGTAACATGATCATTATAGAATATCTGACTGAATATAAGCCAAAACTCACCAAATTTGGTACTATTTATTGTTAGTGGCTTCTTATTTTTGTTTCAAAGGCTATGCGTTGAACATATTAGAGCGGGACATTTATGTAGGGCGACGGTAATTAAACTGACAGTCACAATAAAACAGCAGGACATGCCTTGGAAAAAGCTATGTCTTTAATATTTTCACGGATTACAGTCAAATTAAAAGCTAACCAACTGTTTAAAATTTAGTTAGTTGAGTGCTTGAATATAACGAAATTAAAATGTTTACAAATTTGTTCACAGATGAGATAGAAATTCTAGTCACTGTATATTTTGCTTAATGCTTACAAGGCTTACCGTACCCAAATTGTGAATTAGCCAATCACAAGCCTTGTTTACTGTCATGATTTTCTACGATATCAAGTCACTGACCTGATATCCTACGATATCATGGACAGTTTGTGAAACTCGCATTTTTTTTTGCAGACTTTAGAGGCAAAAATTACAACAGAAATACAACGAAACGTAAAACTATTACATTTGTTAAACGAGAAAGTAATTTGTTTAACTGACGGTGAGAGAGGGGAAAAAATACAATTTCGCGCCAAAATTGGAAGCGGCTACACTGGCGGGCGCTCGCGTGAACTTTACGGACAGCGCTGAAACTTTTTTGGTTTCAAAATGGAGCTGGATTTTCCAAATTTCTTTCTTAACTTGGACTTCCAAGATTCAGAAAATAAAACTCCAAACAAAAGAATTAAATAAAATGGCAGATGAGGAGTTAGAGAAGAGTACTGACGACCAGAAAAGTGTAAATACGTGTCGCTCTACAACGCCTGACTGATCACGGTAACTGAAAAAAAAACGCCGGGTTTTAGGACGAATTTGGGTACGGTAAATACCTAATCGCACCTTTTTTGGTACGCTTTGGCAGCATATCAAGCTCGTTTGGTCTCACCATGGGTATTTTGGCTCGACTGCGTCTCGCCAAAATACGAACCATGGCTCGACCAAACTCGCCTGATATGCCGCCGAAGCGTACCAAAAAGGTACGATTAGGTATAAAAATTACAACTGTTGTTACAATGCGGTGAATTGCTAAAGAAAAAAAATAACAATCATCAGGCAATGTGCGATTAGTCATAGAGTGAAAACTGTTTCAGTTTTTGTCTTATATGTCGCTTAGTATTGCTAGGCACGACACGTTGAAACTTGCTCACCTCAATGTGTATTTTGCTTCCCTTTCTTGAAAATGTCTACCATCTCGGTTTTCGTGTCGTTTTCACCGTCAGAAAAAAATCCCACCAAAAAAGCAAGTCACAAAAAATCAGAAGAAAAAACCAAAACCGAACTATAGACCACACAGTCATTGTGACGCAAGCGTTTTCAACAAGTTTGGTTTTCGCCCTGACTACAAAAAACCACCTAGCCAGCACTTATCAACTTTCACGCCCAATCTTCAAATAAGTCACAGAGCACTCACACAAACTGTGTGACCGCTCCCATACATTTCCTTTTATTTTGAAACTACAAAAGATCACATAGTAAATGTGTGCGTTCCCTGTGGTTAAGTGTTCCAGTCGTAAGTCATACAACCGTATAAACTATCGCCATCTGTACCTGTCCAGAAACGAAATGAAGCCCCCTTCAGTCGAACAAACCTTACAGCACCATAGTCAAGTGTCTACAAAATGAACATAAAACGCGAAAACCCCTGAATAAAGCTGAAAAAAATTGAAGAGGACAAACTATTAATATTTAATGTTCCGGCCACATAGTGGCCATGTATCAACTAACCACCCTATGTCCAAGCACGACGTCCACACACGTCCAAACAGTTTGTGCGAGAAAACTACCCACTTGCCGAAGCACTAACTACAACCCTAGCCGAAAGGTATGGGACAGCGACCACCTTTTTCGTCAAAACACGACTAACATCGACTCCCCCTCCCCCCTGAACAATGTTGAGAGTAAGGAGTCCAAAATGTCTCGAATATCTTGTACACTTTATGGACTTCAACATTGTCTGGGGGGGGGGGGAGATAATTAAAGATCTATTTTTACGAAATTAATTACCGGCGATTTTTTATTCGATGAAAAATAGGGAGGGAAAAAGTGAAGAGTCCCATAATCAATTGGCCAGGATTGTAGTTATCTGACACGAGCGTCGCCCAAGGGGGCCTTTGATTTTTTTCTTCCGCCGAACTGCCCTGTGTTGTCCTCCGTTTTACACGTGCAGCTTATCTTTCTGGTACTCAAAGGCGATCGAAAAACTTGATCTTAACCGGTTTGTCCGGAACAGCGACCAGCTTCTGGTCCAATTCCAATGGCTCACCGTGATACTCTATGCGAAACCGCTGAAGTAACTACAAGAAAGAAAAAAGTCATGCCTTAAAAAACAGTTGTTGCTATATTCTGATTGGCTCACGCTACTCAAACTCCCGATAGCGTTGGCTCTTCACCTGTGAGAAAAGGAACAGTGATCTCGCGTGCGTTTTTTTAATCCGAAAACAAAACAAATTTCAGTTTTAAGCTAAATATTCACTTGAGTGGTATAAACTATCGACCTCATTGATATCGAAATCACCTCCAATTCGGTGAATAATTGTTATACTCAGTAATACCTCTCATAAAAGGCCATTCCCGAGTTCCAAAAACCCTAACTTTCAAACCGAGGCCAAGTGCAAAACCTTTCATGTGAAAATGAGTTTTATTTGCATGAGAAAGAAAAATTATTTTCATATCAAAGACTTCGTACTTAGCCTCGTTTTGAAAAAGAGAGTAAAGGCAACTCGGAAATGGCCTAATGCTGTAGCATGCATAACAAGCGTTTTCGTAAGCTTTTCCGAAGGCTTGTCCGAAGTCAAAGCGAATCTGAAATTTCTCTTCCTACGAAATCAAAACGTGCACCAGTTTCTTGTCAAGTACAAAGCAGAGAGGTGCAGAAAGGTTGATCAAACTATAAGTGATTACTGCAGAATGTGCTTCTGGTATCCGAAGTAGAAATTTGAAACTGCAGCCACGGTTCCACACGTAGGTAATATTTCTACAACATTTATCGCTAATTTGCTGACCTACAAGACCTGGAATTTTTTCTAGGAAATAAATTTGTTGTTGATGTTTGATGAAAATAAATTGTGAATCCCCCCCCCCCCCTCCCCCCGAATTTTCGCACGGCCAAAAAGCGAAAAAATGCTTCATACGTTCGGAAAAGCCTGTGGAAACGCTTACTACGCAGGCTATAAATGCCAAAAATGTTTCCTCAACTACTGCAATCGTAACTTCAATATGAGTATCAGTTGTGATGATTTTTTTTTTCTGTCACAGAAAGAAAGTTTGTTTGATGTTAAGAGGAGCAAAAAACCACAACAGGTGTTCAAATTGTCCTGTAGATGAAATACCCAGGAATGGTTGCGATAGTTTATTGGGAGTAGTAATATTGTGGTAGGTTGCAATGGAAATAATTAGACTACAAGCAGTCTCTTTCCGCTCAGGGATAGTCGAGCAAAACGAAGTAGCGAGCGAGCGCGAATTGTTACGTGACGCGCGCGAAAATCGCCTGCCGCGTTGATACGTGAATGTCGCACATCACACTCACACATCAACGTGGCAGGCGATTTGCGGCTCGCTACACTCCGCTTGATACGTGCGTCACGTAGCAATGCGGCAGGCGATTTTTGCGCGCGCTTGCTCGCTTGTTCGTTTCGCTTGCCTATCTCTGAGCGCAAAGAGAGACTGCTCGTAGTCTAGAAATAACTACCTGGCCTTAACCTTTATGTAGCTGCTGGCGGTAACAACAGGGTGGCCAGATTACAGATTGCATTAAAAATAAAATGAAGGATCATTTGTTCGGGATTAAATTAAGTGGCCTTTATAACATGGTGGCCGAGGCCAGTAAAGGCGTTGTTAACAAGTCGTTCTCTCTTGTTTCTTGTCTCGCAATTTTCTTGCAACACAAGTTCACCTTGCGAGACAAGTTGTCTGACGGTTGTAAAACACCGGGTAATGTTTCTTGCAACTTGTGTTGGAACGTATTGTGACATCAACCTATGAAGTAATCGTGCCAATCCTCTGCACCCTCCGTCACCGTCTAGCCTGCGTGGCACGCGCCAAAGTAGGAGGGAAACGGTAATCGCGAGCGCGAAGAGCGTTCCGCGTTGGCGTCTTGCGCTTCCTAATTCCCTATTTCCCTCTTCTTTTAGCGCCTGCCACGCAGGCTAGACGGTGACAAAGAGCGCAAAGGAGTAACACGATTACTTCATCGGTTGATATTACAAAATTTTCGACAGAAGTTGCAGGGCACATGCCACAATACACAATACTTGAAACAATTCGTTGCAGCGTTGCCAGAACCGTTTCGAAAAGTAGAACCGACTTCTAATTCTCGCAACGATTACGGCAACAAAAATACAAAAAAAAAACAATGCGATAAATGTTTATTGCAACTTGCATCTCGAAATAATAAAAAAAAAACCAGATAAGTAGCAACAAGAAAAATTCGCTAGTGTAACATGGGCTTAAGGTGGATACGCACTATATATACAATAACCAGAAAATATATATATATATATTTCTTACCTTACAAATAAAGAGATAAATTTCTAATTCTGCCACACGACGACCTGCGGTGAAAAAGAACAACAAAAAAAAAGAAACGTGAACATCTTGTAGCGCTACCATGCAGTAAAGCCTGCCTGCCTGCCTGCCTGCCTGCCTGCCTGCCTGCCTGACTGACTGACTGACTGACTGACTGACTGACTGACTGACTGACTGACTGACTGACTGACTGACTGACTGACTAACTGATGAATAAAAAATTGATTCTTTGCTCGATGGTTGATTAATGGAGGGACAACCGTAACCCGTAAGAACCCTGTACCTGGCCTCCAGTAATGGGGCGCATTCTCCACGTTCACAATTTCCACCAGACAACACCGAGTTGTGCTCCCAGCCAACATTTTTCACTAGAGGGAGGCAATCCCAGCCCGCCCACCCCGCATTTTTAATTGTCAATGAGAGAGAGTCTGATTTGTAGTTTGCCCACTCTTAGAGCTTGGCTGATAACAGAAAAAAGTGGGAAGAGCTGATTGGGAATTCAGCAGGGGTGTCCCAACCACCTTCATGTATTAGACATGTCAGATAGTCAAAGTCTTAATGGGGTCAAATGACAACCGACAACTCCTAAGAACATATTTTTGCAGCTTCTAAGCTCCTCAAGAGACACCAATCAAGAGGCATTTTAAAGTTCTCATAAGCACAGCAGTTTGCAGATCTCTGTCATAAAACCAAAACTAATTACTATGTACCGACCAAACACAACAGACGCGCACAAAACAGTGAGCCAATCATCTATGTATCATTGTATGTATTAAGTATTGTTCAATAAAATAAAAAAAACAATGAGCCAATCAGAACCCGGGAGCAAATATATGTAACTAGCATCAAGCGCGGGAAAATGCGAAAAAGCAAGTCCAGTGAAAGAGTATTTGTACTTGTAATTTGGTCCTGCGAAATTCTCCGAGGAATGATAAACATGCAACCATTCCCCTAAATAGCTTTGTTATCGACGTCAATGTAAATTGCTGGAGTTTTTCCCCGTCTATTATAGCAAATTACTAAATGCGACTGTTGCATGTGCACGCGTCAGTCACATGGGCGCTGATGGAGGGTAAATATTTCACCGAGAAAACCTCACTTTTAAACCCACCAGTACGCTAAAAGGGGAAGATAAAGTCCGGTTTAAGCCCAGCCAGACGAAAACTCTAGTATATACAGATTGGCAGAAACAGAAATTATCATGCGAATTGGCTGAAAGCCAGAAAGGCAAACTGCTAAACAAACACAACAGCAGTATGCAAATGGCAAATTAAAACCAAAACATATGACATTGTCTACATTATTAACCCTCGGACATACAAACAAAGTCAAACCCCTTTGGTACGAGGAGAGGGTTTGATGGACACCTAGCCCTCTTATGTACCACAAACCAGTGAACATGTACCACAAACCAGTGAACATGTACCACAAACCAATGAACATGTACCACAAACCAGTGAACATGTACCACAAACCAATGAACATGTACCACAAACCAGTGAACATGTACCACAAACCAATGAACATGTACCAAAAACCAGTGAACATGTACCCCAAACCACTGTACATGTACCACAAACCAATGAACATGTACCACAAACCAGTGAACATGTACCACAATCCAATGTACATGTAGCACATAATCTTTCATGGAAAGAGAAGAGCCACATACACTAAGGAATTCATGTAAATTGGAGATCTATTTGCACAGAGACAGCGGAAGAGACGTGCACATTACAGACAGACAAGCACAGATATCCACATATATAGTGACACCAACAAAAGTGACAAAGTGACAAACAAGCGAAAGGATCAAACAAAAAAAATGAAAAAAAAATAATACAAAACGGTTGGGGATTACACACAGATAGCTTCGCTAAGATCGGTGCTTGGTGTCTTCCTCTTACCTAAGCACATACGAGTTCCAAATCCAAAAGACAGATTGGAAAAAGCGTGAATTTCATCTTTGTTTTCTCGTAGCCATCGCTCAGGTCTAAATTCCAAAGGATCTTTGAAGTACTTTTCCGAACGTGCCGCACAGTATAATTCTATAGCTATGACGGTCTGCAAATACAAATTGAGAAATAAAATACACATAAAATTGAAAAGTGATTAATAGCGCACCTCAAGTTAGTAAATCGGCAGTCAAAGAGAAGAAATATGCCTGACATTTCTGTTGGATTGCAAGCCTAAGCAGGGGCTAAAGCCCGTCGGACCCGATCTGCAAGAGTAGTAAAGAAACCTGAGAGACTAGACTTGAGACTATGATTACCCTATGATTATTCCCAGGGGCTCCTTAATAAAGACCCCAGATAATACGGTGTCCGTCCGATTCAATCAATTTTGATCCGACAATATTGGTCGAATCAAACCAGATAAAACAGTACGAAGCTGACCAACTGCTTTTTCTTTACGTTTTTTTTTTCTTCCCCTAAGTGGAGACCCCACATCCATTTCTCCGTGAAAAACCAAGCCACATAGTCGCTTCGTTCCTTCTTGCCACGTGTCAAATAAGTCCTCTTTTCTCCGGTTTCCATAATCAACGAATTTTCACGAGAAAGGGTTATTAGCGTAGCCCGTTTACCCTAGACTTGGAGGCTCAGGGGATACCCTCGCATCGCATGCACTCTGCTTCCTTCGCTTCAAACTCAAGATCGAAACCCCATAAAATTGCAGTAAACATCACCATTAAAATCGCTGCCAATTCGCATCAAATATCGCTTGTGGAAACAGGTCTTTATAGTTACACAGTAGCTTGAAATTATCGATGGTAGGACTTACCTGCGCTGGAATGTTATATCCCGACAGTACAATATCTTGGTCTAATATCCTACCGTTGCTTACGAGAACAGGGCACAGCCTTTAGGCAGAGCAAAAAACAATGTTAAGCATCAATGTTAAAACAACGACCTAGAATAGAAATAACAAAGAGTGCCCCTACAACCGGCGTGAGGATTGGATGTTGTTGCTGTCATTGTCGCTGTTAATCGCGTGTCTGTGTGTGTGTGGTTAAGAAATTAGATAAACGGTCCGCATGCATACAGACGAGGGATGAGCGTACTTAGGCGTGTCTGGCTTTAATGAAAAACGACTCACGTCGTGTGACTTGTACGTACACTTCTTCGCGCCTTGCTTGACTAGTTACATCATGTAGCAAAGTGTCAAAACAAAAAATACTCTCGCTTTTAGCCTGCGTAGCAGCCGTTTCCGTTTCCTTTGAGCCAAGCGGGAAACGTGCGAGCGCAAGGGCGCAAAGAGGCAAAAAAAAAAATTGGGAGCGTGTCTCCCGCTTGACTCACGCTTCTCCCGCTTGTCTAAAAGGAAAAGGAGACGACTGCTACACAGGTTAGCTTTTTTTAAGCGAGTACTTGTAGCCTCCATAATATGAATGACATGTTTTGCGGTTAGCACTCTCGCATAGTTTTACTGTGGTTTCTTAAGTAACTTTATTTTACTTTTTCTAAACATTTGTATCACCTCTTTTTTAGAAAACGTCGCCGGAAAACCGCTTTCAAAATTCATTGTCGCCTTTGAAAACCCGTAACGGGTGACAACAAATCTAATGCCATGAGGCAAGGAAAATATCACGAAAATTCTAGGTTGTCAGTGTGTCTGCACATTTCCGTACGTCTTTGTGCTGTTACGTCATGTATTACGAATGTGGCAAACCCATATCTAAATAAACAAATAAATCTACAAATATATACACTGACAACGCGCGTGATGACAAAGGGATGGGAACGCTCATCCCAAAAAGCTTAGCCTCCGCTGAAGGTGACAAAGTGCACTAAATGGCCACCAGAACGACCGAGGAGTTAACGGATAGGACTTCCTATCCCCCCTACCCCCCCCCCCCCCCTCCACCTTGCAAAATAATCTAAGGTCTATTATATAAGTCATCAAACCCTAATCACGTTATGAAACAGAGACAGACTATCCTAGAAATATTTAATTGTTACAGACAAAAACGGACTGTCAGGTACAAAATCCACTGATTACAAGAGGTACTGTACAGTTACATTTCAATTCACTTTACGTTAAAAATGTTTTGCTTGTTGACAAAACTTCGCTCCCTTTCTTTCACTCATGTTTAGCGAGACAGTTGCACAGACAGCAGCCGACATAGGATAACGGCCCCAGATAGACTTGGAGGCTAGTATAATTATACATGTAGGTTACGTTTCGTTCCGTTCCGTTACGTTCCTTAAAACTGTAGGAACCATTCCGTAAGATATTATAGTATTTAAAGAGAATTATACCTCATGGACTCCTTAAGACAGGCCTTAAGGTAGGACAGTTTGCCAAGACTTTTGGATGTGACGTCTCCGTCTTTTCCCAAGACCTTCACAACTTCCTGGTAAAGCTTTTCTTGGATGTGAGGGAGCCTCCCCAAATGATATATCAGCCACAAAAGAGAATTTGACGTCTGAATTAAAGAACACACATGAACAAATAGTATATTCGCAGTTTTTCAATAACCTTTATTACGTAACTAAGTGATCAAGGGTCCCTTTAAGTGACCGCAGCACTCAAAAGTGTGCTTTTAAAATGTTTGATAAAACGCCATTTTGGAATTCACCAATCGTGATCACTCGATTTGTTCAGTTAAAGTTTTCGCCCATGATTTGCTGCACCCATGGAAGCAAAAAGCAGATGAACTTTTAATCAAACTTCAATATTAGTCAAGAATTACTTGTGTTGTTATTATTCGTGTACCTCATAGTTTGTCTTAATTAATTCTAGCATGTGAACTTTAAGTAACTGGTTTAAGACCTTGTCTAGAGAAACACACTACAGTCAAAACAGGCGCAGTAGCATTCCCTTGAAGAATAAACATTGATTACAGAAGAACTTTTTATATTGATGTGCTTTTCACATGTAGAGTGAAATATTCAAAAAGAAACTGATACACTTAATTTCGACACTAGATAGATCTTGGGCAAGGTTTGGCCAGGATCTTACAAGGCTCTTTGCTAAGATCTTTACAAGATATTTGTGAGGATCCTCCAGGAACTTCAGTGATTTGATGAGGATTTCATGAGGATCTTTAATTTAAAGGGGCATAGTCACGAGGATTTCGCAGATTTTGGTCAAAACTGTGCTAAAAATTATCCGTAGATAACTTTATCCATGCCCAACGTTGTGTTTGAACATTGAAAGGAACATATTAACTTAATTTCGTTAAGAAAAAACAAACCATGACCATTTAATATCGATTTAATGTCTCAACACGCTAAACGATTTTGAAACGTTTAGCCCAATTTTTAACCGATGACGTCATGAAAATGACGTCATCCGGTTTATGCTGTAAGCCTAAAACAACGGCGCTTGTATCTGGTATCTGGTATCTGGTATCTGGTGGATGTCTTCAAGTGTGTGAGGCGGGGGGATACTCTGTGAGGTGCTGGGTGGGGGTGTACCACCGGGATACTGAAACCCTTTCCTTTTAATATCAGAGAGACACATCCATACGGCTTATAGATGGGAATACGACCCCCGGGCATTCGCGAGTCTCGATCAACTTAATTTTACTTCGAATTCGCCGTTTTGTATACTTCACGTCTGGCAGGGTTTAATTTGCGTTGTAGTCCTGCATTTACTTAGCCGCGGTAAAAATTTCCACAGCAACAAACACAGCAGAAATTTTACACAAGACGGACTCGTCGGTTTGAGAAAAGTCAGAACGACTCGGCAGCGACAAACCAGTTCGGATTCCTTCGTGTGTCAAACAAGCTGCTTGGGACTCGCGAGTTCAAATTTGCATCGAAAACTGCATTATTGAGATGCCTTTGAGTAGGCAACTTGTGCAGATCATAGGCAGAAACAAATTTTCCACCAGATTCGAAAGTTTGTGCTGGATTTTAAGGGTCAGTCCGCAGACTCAAATGAGTCAAAATCGGGCCAAATCAAACTACAAAGACTGTTCTTTCGGAAACCTGGATTCTTTTGTCAAAGGCACGAGATTAAGTGTATTTTGGCGAAATGCCAAGCCAGTCGGTAATTTGAGGTTCTTGAAGTTGCAAGCCTTGTCATAGGAAGCCCAAGCATGATATTTGAATATCATTAAAAATGGCGTTTCAAAATATGACTTTGTATGGGATTTCGAAGCGAACATTTTGAGCAATACATAACAACGAACTTACTGAATAAAGTTCATGAAACATTACATGGTGTTGGTTGCTATCCTTACAAAGCATTTTGAGCAATTTTAAGTCCATTTACCGGCTTAACTGTGTTAGTACGTGTATAATACATTGACAAGGAAGGAGTCATTTGGCCCGATTTAGCCACTGTTACCGCTCGACACCTTTCGGAATTCGCTCGAATTTACCCACAAATATAGTTCAGGATCCCATTCTGACTTAGCGACTTGACAAAAGGAAGACATACACGTGATTTTCTCCAAACCAATTGCACATACCTCGTGTTCCAAAAGAATTATCCACTGCACAAAATCATTATAGCATCTCAAAATAGGCCGTCATGGATCCGTGAGGATCCCGATAGTCCCATTTGACCGCGGTCGGCACTGGACACCAGTCAAATTATGCCCTTATGGGGAGGGCCACGCTCGTCTTGCTCGTGTCACAATTGTAGTAACTATGACCCGGTGCGGACACAAATTGTCGTTCCAACGTAGTCTGGTTCGTGCGAGAAAGGTGGAATCGCTGCGCGGGACTCCGTGACCTTATGGAGAGAATTAAGTTATCGAAAGAAATTAAAACGGTCTTGGCCGTTAGAAAATGAAAACGAGTCAAGAAAAAAAGAAAGTGAACCGTGTTTCTCCTTCCTCCTATGTTTCTATTCATGCGTGGTAAATTGAACATATTTGCGTTCATGTACAAAACGTTTGTAATACAGGTCAGTCTACTGTGTAAATTTTAAATACGTACTCTGCTTGAATTGAATGTGTTCAATTTTTTGGAATCGTCGGTAGGTTTTATATATCAGATCCTGATCAGATATATTTTTCCGAACCGAAGTCGGCAAATTCATTTAAATTCATATCCTCACGCGCGTGAAAATGTTTTATTTTAAAATTGTTATTCTATATACTATATCTATTTCTCTATTTGCATGAAGCCGGTCAGGTAACCTACTTATTAAAAAAACAAGAAAATATACACCCTGTAAATGGATATAAATTCAGAAATGGGAATGATTTATTTTTGCTATCTGCTTGTAACACGCAGCGATTTTCTCACGCGAACCAGACTGCGTCGGAGCGACAATCTTGTGTCCGCACCGCGTCATAGTTACTACAATTGTAACACGACCAAAACGAGCATGGCCCTCCCCATAAGGGCATAATTTGACTGGTGTCTAGTACCGACCGCGGTCAAATGGGACTATCGGGATCCTCACCGATCCATGGCGGCCTATTTTGAAATGCTATTATGATTTTTTGCAGTGGATAATTCTTTTGGGACACGAGGTATGTGCAATTGGTTTTGAGAAAATCACTTGTATGTCTTCCTTTTGTCAAGTCGCTAAGTCAGAATGGGATCCTGAACTATATTTGTGGGTAAATTCAAGTGAATTCCGAAACGTGTCGAGCGGTGATAGTGGCTAAATCGGCCTGAATGACTCCTTCCTTGTCAATGTATTATACACGTAGTAACACAGTAAAGTAACGGGACTTAAAACTGCTCAAAATGCGTTGTAAGGATAGCAAACAACAACATGTAATGTTTCATGAACTTTATTCAGTTAGTTTGTTGTTATGTATTGCTCAAAATGTTCGCTTCGAAATCCCATACAAAGTCTTACATTTTGAAATGCCATTTTTAATAACATTCAAATATTATGCTTGGGTGTCCTGTGGCCTTGTGAGTATATAATATATATATATTTAACAATTATTCTACGAGGGCGCGCTGGATATCGAATGATAGATAACCAACGAGGCGCGTAGCGCCGAGTTGGTTATAATCATTTGATATCCAACAAGCCCGAGTAGAATAATTGTTTTATTAAAAACTTAACCACTATTAAAAAAACAAAATCAAGAAAGAACGGGAAAAATGAGAAAAGAAATAAAAAGGGAACAAGAATCGATCACATGACTGAACGAAAAAGGCGCCAAAACCTTGCGATGTGTTGCAGCGTTTCATTGCAAAGCTGAATGAATCAATGAAAACTGCTCGAAAGTGAACAAAGTGGCACAAGTTTTGGAAAAAAATCTTGTAATTTTTGGCTCTGAAATATGGTACATGTTTGATTTTTTCCTGAAACATTGCTGTAATCATCGTTCAAAGCGGATTGAAGCTGTACAATTTCACCATGTTAGCTGCTGGAGTTGAAACTGAACAAGGTTGTAATCTGTTTGCACAACGGAGCCATCACGTGCGTGTTTGATCGAACTGAACACAACAAATTTGAACTTGAAGAGGTAATTTCTATGCATCTCAGAAGCAAGATTACTGTAGCGAGGAACATTAGAATTCACCATCATAGTTTGTTAAACGCAAAGCGCAAAATGCACTGAGTTTTTCTCGGTAAGAGGTTGCGGACGGAATGGTAAAAACAACATTCAAACAACTGGAAAGGCGATTCAACTCCGTTTACATGGCATCCGATTTCTATCTGAGCATTTGGACCTGTTGGAACACAGAGCTACAACGAGTGCAGGTAAACCTGTGTCAATTTTGCGTGTTAAAGCCGAACAAATCTCGCCTTTCCTTCCTTCTTGGTAGTTTGCAGCTGTATTTTTTCCCTAGTACTTGTTTAGACTGCTTCATGATCTTCTCAACGACTCGCCATGAATGCGTGATAGTTTTTATTAAATGCTCCTGCCCCATTTCACTGTGTTTTATTTTATGTCTTGTCTTGATATTTTGAAGTGGAAAGCCTTCCTGATAAAACCTACCGTTTGTTCAATTTCAAAGACCGACGTGACGATCGATGAAAGAATTTAATTGTAAACACAACGCTTGATGCTTAAATTTCTATTTCTGCACAGTTTCTTCAAACAATTTTGACTTGTGTTAGACGATGCTGTTGGTGATGCTTGTTGGTGACGCTGTTGGAATTTCTGCTTACTTTAAATTCGCTGCCAAGTGATTTCTCTCTTCCATTTTTCTCCCCGCGTTGCTCGCGAGGAAAAAACTTTCAGCTCACTTTGTTGTTGAGTGTTCATTGACCATATTTGGCCGCAGCAGGTATATGAGCTGATAGCCTAGCTCCGATCAGCCAATCAAAATGCTAGAAATCCAATATACCTAGTCCAGTTTTTAATAAATATATATATATATATATATATATATATATATATATATATATATATATATATATATATATATATATATATATATATATTTAACAATTATTCTACGAGGGCGCGCTGGATATGAAATGATAGATAACTAAGTTACGCTAAGTTACTGGTTATAATCATTTGATATCCAGCAAGTCCAAGTAGAATAATTGTTTTATTAAAAACTTAACTACTATTTTTGTTTAAAAAAATCAAGAAAGAAAGAGAAAAATGAGAAAAGGGATAAAAAGGGAGCAAGAATCGATCACATGACTGAACGAAAAAGGCGCCAAAACCTTGCGAAGTGTTGCAGCGTTTCATTGCAAAGCTGAACAAAGAAAACTGCTCGAAAGTGAACGAAGTGGCACAAGTTTAGGAAAAAAAACTTCTAATTATTGGCTCTGAAATATGGTACGTTTGATTTTTCCCGAAACATTGTTGTAATCATCGTTCAAAGCGGATTGAAGCTGTACAATTTCACTAGAGTTGAAACAGAACAAGTGTGTAATCTGTTCCCACAACGGAGCCATCATGTGCGTGTTTGATCGAAATGAAGACAGAATCAATTTGAACTTGAAGAAGTAATTTCTATGCAGCTCAGAAGCAAGATTACTGTAGCGAGGAACATTAGAATTCACCATCATAGTTTGTTTAATGCAAAGCACAAAATGCAGTCGATCGATGAAAGAAATTAATTGTAAACACAACGCTCAATGCTTAAATTTCTAATTTCTTTTTCTGCACAGTTTCTTCAAACAATTTTGACTGTGTTAGACGACGCTGTTAGTGACGCTGTTGGAATTTCTGCTTAATTCAAATTCGCTGCCAAGTGATTTTTCTTGTCTATTTTTCACGCCGGGTTGCTGGCGAGGAAAAAACTTCCAGCTCACTTTGTTCATTTTGTTGTTGAGTGTTCATTGACCATATTTGGTCACAGCAGGTATATGAGCTGATAGCCTGGATCCGTTCAGCCAATCAGAATGGTAGAAATCCAATATACCTAGTCCAGTTTTTAATATATATATATATATATATATATATATATATATATATATATATATATATATATATATATATATATATATATATATTTATTAAAAACTGGACTAGGTATATTGGATTTCTAGCATTTTGATTGGCTCAACGGAGCTAGGCTATCAGCTCATATACCTGCTGCGACCAAATATGGTCAATGAACACTCAACAACAAAGTGAGCTGAAAGTTTTTTCCTCGCGAGCAACCCGGCGATAGAAATTGACGAGAAAAATCACTTGGCAGCGAATTTAAATCAAGCAGAAATTCCAACAGCGTCACCAACAAGCATCACCAACAGCGTCGTCTAACACAAGTCAAAATTGTTTGAAGAAACTGTGCAGAAATAGAAAATTAAGCATTAAGCGTTGTGTTTACAATTAATTTCTTTCATCGATCGTCACGTCGATCATTGAAATTGAACAAACAGTAAGTTTTATCAGAAAGGATTTCCACTTCAAAATGTCAAGAGGAGACATAAAATAAAACACAGTGAAATGGGGCAGGAGCATTCATGGCGAGTCGGTGCGAAAATCATGAAGCAGTCTAAACAAGTACTAAAAAATACAGCTGCAAACTACCAAGAAGGAAGGGCGAGATTGTTTTTCGGCTTTAACACGCAAAATTGACGCTGGTTTACCTGCACCTGTTGTAGCTCTGTGTTCCAACAGGTCCAAATGCTCAGATAGAAATCGGATGCCATGTAAACGGAGTTGAATCGCTTTTCCAGTTGTTTGAATGTTGTTTTTACCATTTCGTCCGCAACCTCTAAACCGAGGACAACTGCATTTTGTGCTTTGCGTTTAACAAACTATGATGGTGAATTCTAATGTTCCTCGCTACAGTAATCTTGCTTCTGAGCTGCATAGAAATTACCTCTTCAAGTTCAACTGTTCAAATTGTTCTGTCTTCAGTTCGATCAAACACGCACATGATGGCTCCGTTGTGCGAACAGCCGGATTACAAACTTGTTCAGTTTCAACTCCAGAAGCTATCTGGTGAAATTGTACAGCTTCAATCCGCTTTGAACGATGATTACAACAATGTTGAGGAAAAATCAAACATGTACCATAGTTCAGAGCCAATAATTAGAAGACTTTTTCCTAAACGTGTGCTACTTTGTTCACTTTCGAGCAGTTTTCATTGATTCATTCAGCTTTGCAATGAAACGCTGCAACACTTCGCAGGTTTTGGCGCCTTTTTCGTTCAGTCATGTGATCGATTCTTGTTCCGTTTAAATTTCTTTTCTCATTTTTCCCGTTCTTTCTTCATTTTTTTTAATAGTGGTTATAAGTTTTTAATAAAACAATTATTACACTCGGGCTTGCTGGATATCAAATGATTATAACCAACTCGGCGCTACGCGCCTCGTTGGTTATCTATCATTCGATATCCAGCGCGCCCTCGTAGAATAATTGTTAAATATATATATATCTACCTGGATTTTTGAAAAGGTGGCTCCTGAAGATTTGCCCATTTTCACCGGAACGACACCGAAACTGGGTTTTTTGGACTGCCATGAGCCTAGAAACCACACGGGAGAGAAAAGAGAAGGGAGGGGAGAGAGGGGAGAAGAAAAAAGGACTGCTGGCACTCAAAACTTTTATATTGCCTACTTTGGAGATAGTTTCTGAACGACAAAAAAGTGCTCGCGACACACCGCTCGGACACCTCAACCGAGCGGTACCGTTTTCAAAAATCCGGGTATATGTTGGCATGAAATGGGCTAAAATGGCCAAGAAGTGCTGAAAAGGCCGCTTATCAGCCAGAATTCGGTCATTTTTCACCATCTGGCAACATTTGCTCGCAACATCTACCTGGATTTTTGAAAAGGTGGCTCCTGAAGATTTGCCCATTTTCACCGGAACGACACCGAAACTGGGTTTTTTGGACTGCCATGAGCCTAGAAACCACACGGGAGAGAAAAGAGAAGGGAGGGGAGAGAGGGGAGAAGAAAAAAGGACTGCTGGCACTCATAATTTTTATATTGCCTACTTTGGAGATAGTTTCTGAACGACAAAAAAGTGCTCGCGACACACCGCTCGGACACCTCAACCGAGCGGTACCATTTTCAAAAATCCGGGTATATGTTGGCATGAAATGGGCTAAAATGGCCAAGAAGTGCTGAAAAGGCCGCTCATCAGCCAGAATTCGGTCATTTTTCACCATCTGGCAACATTTGCTCGCAACATCTACCTGGATTTTTGAAAAGGTGGCTCCTGAAGATTTGCCCATTTTCACCGGAACGACACCGAAACTGGGTTTTTTGGACTGCCATGAGCCTAGAAACCACACGGGAGAGAAAAGAGAAGGGAGGGGAGAGAGGGGAGAAGAAAAAAGGACTGCTGGCACTCATAATTTTTATATTGCCTACTTTGGAGATAGTTTCTGAACGACAAAAAAGTGCTCGCGACACACCGCTCGGACACCTCAACCGAGCGGTACCATTTTCAAAAATCCGGGTATATGTTGGCATGAAATGGGCTAAAATGGCCAAGAAGTGCTGAAAAGGCCGCTCATCAGCCAGAATTCGGTCATTTTTCACCATCTGGCAACATTTGCTCGCAACATCTACCTGGATTTTTGAAAAGGTGGCTCCTGAAGATTTGCCCATTTTCACCGGAACGACACCGAAACTGGGTTTTTTGGACTGCCATGAGCCTAGAAACCACACGGGAGAGAAAAGAGAAGGGAGGGGAGAGAGGGGAGAAGAAAAAAGGACTGCTGGCACTCATAATTTTTATATTGCCTACTTTGGAGATAGTTTCTGAACGACAAAAAAGTGCTCGCGACACACCGCTCGGACACCTCAACCGAGCGGTACCATTTTCAAAAATCCGGGTATATGTTGGCATGAAATGGGCTAAAATGGCCAAGAAGTGCTGAAAAGGCCGCTCATCAGCCAGAATTCGGTCATTTTTCACCATCTGGCAACATTTGCTCGCAACATCTACCTGGATTTTTGAAAAGGTGGCTCCTGAAGATTTGCCCATTTTCACCGGAACGACACCGAAACTGGGTTTTTTGGACTGCCATGAGCCTAGAAACCACACGGGAGAGAAAAGAGAAGGGAGGGGAGAGAGGGGAGAAGAAAAAAGGACTGCTGGCACTCATAATTTTTATATTGCCTACTTTGGAGATAGTTTCTGAACGACAAAAAAGTGCTCGCGACACACCGCTCGGACACCTCAACCGAGCGGTACCGTTTTCAAAAATCCGGGTATATATATATATATATATATATATATATATATATATATATATATATATATATATATATATATATATATATATATATATATATATATATATATATATATATATATATATATATATACAGCTATTTCAATTAAGGTTGTCGGATCATTTCAAGCTTACAAGACAAGACCGAAGGGCAGTGTGGGTAGTTGCAAATCAGTCTTAGTTTTACGGCTGTCAGCAGTTGGTCAGGAACTTTAGATTTCTTAGTGCAAGTGAAAAATAGGCACCATCCGATTATTGTCAGCGGCACTCCTGATTCTACTTTTCATTTTCAGTTGCTAGTACTTGTTATGATGTGCGAAAATTCATATTTGATGCTGTTTTTCCTACTTCAAATTTACATACCAATGCACGTGCTCCACGTGTACCCACATGTTTTAAATTTGCTGTTTTAATCGGGTAGGCAAAAAGATCAGTGAGATTAAAAACTATGTTTTAAACGAGAACTCTATCTGAAAATAATTCTTTCAGGTTTTTCTTTAAATATTTATAATATAAAAACTCTTCCATATGCATTGCTATTGCACGGCAAGAAAGGTACTGCTGATTTTGGTGAACTTAGGCATGAAAATCCCATATTACCCTGCGGTCTTGTCTCATAGGCTTAAGCTTTCATACGACAACGTTAATTGAAATAGCTGTATATATCTTTATAGAGTAGGTCAAACTTCAAGCTTCTATAACCGCCTCCCGGAGCTTTAAATCGACAAACTAAGCCCATAATAACAAGCATTAACACAGTGTTCATGTTTCTAAGCATTTTTATTGGAATTTCGTTTGTTCAAAAAGCCGTAATTATCGTATTCACAAAATCCTTTGTACACAACCAAAGCGGCCATTAAGATACAGCTAGCACAGGTCCGCAACACAAACGGAGGATGGTAAGCCTGTGGGAAAATAATTAGAAACCCGAGGCGATAGGCAAGCCGTTTTTGCGTAAGGTTAACAAAGTTTATATGCTCTTGAAGAAGTAAGCTGGATATAAATATTTCGGTCGTGGTCGAAAGCAAAGCAAAAGAATAAGCACTACAAGCCGAGAACTGTGGGAACATTATTAACTCGTGCATAAAAACGTGTCTTTGCGTGTTTGGTATAAAATAAATTTGGTATATCAAATTTCAACCCGCTTATGCAAATTAGACCGTGTTTACAAAGCATTGCTTATCACTAAAAACAAACAGAATAAACGACAGAAACCTTTTCCAGCCAAAAATATTACTCAAATAAACAATATATTTACTTTTGGGCAGCAAAAAACTTTCGATTTTCTTGCGTGCATGCACAAAGGCATATAATTTTTGCAAACACTTCAGGTTTGTTCAATGGTGACCGGTTAATCAATGTCTTGAATTTTACCTCTCCATCAAAACTACAGATATCTGGCAACCAAACGGGTTTCAAAAAACTGAAATCCAAAAACATATTCCGTGCAAAAAAAAAAGCGAAAAAATACACGAAGTTCACGTGATCACGTTTTTCAACTGCTTGATCTGTCCACGTGTTAAGATCATGTTCCAAAAAATGTCACAGCACCAACAAAATAATTCCGCGTGACACATGCGTCACACTACAAACAAAAATAGTCCCTGACAATGAAAAGAGGAGCGGCTTTCCGAAGAAAATTACAAAAAAATATAGAAATCTGGAACAAACGTTCAGTTAAACAATTTTTAAAAAGCAAATCAACATTTAAAAACAACATCTACCGTACTGTAGCGTTTACCCAGGTCTTGTAAAATCTATTTGAAGTCCACGGTTCGGTTTACATTTTAGAGCAAACTTTACAGGCTTAAGGTCAGGGTCTCTTGCAAATCGAAAGAATCTCAACGCGAAACGGCTTTTCGTTGCTTTAAAGAGCTACATGTCTTCTTTTGAGAGGTTGATTATTCCTCAGCTTGATTTCTTCTTCTTAATTTTAAGAGAAGAAAATACATCTTGAAAATCTAGGACAGATCCCAAGCGGTAGGCCAAAATTCGGCCTTTCCCCAACCTCGTCCGCAGGGTCTTCTCGGTTTTGAAAGAGCCTGGTGACGAGGTTTGGCGTTTCCCCTACTCCTTAAAACTCACAAATATATGTGCATAAGAGAGTTTCTGATTGGTTTATACGTCTCCTAAACAATTGACAGCACTAGAGGGCAGAAAAATGCGTAGTAGGGGAGGTAGGAGATAAAGTGTCGTCCGCGCTGAACATGCGTGGAGCACGGCTGGTTTTTGCCGTGCGGCCTAGCTCGACAACAAGATATAGATTATTCATTCTTTGGGCAAGCCAAACTCACTAGTTAAAAACGTCATCGGTTCTGCACGCACTGCATGCCTATGTTTTCAAGTTGCAAGCCATTTCCATCCGCGCCATCCGTGGCAACAGACGTCAAAAAACAGTTTCAGTGAAGTAATATAGTCTTTGGTAACAAAACTACACCATTATTTGTCGGCGTTCATTGATGTAAGGACATATATATATATTTTTTTTATTTTAAAGTGAACTAAAATAGCGTGACTATGCCCCTTTAACGACCCTTTCCAGGGCCTTGAAAAGATCTTTGCAAGGATTCAGCGGATCTCGCAATTAGATTTCATGACAACACCTTTGTAGGATCTTACACGGCTCCTTGCTAAGATCTTTACAAGACATTTGACTGTGAGGATCCTTCAGGATCTTTAACGATTTTGATACGGAACCTATGAGGATCTTAAGACGATCCTTTCAAGGGCCTTGAAAAGTTCTTTGCCAGATCTTTGCGGATCCTTAAAGATTGGACGAAAACTTTCCAAAGGATTTATGAGCATGTTCAAGGATTCTTTCCAAGACGATTGAAAGAATTTTTTTGGATCCTCTAAGATTAAATATCGCAGATTTACAAATGACCTTAAGAAAATGGTACAAGGGTAAGATTCAACCTGAAATGTTTTATTTACCACTTCCTTTTCAAAATCAGGCCCAGAATTCTGGGAGTCCAGGCAGAATTCCAGACGGACTCCAGTGTCTGTAGCAGACAGTGAACACTAGCATTCCAAGTGGAGGAGTAGTGCTCTCATTCCATCATACTTTGAAAACCTAACAGTACTTTTTCCATCTTAAAAGTAGTTATAGCAGAGCTCCTTTGTGGCCGAAGACCGCAGAGCGGAACACCATGGGTAAGCAAATTTAGTAACCTATCGATGCGGGAAATTTTGTTTCTGACGTCAGCGTACGCCTGCTCGTCCATGATCTTAAGGTATGCTGATGAGAGTTTGTGCAGGATGTAAGGCGCGACCAGATCACAAACCTCATCCTGAACAAACTCTCATCAGCATACCATATTTTCTCGATTAAACGCCGGGGCGTTTATTTAAAACTCGGCCGCGTAGACCCGGCGTTTAATTGAACCTGGCGTGGCGTTTATTCGGGGCCCGGCTTTTATTTATTAAATGCATTTTTCAGTATTGGAAGTTTACTGAGCCGAGAACCAAAATTCAACAAAAACGTTTAAAAAATGTGAAACAATGTCATCAAGTTGTCTCATCTAAGTGAATCTGGTTAGTTAATATATAGATTTAGCCAAGCCTAAAAGCGGAGCCCCCCTTTTTGTTTTGTTTGTGTGTTTGTTTGTTTATTGCTGGCAGTTATTAATTTGTGGAAATACTCTCACTCAAGTCGTTCAATCAAAAAAAAAAAACAAAAGAAAAAACAAAAGAAAAAAATTCCTACCCTCGCTGAGGGTCGTCGGCGTATGAAGTCGGATATTAGTCCACTTGGCTGGGAGAGCTCCTTGACATTTTCCAAGTTAATTTTAATACTTATTTCTTTCTTCGTGACAAGCTGCCTATCAGCATGAAAATGCTGGTGTTTTTCCTGGCAAAATGTGTTCGGAACGCCGTAAAAACCATGGTTGTGGACAGAAAAAACCAAAAAGCACTAGTTCTGCTATATTTGGCGTCGAAACCGCTGCGAAAAGCTGCGAACTCAAGCGGTGTGCCGACCGAGTTCGAACAGAACCGACGCACCAAATTTGAACTTTTCGCCTGAACTTTGTCGCCTAATTTTTTTCACCTAAATTGAACTTTTCCCCTTCCACCAAAAAGAAAACTGAGTATTCTTTTGAACTTTTTTTTCCATTAACAAATTTGTTTATGACTTTTGTTGTCTCTGCTTGTTTTGCTACAACGCGCGTCAACATGCGATTTCGCGCCAAAAACACATGGGATTCAGCACAGGGTTTTATCCAGTGTATGAAGTGTATTGGTAACCCTGTGGTGCGGACGGACGGACGGACGGTCACGTGACTATTACGTCACTACCAAAATTTCTTGGCTTGATAGGTTACCAAATTTCCTTAGCAATGGAGCTCCGCTGACGCGCTAGCGCGCTGGCTCCGCTATTAAAAAAACATCACTGACACAAACAGTGTAACTGCTCGACAGCAAAAGTACTGTGCAAGCAATTTTGAACAAGGTGGCGGCGAGGTTCCCTCTCCATCAGTTCCGATAAAAGCAAAATTAAAATTATGGAACGATTCAATTGCAAGGAACTGCTGGAGAAACGCTGGAGAGACCCTCAAGATGGTCCTTGCTTGATGTACAAGCCCGCAGAAAAGTTTTCATGATTTAAAAGAGATTGACACGATACCTGATGCGTCGTTTGTTTCATCTGTTTTAGTGAGGAGTACTTTTGTAAGAGATAGATCAGTTTGAATATTAGTGTATAAATTCAAATAATGGTAGAAAGAGAACTAGTACGCAGTCACGACACATAATCCTGATTTAATATACCCATCTCGAATTAACGCCGGGACCTCAAATAAACGTCGGGACCCGAACTAACGACGAGGGCGTTTATTTTAAACTCCACCCGGTAGACCCGGCGTTTATTCGGCGTCCAGACGTTTATTTCGAGAAAGTACGGTACCCAGGTGGAAGGATTGGCTTGTACAGGGACGATGGGCTCGCGGTTTTCAACAACATGAACGCAAGATCCGGTTATTAATAGATGTATATATATATTTATTATTCAACAAGTTGTCACTATGCCCATATATGGTAAGGAAGCCCTCAATATCTGTCATCCGTACATGACAGATATCCTGCGATATACGTAAATGACCATATTTGGAAGTGCGCTGCAGATTTTCTTTCATTGCTTGTTTGGCGGCCATTTTGAAAAGCGAGGCAGTTTTAGCAGTGTTCTCCGGAAATTTTAACTCCCTGGAAGAAACTTTCCACGATGAAATGCTCTCAAAAAGTCAACAAGTATTTGCTTCAGCTCACAAAGATATCCAGAGGTTGACTTGGAATTTTCATAATGAGAACTCAACCAAGAAAATGCTATTGCGAACGACGCAGCACACTTGCTCACGGAATGTTGTAAAGACTAAAGTTTAAAAGATTTTAATTCACAGGAAGAGGACTTATTCTCGGTAAGGTAGCAATATTTTTTTTACTTTTGTCATTTCCAAACATGAGTTTGTAAATAAGTCTTTTTAAGTGAACGGTAGTAAACTTCGATTTCTTGCAGTTCGTCTGTTTTGATTTTTATTAAGCTTATGTGTTGCTAGCTTTTAGTGTTTTCATCATAGCGCTGTAGTTTTTCTCGTTCTGAAAATGGTAGTCGATGGAATTTGTTGAATAATAAAACAATTATCCTGCTCAATCTGGCGGAATATCCCCTGATTTAGCCAACTCCGCCTGCGGCCTCGTCGGCTTAGTATCAGTTGATATTCCGCGCGATTTCGCAGGATAATTGTTAAATATATTATATATATATATATATATATATATATATATCAATGCCACCCTGCCCACCCTCCCTCCATCATTTGGGAAATTCCTGAGCCTCAATGAGCACAAGGATGTCAAAATTGTCTTGCGACTCAAATGGGTCCAACAAATTCTCACAGTTACACAGTGATGCTCTAAAGTCCAGCGGGTACAACAAAAACATCCAGTTTGTGAGAAATCAAAACCAGGGAGTCAATAAGAGCAGAAACAGATCAAGGAATATAATCTGGTTTAATCCACCCTACAGCCAAAATGTTCAAACAAATGTTGCAAAATCATTCCTCCAATTAATTGACAAACACTTTCCAAAATCGCATATCCTCCACAAGATATTCAACAGAAACAACTTTAAAGTCAGCTACAGCTGCACAACCAACATGGCAAACATCGTCAAAAAGCACAATGAGAAGATCTTGAATGAATGTGATGATGTTGAAAACAGAAGAAAGTGCAAGTGCAGAAATAACGATCTCTGCCCTTTTGATGGTGAATGTCTTACAAGCAAGGTTATCTACGAAGCTACAGTCACAACAACTTCCAGTGACACAAAAACTTACATTGGAATGACACAGAACGATTTCAAAACAACATACAATAACCACAAACTCTCTTTCAAGGACTGAAAACATTCGCATGACACTGTACTTTCAAAGCACATCTGGGACTTAAGGGACAGCAACACCAGCTACGAAATCAAATGGCGTGTTATCAACAAAGCAAATGTTTCCAAGGGAAACCCTTCCCGCTGCAATTTATGTGTGTCTGAAAAACTTTGAATCTTGACTGCTCGCAATGTTTCCCTTCTTATAAACAAGAAATCTGAACTCATTACCAAATGTCGCCACAAAAAAAAAGTTCTTTGCAACCAATCAGAAGAAGCGCCGCTCCAACCGTCCTTGAATTTAAAACTTAAAAATGACACCTGCTCAAGCGGAACGTTTAGTCTGATGATCACTTAGTGCGTGAAACTTGAGTGACAACTTTCCGTGCTTACATAATAAGGACGGAAAACTGAATAAATGTTTGAAAGAAAATTTGCCCTGAGTGGGATTTGAACCCACGTCCCCCCGCATACTAGTCGGGTATGATAACCACTACACCATCAGGACAACCACGAAGATGTGATTTATGTGGCTTGAGATGTGGGCCTTCCGGGAAATTTTCTTTCAAGGTGACAAGGTAGTGGAAGCCTATAACTCCATTTGCAACCAATCTAAGGATCAAGTTAATGATGCACGACAGGAAGTCAACTTAGTCAGCTAAGGAGGATCCACAAGGGATACAGGCTATTTATATATAAATCACGGTATATGAAACAACCAATGACCTTATGCACCCCAAGTAATCATATTAACTGAATATATGTTTTATCAATCTTTCAAAAATTTATTCAGTTAATATGATTACTTGGGGTGTATAAGGTCATTGGTTGTTTCATATACCGTATATATATATTAACGACTTCAATGAGTGTATTTACAGATGAATTTTCAGAAATTAATAAGTACCAGCGAGGAAAAAAAATGTGGAGCTCACTTTTAGGCTTGGCTGAATCTATATATTATTCAACGAATTAATATTAATGCAAAAATATGCAAAGATATTTGTACTACAAACTTGTACTCACTGTATCAACCCCTGCAAATATTACGTCAATTGCCATGCCATTGACTTCCTCTGGAGTCAATTTGTCCTTTGAGAGTAAATACGTCAATAGAGAAACCACTGTGACAAAGTAAAAACAAACAAACAAATAAATTAATATAGACCTTGAATTAAAAATTAAAAAATAACAGAAAAAAAGAGAAATATGCAAACACTTACTACATGTATTGTACAATGAAGTTTTAATACAACAATGTACTGATGAAAAAAGGTCATTATCATCATTAAAATTATCACTGTCATCTTTTATATTATTTTTATTTTCATAATAATAATAACAATAATAATAATAATTATTATTATTATTATTATTATTATTATTATTATAATTATTATTATTTTTATTATTATTATTATTATTATTACTATTGCACAGCATTCTAAATGAAATTTCTGTCCACTGAGTCAGGCTACAACATGACTAACCACCGAGCTCCCAAGGACAGCTCTTCTAAGGATCTGGGTTGTACCAAGCAGCAATTTGTTGGAGCCAATCTCTTGGCTATCGGCATTTGCTTTAATTTTTTATTTAAAATGTAAATTATTTCTTTAAAAAGGAAATGTTCCTGAAGCACTCCAGTAACCATCGGATGATAATGACAGTGACAATGGTAGTGATGATGCTGACAATGATGATGATGATGATAGTTCCCAAGTTCTCCCCATGTTCAAAATGGCAGTCAGTGAGAGAATACCCAAGTAAAAAGCAAGGCACTTGCCTCCAAATATTTCAGAGAATAACAACATTTTAAAATGTTAGAAGGTAATGTAGCTATTGGTTGAATTTCAGGTATATGATCTATCACTCTGAATACTAAAAAGACCCGGAGAACAATGTTAAGAATTAGACTGTTCAATTAGTAATTTCACAGGCACTTTTAAAAATTCTGAAAGGACAAAGAAATGTAGGCTATGAGCAGTCTCTATTTGTGCTCAGGGATACTCAAGGAAACAAACAAGCCAGTGAGCACGAAATTGCTTGCCGCATTGAAACGTGATGCACGTGTCAAGCCGCTAGTGTAGTGAGCCAGAAAGACTCACTACACTAGCGGCTCGACACTTGTGTCATGTTTCAACAACATGGGCAATTTTTGCACCTGCTCGCTTGTTTGTTTCCCTTGACTATCCCCGAGTGGAAAGAGAGGCTGCTCGTAGTCTAACAGAAATGTAAAAGTACCCTGAGTGGGGCCAGAAGGATCAATTCCCTTTTCTGCTATTTCTTTAAGTTCTCTCATCTTGTTGTCCACAAAACCCTGCCCAATGTCTAAGATATCATCACCAGCCTTTAGAAACTTCTTCATTGCTGGTGTATCCATGTAGGGTCGCACCATATTGCTTGGTATGCTTAACGCCAGCTTCATCGTAAGTTCAAAATAGGCTTGCACCATCTCAATAAACTTCAAGGCTTCCTGTTTTGGGGGATCTTCATACAACCCTAAACGAGTATCAAATGCTACTGTTCCTATACCTGACAAGGCAAAAACAAAAACTGCTGTTATTCTTTAGCATATACTGTTTATAATTACCATTTGGGGTCATATAGCATTATTTAAATGGAATGAAAGATGATTATAAACAGAGGGGCCCACATACCAGAACTTTACCTAGTTTCTGTGCATTAAAACAAGGAACCCTATCCCCACCCCCACCCCCCCTCTCTTTCTCTCTCTTCCAGATTAGAATGCTACTTCTTTGCAAGGTTATAATTACTTACAGCATTTTTGGTATTTTTTTCTTAATGGTTTGTCAAATAAATCCATTTTGTAATAAATTGGGTATAAAAGATTTGTGGGGTAACTTTATGTTGTCTATGATGATCGAGCCACTGACCTCCTGACAATGCAAGGAACATGTTCTAATTGTTGACTGAAAGATATGTACATATAAATTAGCCTCACCCGTCAAAGCATATACACAATAGCAAACAAAAGCTCACTTCTAATAATTGTATACAAGAATGAGGATGTTTTTCTTAACATTCAAAATTCAATACCCTGGATGTAATTTTTTCAGATTATTATTATTATTATTATTATTATTATTATTATTATTATTATTATTATTATTTATTTATTTCTTTATCTATTTTTTTAAGGGGAGGGATGTTTTGTGCTAATTTTCAATCAAGTATACTAGTGTATGTCTAATACAGGCAGCTGTGTGCTTAATACAGGCTCCCATAGAATCACTATTATAGTGGTGTCAAATGCCACCCCCAATGTGCCTATCATGCATTTCTACCAGATTACTTTGGTGAAATGGCCAAATTGGTTGAATTCTTACTTCTCTTATTAACAAATAAAAAAGCCAAAACCGTGCTTTGTTCTGTGATAAAGCACGCAAGGAAGTGACGAGAGCACGAAAGAAGTGTAGGGTGAACACGAGCCGCAGGCAAGTGCGCGCTTCTCCCTACTTCTTGAGTGCTCTTGACACTTTCTTAAGTGCTTTATCACAGAACAAAGCACGATTTGGCTTTTTTATTTGTTTTATATATATAGCTTTGCTCGCATTTGTAAAGAAACTGGCTTTTAATTGCAAGAAATCAAATTTTTTTCATAGCTTGCAAGCGCGCGCAAGATTGGTTTTCAGCTTGCCAGCGCACGCAGAATGGCGTCACGGGCTACTCCCTGCATCTGTACTCTGATAAAGCACACTGTTTCAACCAATCAGTGCGCGCGTTATATCGAAACTTTATTATAAATACAGATATGTGCTACAAGCTCACACGATTAAATAAGCATTTCTTGGACAAACAAACATTAAGACAGTGAACTGTGCATGCAGACAGGCTGTATTTAGTTCAGTCAAACAGCACTTACTTTAGTTTGCCTTCACCTAGTTGAAATCAAACAAATACATTGTATGGTTCATTGACTGTTTTTTCCCTCTAAACAGCATTTTAGTGGGTTTCATCTTCTGTTTTGTCTTCCCCTGACATGCAGGCAAAGAAAATAAACCAGAAAATCAAAACTCTCTACAGCTGACTAAACGCTGTTTATATAATTAGAGTATAAAACAGTCAAGAAACAACACACAAACATCATTTCACAAGGGTACTTACACTTTCGTGGTTGGTTGTGTACATTGTTGACATTTAACAGACTAACAAGAAAATCCCATACAAATATAGTTTGCCTACTGTGGCCCTTTTGTGAACCTGGGCACCCTGTGATTGCAATGTTGTTATAAAGGGCCAAAAATTGGTTCCTATTACAAAAAATTATGCTTTCACAATTTTAGTCATTTAAGGACGTTCGCGCGAAAAACTTCTACAATACAGATTTTTTTCATACTTTGCCTACAGTCAGATAATGAGTTACCTATGTCAGAAATGCAAAAAAATTGGGGGGTCACCGACTTCGTTTTCAAAATAAAGCGCGTGGAAAACTACCCCAATTTTGACAAATCGGCCCTCGCAACTCGACATGGCCTCAGTACTTGTTAGTTGAAAAATATTTAAAATGATTCGCTGTAGACCCACTTTCTTAGTCAAATTTTATTTAAGTGGGTCTGTCAAGTAAACAATGTGACCTGGTGTCATCCTTTTAGTTAAACTCGTCCTCTAAGATGGACTTTTGCGAACACCGTGCAGCTACAATAATAGCATAATTCGATGATGCAACGGCAGAAAAGTTGAAAAAAATCAAACTTCCACAATACAGATTTTCTTAAATTTTTCTCAAAACGTAGATAATTGACAGAGAAAGTGATCTATCAAAATAAAATATGGGGTCACCGAACATTTAAGAGAGTTAAACCCATGCATAGATACTAAAGTGCCCACTGGCCCTATATATCTCCACATTTCTTCAACAGCGCGCGCGCTCAATGCATGACGTGGCAGTGAATTGCGTGCGCAGTAGGGATGCACAGAAACAATTAGCGCGAACGTCCTTAAAAGGCCTATAGAAGCTTTACATGTATAAAAGCCCACAAGGTTTTTCTAGTCTTCATCCCAAATGTATTTTAATATCTAATCATGTACAATATACAACCATGTTCATTCGATCAAAATATTTAAACCTGGTCCAGCATGACTTAGGGTGCGTTTCTTTGGGAAAATCCACATCCGGATTCTTGTATCCAAAAACGGATTTTGCGATTCTTTACCTTAATCCGAAAATGGATTAATCACAGATTAGTGATCTGAAGAATCCACACTCCGAGTGGATACATCAGATCAAATCTAAATCCGGATTTTTAGGATTCATGTGCGTTTCTTTGGGGGACAGATCCGAAAATAGTACATCTGTCAAGCGGTCTTCCATGCAAATTTACTGGTCTCGCCATATTTTCTCTCGATCTTGCATAACAAAACATTCCATCGTGAAAAAGAAAATTCAGGTGATTATTCCATTCTGTATATTTGAAAAGTTTTTTCCAAAAGTACAGACAGAAGCATTGACACGTCAGGATAACTTCATTTGTGTACCATTTCTGTCATTCAGGGACCAGATTTTGCTAACTGTGAACGCAAATAGCGAGTTCACTTGAACTACTGCAGATACTGTCCTTGTTTATAAATTTTGCATTCCATTCTAGTTGAATTCTTGGGCAGTACGAGAGAAATATCGTTCTGACATATATATTGCGTGCCTCCAGCCTGTCTTGTCATGACAAAATAATCCTTTTTCGGATTTTGCGTTTCTTTGGTGTCGAAAAATCCATATGATCTGGGATCACAAATCCGTTTTCGGATTTTCCCAAAGAAACGCACCCTTAGTTAGTATGACAGTTATGTAACATTTTTGAAACTTACTTTCCGTGGAAAATCTACTGAGTTCCCCTTCCAAGTCAGGAATGTGATCGTCTAGTCCACAAGCTTCTTTCAGTTTAACAAACCTTGCAATAGCGTCCTCAGCTACAGCATTAAAATTTTCAATGTTTTCCTCCACTATTTTTGGACGCATCATTTTGGGAGCAATACTCTGACGTATTCTGTGCCATTCTTCACCATCTCTAAAATAACCAAAAAGGTGTTTTTTTGGTATTAGACTAGTTAATAATTAATGTGGGTGTAGTGAATGTCGATCTCTTCACCAAAAATTTGTACCAGTTTAACCTTTTGTGACATTATAAACCATGTTTTCTCAATTAAACACTACATTGAAGCATTTTTTTAAATCCTTGTAAACCAGCTGGCAATTTACTTGCAGCCTGGAATTCAGTTATAATTCAGTCTTTTCATCTTTTGACAGCACTTATTTTTAATCAACAAAGTAAGACCATTTAAGTTCACTAACTGTCAATAGTTAAAATCTTAGTTTTAAGCAGGTCTATGATACACCATTTTTCTTTTGCTGTCATGGTTGTCATGCAGATTGGTCTGTTTGCAGGCCCTCATTCACCCTTTAATCTCCAACATTAACATCCATATTCTCCTCACTATTCTCTGCATATTTCTTACTGTTGTAGTTAGGAGAATTTGATTAAAAAAAACAAGACATTTTATCTTTGGTGATCATCTCCTTTATTCTCATGATCTGTATGTTTGATCTAGTAGTAATTCTGTAAAGAGAAACTTAGATGCTTGTCACTAATTGGAGCTTAAAGGGTCAAGACTGTAGAACTGATACACTGTACTGTCTAGGTGGGTGTTCCACAGTGGTTCATGAACCACTATGGTAAATAAATTCACCTCTTGATCTTTGAGAAACAGTCACATGAGGTCAATTTTCAGTTAAATACCAGAGCTAAAGTAAATGCTGTTACCTCAAGACAATGCCAGGTTGTCATTTTAAACTTGACCTTCTAGACCCACCGCTTATTTTCAAGAACGTGGCATTTAACTGGGACAGGACATTTAATCATATCCAAATAACAGTAAAAATCATACTCATATCAGCTCAATTGATCAGACCTGCCAACCCCTAAACCATGCAAATCTGGAGATTTTGAAAATAAAAACCCCAAAAACCTGGCGATTGGGACCTCAAACCTGGAGATTCCAAAATGGCTCCGAAGTCTCCGAGCCAGTTTGGGATTCTGTTTCACTATCCACATTGAGACGACAACGAGTAGCCATTTTGAGTTTGATGTTAACAGATTAAGCTATCCCACAGACCGTAGCACACCTATGTTTCATGGGATTGTACCCAGGTTTCCCTCAAAATTAGATTCAACACAATTTGGCCATTATGTACACGGATTTTTGATATTACTTCATTCCTACCGGAATTGTTTGGCAATTTCGAGATTTTCAGACTCACTGTGAGACTTGGAGACAAAATCGCGAGACTGTGAGTTGATAACCCAAACTGTGTGTCTAAGGGTCAAACCGTGAGAGTTGGCGGGTCTGCAATTTGAAAAACTGGTCTCGGCCCACCCCCTCCACCATGAGCTCATTCAAGCATTAAGTGTAACAGATAAGCATGGTCAGTGGTGTACTTCAAAGATATTGTCACTCATGTTACAGTTTCTCATTGCTGAAAATCGAAATTTCTTGCCTTAATACTTCTCCAACAAAACAGATGAATGCAGTGATGAGGAAGTAACCACCTTCTCCCTGCATTTTTCTTTCTGCCCTCTCTCTTCATACACCACCCCTCCCTCCCCCCAGCCCCCTTTCTTTCCTCTCCCCCCTCCCCTCAAGACTAAACTTGTACAAATATTGTAACAACTTACAGGAGTATTATGCCGGGAAAGTAGTTTCTCCTTTTGCGGTGCTCTACCCAGATATCCACCGGCGGCCTACGAGGAAATTTGCCTTCCGCCCGAAAAACTTTCTCAAAATCATCCGGATCCGTAATATGAACCATTGTTTGACCCAAAATGTTATTCTTGAAAATGGGTCCATGTTCCGCAAACAGGCTTTGATTCATCTTGTAAAACCTCCTAAGGCCTTTGGTTTTACGATAAAATTCCACTATGGACCTAAAGTTTTTCTTGGGACCTGGGATGTCTTCGAATGGACGCACTCGACCGCCACCTTCGACATCGGTTTTTGCTGAGTCACCGTAGGATTCGTTTCTCTCCAGTGGTGCCCCTTGCGTTTTCTGTGATCGCCAAAAGGTAGCTAAAGGTTTTAAATGCTGGACTGCTGGAAAAAGATTCCTGCGAGGGGTAGAAGTCATACTCACGGAAAACATTTTGATTTTTCCCTGATCAACCTTAGCCCGCCTCAATATATCTAATGAAGTTGTAGATCAGACGTAAACATCATCTCCTTGACCCTTGTCAACTTCTGTTCTCGGAACGAGGCTAACAATGCAAGCGGGTCACATAATGCACAGGTTTACCATCCTCTGTGTAGTGTTTTGACTGCGAGTAGTCTCTAATTTTGGCACAGGGTCCCACATCAAATAAGTGGACATGAATAAAACATTGCAGTTTGTTGACGTTGTTCGTGTGTTTCATCGGGGAAGGCGGCCATTTTGAATAATTCCGACGCGGTCTTCTTTTCGAAGTCTAGGGCGACAACCTCGTCCCCAGGGTCTTCTCGCTTTTCAAAATGGCGGCGGCTCGGGAGAAGACCCTGGCACATAGCAGATCACGTGTCTCCAACGAGGATGGAGATGTATTCAAAATGGCGGCTACGGCGAAAAGGAAAAGGGTGAGAAGAACTGGGTACGAGATGTGGCTAAGGTGAAGATAAACAAAATGGCGGAAAAAGCTGAAGTTCAGTTCAAGAAAAAATAGGAAAAACAGACACATTTTGCATGTAAGAGTCTTAGGAATACGGCAAAGTGTTAGAGGTCTTGTTATTGCTGTTCATTGTTTCTTTTTTGTTATTTTAAAGTTAAGAATAATGGGTTTGAGCGTACTCGACTGCCGAACTCCGTACTGCTAGTTGATTCAATGTTGCTAGTTGATTCAATGTTGCTCAAATGAACGTATTATATTTTTGATTCAGGAGGCTTTAGGCAATAAATTGTCTTATCGTTACATTGTTACAAATCCGTCCTTCTTAAATATTGTTATGAATCCGTCCTTCTTAAAATTATATGCTTCAGCTTTAGACTTTTAAAATATATCAGGCTCAAATTAAGCTTAAAATATAAATCTTGTGGAGTGAGCTTAGGCCTTAAATAAAACTAGTGCTACAAAATATTTATTCTACATGGCTTACATCTCTGTGAGTTCAGTGGAAATGACTCATTTATGGAGATGACTCATTAATTTTTGATCTGGCATATTCCAGGTGCTGCTTTGGAGGCAGTGATAATCATTTTGACTTTGTTGAATTTGTTCTTTGCGCTACAGTTTTACTTGTACAGTTGTAGATCTCCAAGGCTTTGTCACTTTCAATATTGTTTTCTACACTTTAGCTTCAGTGAGTCACATTAAACACTAGAACTGAGGAGATTGTGAGACTGTAAACAATGGAAAAATAAAGCATTTTAACAGTTCTGGGGATAATATTCCCAGGTTTGAAAAAATTTTCTGCTTAACAACTTTAATCAATTGAGTAACCTGCAGCTGGGTGAAGTTTGAAAGTGTTTCAAAAATAAAAATGGGAAAGATAGGATTGAACTCACCTGAGGGAGTAATACACAAGTGATGGAATAGTACACAACTGACGGAGTAATAAACAACTGATGGAATTATCATCCAACTGACTGAGTGTAAGACAACTGTCCGAGGCTGAGACATATGACTGGGTAATACACAACTGATCGAGTAATGCACAACTGACAGAGAAGTACACAACTGACCGAGTAATGCACAACTGATGGGGAAGTACACAACTGACAGAGTAATACATAACTGACAGCATTATCTTGCAACCCACTGAATGACACAGAACTGGCAGAAAAATGCACAAGTGACCAAGTGATGCACAACTTCCAACTGCAACTTGCAACATGCGACTGACAGAAAGGTTACACAAGTGACCAAGTAACACACAACTGACGGGGTAATACACAACTGATAGAATTATCATACAACTGACCGAGTGATACACACAGGACCTTTGCATCAAATTCCCTACTCCTTGGGCAAGGAAAATACATGTAGCCAAATGTCTGAGGTATGCCCAGAGGGGAGGGGGGGATCTTGAAGATTCGAATTGATCAGCACATAACCTTAAGTTACAAATCCCACTTTTTAGGATGACTTGTTATTTCTTTGAACCTCTGTTGTAACTTTTAGTGGATTTTTGTGGTGTTCTAATTGGATCTGCAAACCCGTTTTATTTGGCTTAGATTGACATGAGAATAGTTTTAAAGTAGAGACATGAGATGGGAAATCAGTTTAAGAGACCATCAAAAACTGATATCCACATAACAGCACCCCAGGTTGATAGCAGTCAATTATGATATTCCTTTCCTTGTTCTTAACTTTAAGCCCCGATATCAACAAACATGTTCTCCTCACTATTCCCCGTAAATGTCTTATGGTACTACTTGAGAGAATTCACATAAACATCCTGACATTTTATTTTGGTGATCATTTCCTTTATTCTCAGGGCCTGTATGTTTGAACGAGTAGTGATATTGTAAGGAGGAATTAGATGTTTGTCACTACTGGGGCTTAAAGGCCTAACTACAAATTCCAATTTCAAAACTTTATGAAATCTTTCTCTCTCTTTTTTTTTTCCTGAAATCCTCTCTTTCCCATTGATTTAAATTTTTCAAACACTTTCAAACTACACCCAGATAACTCAAATGATTGAAGTTGTTAAGCAGAAAATTTTTCAAAATGATTATCACTGCCTCCAAAGCAGCACCTGGAATATGCCAGATCAAAACTTAGTTTAACCAGTCCATACAACACTGCTCTTTTCCCATTCCCTTGCACTTCGTTAAATCGAGGTTGCACTGTTAGTAAGCTTAAATAAATAAGTAAGTAAATAAATAAATAAATGAGTCATTTTCTATTAAAGGCCTAAGCTCACTCCATAATATTTATATTTCAAGCTTAATCTGAGCCTGATATACTCGAAAAGTCTTAAGCTGAAGCATATAATGTTAAGAAGGACGGATTTACAACAATACTTAAGAAGGACAGATTTGTAACAATGTAACGATAAGACAATTTATTGCCTAAAGCCTCATGAAACAAAAATATAAGCTTAATATGTTCACTTGAGCAACATTGAATCAAATAGCGGTACGGAGTTCCGCAGTAGAGTACGCTCAAACCCATTACTCCTAACTTTAAAATAACAAAAAGGAAACAATGAACAGCAAAAACAAGACCTCTAACACTTTGCCGTATTCCTAAGACTCTTAGATGCAAACCGTGTCTGTTTTTCCTATTTTTTCTTGAACTGAACTTCAGCTTTTTCCGCCATTTTGTTTATCTTCACCTTAGCCACATCTCGTACCCAGTTCTTCTCACCCTTTTCCTTTTCGCCGTAGCCGCCATTTTGAATACATCTCCATCCTCGTTGGAGACACGTGATCTGCTGTGTGCCAGGGTCTTCTCTCGAGCCGCCGCCATTTTGAAAAGCGAGAAGACCCTGGGGACGAGGTTGTCTAGGGCGAGTAAATAAGATCGGGTTTTTTTCGGATTTTCCGATCGCACGCCGAGAGTAATAAATACTCACCGACGGCTTTCGTCACCATCAGGGGGTGACCGAAATAGACTGAGAAAGATGACCGGAAGTTATATTACAAGCAAGCAAATAACGAGTTTTTCAAAATCGGCTAATGGGAATTACACTAGAAATTATTTTGATCTCATTAGGGAAAAGGCACAAAAATCAACATGTTTACAGCTCTGCTTAAGGGCCCATTACAGTATCTTTTTAGGCCGTTGCTAGGGAAAAATGAGTTTGCTGTAACTCAACACATGTATGCTTTCATTGGACCAAATTTGGACAACATTCATTGAGGGCAAGTATGGTTCAGTTTATGACGTCATCGGACCACGCCCCATGTCACGTGATCAGAAACAGAAAAATACGTTTTTACTTCAAGACTTACCTTTTTGTCCATAATTTCTTGTACCGTACCATTTCATAAGCCGTCTTGAGGAAATTTAAGCATGCGTTTTGGTTTACGAAGAAAAATAAACAAATAAGAATGAAAAATGTGCTTCTTTGACCACTCTTTTGGGTATAATTTTTTTGTTTTCTGTTTTTTGGCAGAAAGGATGCTTAAATTTCGAGAAAAAAAGATGTTTTCTCGAATTCTTTTAAAATGCAGCAGCTACGTTTACTTCTCGACGAGAAAAGTACATTTTTCGCGGCACCGGAAGTGACGCTACTTTTTTCAATGGCCAGGTGCCTAAGCGTTAAATGGCTAGGTCGCTAAGGCGATAATTTTCCCATTCTTGGCATCGTGGGCGGTAGCTGAGCTGAGCTGAGCTGTTGTTGGAATAATGGCCGCGAGTCAGATAAAAGCCGTCGAACTGGATGTGTAATGATGACTGGTTTTTCCGTTGGGTTGCCTCAGTTCTCGCTTCTTTCACGCTCCAGTCGGCGATCTGTTTTACGAACGGCGCAAGCCATTCATCAATGTGGATCCCGCACCGAGTCGAATTGACTTGGTCCAGACTTAGAGTCCAGAGAATTTTATGATAATCTTTGAAATACTGCCCACTGACAAGGAATGAAAGAGCAACGATTACGTTACGTATTGCAGACCTTGGACGAGTTGTGGCTTTCACGACAGAGGTATCACTCTTCAAGCTGAATTTCTGTCCACATCGACTGCACTCGAACTCAAAGTCTTCAACTGTGTTTTGTTTTACCGAACAAAATTCGTATTTCTCAGTCCTTTCTACAGTCACAGTCTTTTAGATCGCTTAAATTACTTTTTGCTAATTTCTCAAGTGATGTTGTTAGCAGACGTTGCCCATCAGATGTATCGAGCTCACCATTATTTGTCAGGTATTTTATCGTGTGCTTTAATAATAGCATTGTCAATGTGGGCATGAAATTCGCGCGATAGAGCTGCTTTCAAGGACAATTTACAAGCTTCCTTTCTTGCTGTATGCGGCTCCACGCTGTCTTGCGACAGTGGCTGCAAGTCAGTGGCCTCGAGAGCTTCGTTTCCTGAAGAGCTGTCTAAACACTGGAGTTGCTCAGGTTCGGAAGGACAGTTCACAGGTTCGCACATCGGTTACAGTTTTCTAGCAAGCGACGTCAGGTAGTTTGGGAGCAGTCAAAGTCACGGCCGCGGACACAGGGATTTCTTTATGGGTTCGGGATGATGGCACAGTACTTATTTCGGTTTGCCTCCGCATCACTGACATTTCTATCCCCGACCTGACACTGAAAATCTTTGAATGTCAACTTTTCGCGATCTGCATTTCCCCATCGACTTGCAGCCATCGCTGCGCTTTCTGTTTACGAGCTTACGTGGATAGCTTCGAGCTCATTTTCAACTGAAACACCCAGTTTAAGAAATAAAGGCACAACTTACATGTTGTAAACGTAAAGCAGAAAATTAAAATCAATCTAAAAAGTAAACAAAAAAGTTTCTTTTGTGTTTGTGGCAACGAAATGAAAAAATTATCGGCGGCTTGAACTGGCCACGGGCCGGTGCCGGGAGGCCAGAAAGCGCGCGAAAAATTTGCGGACGACCGGAAGTAAAATTGCACGTGCATGGCAACCGCGTATCATAGCAACAAGATACTTTAATGGGCCCTTAAGCTCCTGGTTACTTATCAGAGCTTTAAATGAGACTTAAAAACAAGAAATGTTCCACAAACAGCACAAAGCGAAATGAAAATAAAACCCTGCAGACAGCTTTTAAAAATATGTTTTTCCTTCGGAAGAGAATGTACAAGCTGCAAAAGTTATTGCACCAGCCAACTCGTTATCTGATCGCTGGAACAAGGTATACCGTGTGGCACTAAATTCTTGCGGGAGTTTAATATTGCGTATTGCCGATTTTTTGTGTTTTGCGGGAACTAATTTGTGCGATTGGAAAAGACTGGTTTTTCTTGCTGCTGGGAATTAATTTTTGCGATTTTCTGGAAGTCGCGTTCAAACAGAAATGATAACATTTTCGTTTTTTTTTTTCATTTTAATTTTTTTTTATTTGAGCGCATTCAAAAGAAACACGGAAAAAATGAGCGAATGTAAAACAGATTAATATTAAACAAGAAAGCCAATTGGACATTTTAACCGGCCATTCTGACCCTCCCCACCCCTAGGTTTCACAAATGTTAGCGCGATCCTCTATTTATACGAACCGGCGTGACGAAAAGTGTGATTGTGTGACACGATATTTTGACTATAACGTTACTGGATGACGTAATGTTTAAACTCTGATGACTCAGCTTATCTTTCTTATCGCTTTTATATGTGCTGAAAGACGCAAATTCACTCAAACGTTGAATGTCGATATAAATTCGTCCACAACTGAGAATGCTCACACCGGGACGACGAAGTATTTACTGCTGTGCCTAGACCTTAAATACATATATCTTATTAGACGGTTTAGTGTGTAGTATCGTGGGATATTTTTACGAGTCGCGCCGTATTTTGGCGAGCCCGTAGGGCGAGTCAAAATACAAGAGACGAGTAAAAATATCCCACGATACTACACACTAAACCGTCTAATAAGGGATTTATTATTCAACTTAGCTACAAAATGGAAAAGTGGTTTATAAACTGTCTGAGTTGCGTGACAAACTGACGTGACTTCTGAGCAGCGAGTGAGCGCGCCAGCGGGGTCAGGTTTCGCGCGCTTGACGTGAGGTTGTTGTTGATTGGTCAAAAACGAAAACTTGTCAAACCTGTCAATCGAGCGAAGCGTCGGGATTTTATTTCAACTTGCAAGGAAAACAAAGATGGAACAAGGCAAAACTGAATTATTTTCGGGTTTAAAGTTAGATGAAGAACAATGTTCTTGGTCACCGAGTAAAACTACGAAAAGCAAGAACTCGACAGAACAAACAGAACTCGAAAGTCAAGCCAAACAAAGTCAAACAGCACTTCAAGCTCAGTCATCTTCGTCCGAATCACTAACCATGGGTCGTTTGGGAAGAGATAGCGGAGGAGATCTCTGACCAACAACAATTGTGCATTTGTTGAAGACAGTTCCTGAGAAAAGATGGGTTCCGTTTCCTGACTTTGACAAATAAATGACATAAAAGATTACGTAAAGATTGTTCAGTTCCTCGGCGGGAATTTCCTCAATGGCCCTTGTTTCTTTAACGGACTTGAGGTCAGTTTTTGTCTTTTCTGTTGTATTTTAGTACGTTTCGACTTTCTTCAATAAATAAAGAAATTTCACTGTCGTCTAGGTCATTGCTTGTCTCTAGGATCTCGTCTTCGTTAAAAACCTCAAATTTGGTAAGCATTCATTGTTTTCTTCCGGAAAAACGAGCGTTTCGGCCATTTTTTCATCGTTCACCTTGTAAGCCTAATGCCTGACGTGGCATTTGTAGAAAACCTGTCAAACCGGTCTTCTGGAGTACAAATACCGTGGGATATTTGTACTCGTTTTGGGTGTTATTTGCACTCTACTGAATGCAGTTGAATAATAAAAACAGTGAACATAGCAGTAGAATCAAAATATAACACTTGATAAACACGAGCTCGAGCAGATCGTCAGCGTATGGGGCACGTCAAGGCATATCTCATGACGTGATGTTTAAATCCGGTTTGCTAACTCGGGAATCCCCTCTCACACAGCACAATGTTACACCACTCCTATACAAAACGCAACTTTCAAAGCAAATCACATTCACAGAAGCGTGATATGCTCCTGACATTCACAAATCCTTCTGACTCCCACATTTTTACACCCTCAAAATGTCAATCCCAATAAAAAAACTCCTGCGCTAAAAAAATTTTCACCATGACCACTAACTAGATCAGACAACACAGCCAATTTCGCATTCAATCCTATTAGCTGCTTTACTCAATTGCGCATGCGTTATACAAGACAAATACAAAAAACCTTAACAAAAAACCCCAAACTTAACAACCCTTCGTCGTTGATATGTTAAATACTGTAAATTAAAAGACAAGAACACACGAAGGTAACATTCAGCAGACTAATATGCGCATGCGTCTGATATAAGACAGCACCGCTCTTGAGTACCCGTACCACAAGCTTTACAGCACTTTGTTCGTATGTTAAGCCAACTGACTATCACGACAAAACCGTGCCCATTTTATAAACCGGTGGTCGCCATAGCGACGGCCGGTTAATTATAATATTACATTACAATATTAAACATTTAGTGCCGCACGGTATTTTATCATTTGGTCCTCACTCGTTCGATGAACGTTAGTGTACACTCAAAAACTGAAAGGTTTCAGTACAACTGAAAACGTTCACAATTGAGCGTGCCTTGCCCCAAAAAACGTTGCAGATTTCAAATGCACCAATCAGAACGTACGAACTTTCTACTTCCGCTTTAAATCTGTCAATCAAGTATTCGTATTTCTCACTTCCGTCACACCCCTCCCACCCCCCGTAGCAGAAATGCTACGAAATCAAGCCTCTGGAAACCGACATCAAAACATTTAACGTTTGTGAATATTCTGAAAACATTTGCCAACAGCTAATTAGCTCAACACCTTACTTTGCCACAAACTCGTTTTCGTGAAACTGCGAGCGAGATTTAGCTATGTAATTCCACGATATTCGAAGGCTTTCTTTCCAGTTTCATCTCTCTCCGGCCTTGTCTATTAGAGTTTACGAACGGTTTCCGAAGGTTTGTCGGCCCCAGACCTCCAATAGATGAACGCGCTGGAATTATTCAAAATGGCCGCTTTCCCCGATCAAAACCACAAACCACATGCACAAAGGTAAAAAATGTTTTATTCATGTCCACCTGGACAGAGCTGAATAACGCTGAGCGGTCAGCGGTGTGAAACGCGAGCGACCGCACGCGAACCCGACTTGCCGACTCGGCAGGCCTGGCGGGCTATTCAAAATGGCCGGTATTTGTAGGATTTTCCCGTATAGTACAGTAAACACACCGGTTGGTTAAGCACAGTGTTACGTGGTTAAGAAAAGTCTGTGTGTTTTTGGACAGCCAATTCCATATTGTACCTTATTTCGGTTTGAAAAAAAATAGTTTTCATCGGTAAAATTGTGAAATTTTGGCTTAAACGAGATTTTACGAATTGTGCTTACATGTCCCAGTCGCTTTATTTTATCGCGAAAGTTGCAAGTGGTGTTGTATTGGTTGTGGGACTTTTATGTTTTTCCTCTGTTTCGGTGTCGGCCCAGGAAAGTTGCTTTAAATGTGGAAGTCCACGGCAAGTGAATTCCAAGGCGATTTATGACGACTTTCTCCCAGAAAGCCTGATTTTGGTTTTTACGGGGCAACACCGCCATTGAACAAAAACTATGGTCGGTGTTAGTTGAATAAATATTAAAACTAAGCACACGTTTGTATTAGTGTAACTTTCAACTTGCTTCATTACAAGTTTAAGAATTTCCAATTATAAAATTTTAAAAGTTCATTGTAAGAGAATAAGGTATCTTTATGAAAAGTGACACAGCCGCTTTACGACACTTCGACTTGCCCCAATACAGCTTTAAACAAAAAGCTTTCAACCACAATTTCTTTTGAACGAAAACTTTACTTACCTTAATCATATCGCCAAAGACACCGAATTCGTCTTTTAACATCTCCCAGCACTAAATCGGCATTAAGAACAAAATATTCCACAATTTATTGTCCGTTTCGAACACAATTAACAAGAAACTGACTCATTCAGTAATATAACTCACACGAATTTTCCACAACTCAGAGCTGCGATCCGTGGCGCTGGCCGAAAGAACCGCAGTTCTGGGTAAGAGAGTGGAGGAGAGCAGTGACGTAACGAACATGCGCAGTGCGTTATTCAGCTCTGTCGTCCACCTGGCATACGAAGCTTGCGTCCGCGTGCTAGCGGCAGTGAAAACCGAGTTTTCCTACGTCATCATCCCTCATCGTAACATTGGGTACATTGCGATATGGATTACATGATGTCACTTGCTAATTGTCCAGTTTTTCCAACTCGAGCCAGAGGGCAGGAAAGCAACGGGAGCGAGTTGCATAAAACTTAACGTCCGGCGAGACTTATAACGCCAGACGTTCACTCCAGTTAAAGTCACTATTAACGTCCGTCATTAGCTGTTACGTCCAGTGTTAGGTTTTTGCAATGATAGATAACCAACGAGGTGCATAGCGGCGAGCTGGCTATAATTATTCGATATCCAGTAAGTCGGAGTAGAATAATTGTTTTATAAAAACCTCGACCACTATAGCTGTTATAAAATCAAGACAGAAAAAAACGAGTAAGAGATAAAAAGGAACAAGAATTGGTCACATGACTGAACGAAAAAGGCGCCAAAAGCTTGCTAAGTGTGCAGCGTTTCTCTCCAAAGCTGAATGAATCAGAAAAATGAAACTGCTCCGAACCAAAGTGAACGAAGTGGCACAACTTTTGGGAAAAAATCTACTTATTTTTGGCTCTGAAAATGCAGTACGTGTTTGATTTTTCTTGAAATACTGTTATAATCATCGTTCAAAGTGGATTGAAGCTGTACGATTTCACAATATTAGCTGCGGGAGTTGAAACGGAGCAAGATTGTAATCCGTTCGCACAACGGCGTCATCATGTGCTTGTTTAATCGAACAGAAGACAGAATTTTAACTGGAACAGGTTATCTCTATGCAGCTCACAAACAGGATTACTGTAGTGAGGAACGTCAGAATTACCATCTTAGTTTGTTAAAGGCAAGACACAAAACGCAGTTGTTCTCAGTTTAGGGTTGTGGACGGAATGGTAAAAACAACACTCAAACAACTGGGAAGCGATTCAACTTCTTTTATATAGCATCCGATTTGTATCAGAACATTTGGTGCATTTTGGAACAGAGAGCTACAACGAGTGCAAGTAAACCAGAGTCAACTTTGTGTGGTATAACCAAAAAATGTCGCCCTTCCTTCTTTCTTGGTAGTTTGTTCGGTTCTTGCTTAGATTGCTTCTTGATTTTCGTACTGACTCGCCATGAATGTGTGACAGCTTTTATTAAATGCTTCTCTTTCCTTTTACTGTCAGTGTTTTATTTTGTGTCTTGTCTTGATACTGATCGAACCCACCGCTTGTAATTTTTTTTTATGATCGACGTGACGATGAAAGAAATTATTAAGCTGAATTGTAAACACAACGCTAACTTCCTAAATTTCTATTTCTACACAGTTTCTTGTCGTATTAAGAAATTAGGCACTCCGGGACAATTTTGATTTGTACATCAGTGACGCTGTTGGAATTTCTGCTTAATTTAAATTCGTTGCAAAGTGATTTTTGTCGTCCATTTTTCTCACCAGGTTGCTTGCTCATATTTAAAGATGAAAAACAACAAGGGAAAATATAAACGCAAAGACACAATGCGGACCGCTGAGGAAACAGTAAAGTCGACTTATTTTCCTTCAAAAATAAGACTTCAGCAAGACATTCACCGACGGCGCTTTTTGCAGCATTCTTTGGAAAGCTTATTAAGGTCAAAAAGAGCACTCGTGAAACTACAGTTGCTCTGTTAAAAAAAAAGAATGAACTCATTTCAGTTGCTCCCGGAAGCCGCGGAGCGACTCGACAGACTTTGCAATCTAAATACCGGTACGCATTTTTCACTGATTCGCATGCTCACTGGCTGTTTAGTTATGTCATTCATTAAACAACTTTGCTAAAATAAACAATATCGCACAGGCATCAGGCCGTTTACTGGGAAAAGTCACCCGAAAAATGTTTTCTGAAGGTTCCAAGCACAATTATGGACGGGAAAATGGCACAACTTTTTCGCCCGCGAAGTATTACTCGGGTGTTTTAAAGAACACACCCTAAACTATTTTTCGGAAGCTTTTAGAGTCTCTTTTTGGACAAAATAGCCTTAGACCGAGAACTGTTTCACCTATAGTTACTTGAATAACTTTTTCATTTCGATCGACAGATCTAGACACGCTACAAAACCATGCGACACTAAACTCACTCACTGAATCGGCGATTCTAATTTATTTTAGTCTCTAAATTAGGACAGAAATGGCATTCACTTCAAGTGAGGAAGCTGATATAACAATACAGGGAGCTGATAAAATATTCCACAACCGAAAAAACACAGAGCCTTAAACTAAGACCGGGACTAAGACTATAAACTTGACGACAGAGCGACTGACTCTTCAGTTTGTTGGATAATTAAATTAGCAATCAGTGAAAACAACCCAATGTGCGGTGACGAATACTAAACTGGATTGAGAAAACAACACCGACCCAGTCTAAAATAGTCACACTATCTAACTTTCGGATTAAATGTAAACCAGTTGCGAAACGAGAATTTCTCAAAAAACGAACTTTAACGAAAAAAATCTTAAAAGACTATGCAATGAACTGCAATTTTTAAGCTTACACCAGATCGCTTATTTACGGAATTCCTTTAATGATTAAACGTAGAAAATGGGACAACTGACCTTCACAAAACTAAAACTGCATTGAGATAAGCACTTGTTTGCCTGCATTCATACATATAAATGTAAATCTAACTAGAATCACTGGTGTGACATAGCTGGTAAACGAACACAAACACGATGCTCCACTGAACAGGCGACAACCTCGTTCCCGGGGTCCTTTCTCCTTATGACGTAGGAAAACTCAGTTTGCCCCGCGTACTGAGCCCATGATTAGTCAATTTCGCGTGCACCGTATGCCAGGCACTCTTTGATGTGAGGGCTCCCTGGTATTTTGGGGATGGCAATTGTGGGGCGGACGAGATAAACACACGCGCGCGAAATTTCGAGGAGACGCGACGCGAGGGGAGTGCTCCCCTCGTGTCGCCTCTCCTCGAAATTTCACACGCGTACGTGTCTGTATTTCGCCCGCCCCACAATCAACTCAAAACAATCACCATCGCCTGCCTCGTACTCAGGCGTCTCATATGTGTCAAAAAAAGCAAAAAGAAGAGGCCGATGGGTATCTCGCGCGTTGGAACATGGGAAGGTTTAGCATTGGCGCAAAGGACCTTGGGAAGGCTCAAGCAGAAGCCTTTCGCTCAGTCAATCTCGTGCTCAAATCTGGTAGAACGCGCCTGGAACAAGGCAGTGCAATCGCCAAAATTAGAGACCACTCACAGTCTATGTGCAATTTTTGTGTATTTATAATGGCCGTATCGGTACATCAAACAACAAAATTTAAGGCATTTTAAACTGAAAAAGAAAAAACAATGAAATAAAAAGTGTTAGCATTGCTGCAGTATTGTTTTGCTTGTTTTCCCTTGGCGGTTTTAGGCTAGCGAAAGCGGTGGCTTCAAAATATGTAGTAAATAAATAATAATAATAATAATAATTTAATAGTAATATTTTAAGTGTAAAAGATATCTTTTAGATTTTAGCGTGGTAATTTTTAAAATGAATTATTTTAAGTTTCTTCGACAAAATTAACCTAGTTTAGATTCCAGCGTAGATTCTAGCATAATCTGGCCTTTTTGACTTTGACTTTTTGACTTTGACTTTAATATGCTTCTTTTTACTTGTTCTATTTCTAAAACTTTTCTTAACTGTTCGCTCCGGGCTGCCTGTGTTCTTGGTCTCAGGCCCCGCGCCTGCGGTTCGGTAGTGGTCAAATATCTAAGATGGCGTCCTCATCGTCTAGCGCTTCCTGAAGCGCTTCTGCCCACATTGGCTCTGCATTCAAGAAGGTTCTCCTTGTGTAGCCCCTCTGCGATTTGCGGGACCATGCTCTCGTGGACTATTTACAGGCAGTGCAATGCTTCAATATAATAAGCGATGATAAGATTATTAGGCTCATCCTTAGTTTGTCTGTTTGACGAACCTTGATTTACGTTATAGGTAAAAAACAAAGATTTTGCTGCTCTGAAGAATAACTGGAGATGATATGTAAGACATGTAACGACACATTGTTGGATATATATTAAAAACTAACCTGCAGTATGTAGATAAGGGTTCGTTCCTTGTTTTGCCTTTATTCCCCCTGTTCTGTCTTTACTTTGTTAAAAACCAAGTAGCATAATTTTGATGGTAGGAAGCATAATTTAGAGAAACTAACATAATTTCAGCAAAATTTTCAAAACTTCTGAGCACTGCTAGAAGCATAATATGCTATTTTTACGAGCACAATCGACAAAAGGCTAGCTACAAAAAGCCTCAGGAAGCTTCAGAAGCCCCAAGGTCCGAAGTATATGCCTCATTTATCAGTTCCGACATTCGGATTAGCCTTCTCTTAGAGGAAAATGTTATATTCTGTCCTGGATTAACTGAAAAAAAGGACCTGAGAAAGAAAGGCCCATTTTTCAATAACGACTATGTTATTAAAAAATGTTGTTTTGTTGCTAAAACAATGTTTATACCAAACAAACTATACTGCAGAAAAACAGTCACGCCTTTTGGATTTGTAAGTTGTGTGATTAACCGCCGTACAAAAATAATAGGTTTTCAATGGCCACCTTTCCTAAATGAATCTCCAGCGGTGCCTATCAGCGGTCATTAATGAGACCCTCCCCCCCCCCCCCCCTACACACACTCACACATTCTTGGCCCTCCAGTGAGGAATCCTGCCAAAGCCTCTGTCCATCGACATTGTTCGCTGTATTATATGCGTAGCCTGTAATCTAAGACAACCGCCTACATAAACCGGCTATTTTGCTCGCGATAGCGCTGAAAGTTAGCCCACTCAAGTCTTTCCTATAAAATTAATTGATTAATTAATCAATCAATTAATAACGTTATTTATACACGGTATGTGTTGAAGATGCAGGCTTGTGGTACCGTGCATACGAAATACTACGGAGGGGAGAGGGGAGTGATTCTCAGGTCTATTACACCGAGTTTTGAATAGTTCGTCTTCTCGCTGCTAGTTGTGTATATTTTTCTTTAGTTTGAGACTGGTATAACCCTGCACAAATACACCTTTTGTCTTTTTATCCAACGGTCTTGATGAACTCGAACGTTCACTATTTTTATGTTGGATACACCCAAGACCCACACCAGAGTGAAAACCAAGGCCAATGTTGGATTGGGTCTTTCACTTGGTTGCTCTCCATTTTTAGTTTCAACTGAGTTTCATCTAGTCCAGTTGGTAAGGTTGGTTTTGCTTGGTTGATTGCTTAGGTGAAAGCATTCTGATTCCCTCGGTTAGTTATTCGCTCAGCATCTCTCGCTAAGTTATTCAGCCAAACGACCAATTCATTTACAAAAATTTCGGCCTCGTAGTCTTACTGCGGGCTACTCCACCTAGCAACTGAAACAAAATACACTATCTTGGAAAATGTAAATTTACTACGTGAAATTTGCTTGTGCAAAACGCTAAACGGCGGAAAAATATTACAATAAAAATACTTGAATATAAGCAAAGTTTTGCAGCAATCATGTACCTCTGTTTTGTCGTCAGTGACAGTACAAATAAATTACAGCAAAGTCTTTTGTCAAATTGACCTTAGTTTTACAGTACCCTTCATTTTAGGTCAGTAAAATTCATTGACAGTCTGCGTTGGCAAGTCTGGCAAGCTTGTGGCAAGCTTGAAGCAAGCTTTCCCCTCACGTACCTGGATCATGGTAAGTTACATCTTTTAGTCACAAAGGCAACCAACACAAGCACTCCGCCTTGAGAACTCGTGGCTGGATACAACTCGAATTCTCTAGAGTTTGTTTTTACGGGTTTCCCGATGTCTTCAGTTTGGATAAAGCGAAAATTGTACATTAGCAATAAAAAGCCATTCCAGAATGATTCTCGAAGAAAAAAATCTGAACAAAAAGAGACCCAGTTCTCACTTTATTTGTTTGTTTGTTTTTTGCTCGCAGGAGGCAACAACTGTTTTGCTAGAAGGTGATCAGTGGGTCTCGCCTGTTCTAAGTCGCTTCTTTGTTTCCTCAACAATGTAGTCCAATGCATCAAGTATTAAAAAGGCATTAAAAAAAAGGCAACATCTATAGCATAAGACAAAAACAACGACAGTTGGAAGGTCGGTGGTTCCCTGACATTGTGTTAGACAAGAGACTTTACCCCATATTATTTTCTCTCTCCACCCAGGTGTATAAATGGGTACCGGCGACATACTGCTGGGGCTAACCCTGCGATGGATTAGCATCCCATCCAGGGGGGGGGGGGGAGTAGCAGTACTCCCAGTTGCTTCTTTCTACAGAAACTGGGATTGTCCTTGTGTGCGACTTTACCTTTATCTCACCCAAATAAACAACGACAGAACATTCAATTTTTTTTTTTATAAATTTAACAAGATCAATCGTGATGCAGTTGTAAATAAATGCAAAAAGAAAAGTTTACAGAATTACGTTATCACATCGTCAATCCTGCGTACATAGCATTTTAAAATGAAAAACAAAGCAAAAGCATTTTACAACTCAAACCAAAGCACACACAAATCGTTTGGGAAAAGCATTTTTAAAATTCTTTGTTGTACGTTGTGTTGTTTACCAGCTGTGACTAACAAAAACACAAAAATACACAGGATTTATACATTATCCCACTATCTTACTTTTCATTCTCTTATTCTTTTCTTTTCTATTTTTTTCAGTAGCAATAACGACTTATAATATTGTTTTGTACCTTACCAAGTTAACATATAGCAGGGACAAATGCTCTAGTTGAGATATAAACATTATCTTGCAGAAAAAGTGCATTTCTACTTTTATTTTTCAGTTGACTTGGTTTACTTTGTTCTTTTCAGGGGAATATATCACATAACTCCTGATTGTTATTCACTGTATGAATTGGTGGCGGCTGAAACAATAGCTGATAACAAAAGCAAAAAGTACAATATATTCCCCTTGACATATTGCCCTCAACATATTCCCCTCGACATAGCCCCCTCAACTTAGTCCCTCAAAGAATAATTACAATATAACACCAAAAGGCGAAAATAAATGCATATCGTTTACAGAAGGTATACTAAAACGGGAGAATTTTACCGATCGCATTCTTATAGAACTAAATTGGTCGCGACTACTGGCAGATATAAAGAAACGTTCGAAAGAATCATACTTCGGTTTACATTCATTTCTAATCCTGAACTATACGTCTCGCCTTACTATTAAACTTGATGTCCGTATTTTCCTTTTCCCCAGCAAACCACGCTCGGTCATCCGCTTCACTCTGTCAGATATGACGACAAGGTTATTCCATGAAAAGTGAATGAATGCTATGCTTCGTAGATTTTCTCCTCTCCGTTCTGCTTCTCGCAGTGAGGCAAAGCGTATAATGCAAATTTTCAAACTGAGCAAACACGTTTACTGTTCAACTTCACCACAGTGCGAATCTCAAAGGCCTTGTGGAATGGCTTGTCTGTGATTCACAAACAGCGAACACTCGAAGTTACCAATATTTGCATTTAGGAAACCTGAAAAATAAGCATGTTATTCACCTGTCCCTCGGGGGTATGTACGTGTTCAGTACTAGCACCAGGTGAATACACCACATATCCCCTCGTTCCAGGTGAATAACCTTTACATATTGTCCGCGTTACAATTGAACCTACCTACCGTTTTCTAGATTTATATCATCGATATGGAATAGAATATTTAAATTATAGTAAAAAAGCAAACGAACAAACAAACAAAAACAAAAGGCGTAGCCGGACGTTATCAATTTTTCTGTAATTATGTTTAAAATGTGCTAAGAAAATCATACCAGGCAAAAATGGCAGTAAAATTATATTTCTGCCTAATTAACAGTTCTAATTGATGGCCATTTCAACAAGATCTCAGTTAGTCTAGTAAAGAGCCCGGTTGTCAGATGTTGTTAAGCTCGTTTCAGACTAATTTCTAAGTTTATGACAAACATTCCCTTTATACGTTACGCCAACGTATTTCCCTTTCTCCTCCAGGATGGTAAATTGCAATTTCACATGGCATTCAGGATACTTGCATTCCGCACCCCCTCTGAAGAACGGTGCTGAATGCTTCTTGCGAGAGTTCGCAGATCTTACATGATTGTTTTTAAATCGCAAACTGCACCACGGGTTGCTTTCCTTTACTTTGGAGTTGAAGATTCGGGTCCAATCTCCTCCCAACAGTCGGCCACCGCTTGGGAATGACTTAATAGGGATTTTCTCCCAATCTGTCTTAGTCAGCTTAAACCTTGCTTTGGCTCCATCGATGTTCTTCTGAAAATAAATCTCTTCACTGTCGGAGTCTGAATCATCTTCGCTCTATAGCATCGCAAAAAAAAATGAAAATAAAGTTAAATATAAAGATGATCGTCGCAAAGCAAGCATTTCCATGGATTTTCCGCACCTTCGAAGAATTTTTAGCTTTTTAGTTCCGCGGAAAAAAAACGAAAAATGCTTCAGACGCGCGGAATAGCCTACGGAAGGGTTTGCTACGCAGGCTAAGGTTAAGATGAAATTGAATTGTTTAACCCTCGGACGTACAAGCGGGGGTTGGGTCCCAGCCCCCCCCCCCCCCATCCCCCAACCCCCACACCCCAATAAGGTTTCTCTGGAGTTTTTCCAAGATGATTTTTCATCAGCAACTGCTGTTTTCAGTAGCTGCACGCATATTCCTTAAACACATTTTCACATAAGTTTGGTGGGAATCGGTTACTACGTTCAAGAGATATGACATCAAAAGCAGCAGGTGGTCAGGCCATTTTTGAGAAAACTGCGCTTTTTTACCTTTTTTAGGTGACAAAAGCAGAAAATGTTGACAAATTCTACACGTCATATTCTACACGTCTTGCATAAAAAAATGTCAATTTCCGTTTTTGATAACTTCTAATTTGGGGTAAAATCCAAGATGGCGGCCATCTTTTTTAATTGGGTGACGTCTAGCTTCCCCGTAGCGCCGCACCCATAATATAAAATATACGTCATCTTGTAGAGCACGACACAGGATTTTTATTAAGATAAAATCTTTTCGAAATATAATAACATATCAAAAAACCAAGGGGGGTCAATGACACCCCTGCCTTGTACCAACATGGGGGTGTGACACTGCTTGTACGTCCGAGGCTTACTAAAGAGTTGCGGATCGAATGTTATGAGTGTTTGGGTTTGGTTTTGTTTTCCTGCGCTCCATAATTGGTCAGGTAAACTCACACCGCTTTCTCAACCAATTAAAAGTAAAATCGAAACCAATTATAATAACTTATTGCACGCGTTTTCCCTCGCTTAACGCTAATTACATGGATTTGTTCCAAGTTCTGATTGGATAATTGTGTCGTTTGCGCCTGTTGTTATTGGCCAGACTGATTACTCTAGTTTCTTGTTTTACGACACTCAATTGAAAACTGCTCTAAACTTGCAGTATAATTTGGGTCGTGAAGAAGAGTAGGATGTCGACTTTTGTCAGTTGATTTCGCATAATGAGATCCTACTCTCGACTGTTAAAGCAATAAGATCAAACCTTGACAGTTAACAATTTTAAATTTGAGCCTTGAATTTCGACAATTGACGGTAAAACTGTTTCATTTATTAAGTGGCTATAAAATCTATGATACCTACAATCGCGGCCAAAACATTTGGGACACTAAGCAAAATTTTTAATGAAACGTCAATAATATCTATTCCCTCCCCCCCTTCTTAACAATGTTGACTGTTAAGAGTCCAACACATCTTGGATAGCTTGTACTGTTTCAGTACTTCATCACTGTTTAGGGGGAGCGGGGGAAAAATTATTTTATTTGGAGGGTTTATGTTATCGCCTACAGTCGAAGCTCTCGTAAACGACCACCTCGGGAAATCAGAAAAGTGGTCGCAACTAGAGCTGGTCGCCTACGAGAATAGGCTCTCGTAAGCGACCACATGACGAAACAATAGAGAGTGGTCGCTTATAACAGCTTTGAGCGTAAAGCTTGGCATATGTTAATGGTTACTCATAGTTTAATTTATTGCCTATTAAAAAAGAGGTCCGCATAGGTACAAGTCAAAGAACCATTAGCACTTGTGTTATGTATTACTCTAAATTTAAACAAGAAACGAGTGCTTTTAGTAGTGTTGACCGAGTGGTCGCTTACGAGAACTTAAAAACAAAGGAAAAAGCCCGATAGTAATTCAAAAAAGTGGTCGCGGTCGCTTACGGGAGCGGTCGCTAAAGGGAGCTTTTGATTACAGAGTTTTAGTGACAAGTCAAACGAGGTTTCACAATCCTGGTCGTAACTAGAGCTGATCGCTTACGAGAGTGATCGCAAGGAGAGCTTTGACTGTATTTTCAAATTGCGTAGAAAAAAGGTGATAAAAAGGAGAAGCGTCCCTAAACCAATTGGCCACCATTGCAGCATAGTTTAATTACTTGGATTCGATTCTGTAGAGAAAATAAATCAAACCTGCATCAGATCGCAGAAAGTATATGCATTTTTACTTGGTCAAGCAAATGGAGTACCTACTGGCAAAGTGCCCATAATTTTAGAAATAGCCGGTCCTAGGGTTACTTGGGACAATTTATTTGGGTTGGCATTGGAGACAAACCAACCAGACATGAAATTTATTTTCCATTTTTTAATAGAGGAGCTCGCGCGCGTTTCAAGCCTGCGGAGCACCATTTGGTAAGCAAATTTGGTAACCTATCGATGCATGGGAGAAAATTTTGGTTGTGACGTGAGCGTACGCCCGCCCCTACAGAATCTAGGGGAAGGGGAGGGGAGTCCCAAGACAACCTGACGAAGGGTTGAGAATGCCATCTTTTCTTGGCGGGAAATCGCGCGGTGCTCTTGGTCAACTGGAGTTTTTTGGCGGGAAATCGCATGACCACTGTCGCTTTTTAAAAGCTTAGCTTGTTTAGGAAGACGATTCAGCTCGACAGAAGTGAAGTTTAAAACTTGGGAAAAAATATCGAATATCTACAAATGGAAACAAAGTGTTCAAAAGAATACTCAGTTGTCTTTTTGGTGGAAGGCGAAAAGTTCAAGTTAGGAAACTTGCCTTCGAGGACTTCATTTTTGTTGTCGGTCCTGCTGCGAACTCGGTCGGCACAACGAGTTCACAGCATTTCGCAGCGGTCCCGACGCCAAATATAGGAGACCTAGTACTTTCTGTTTTTTATCTCAACAACCATGCACACACAACCCGAACACATTTTCCGGGGAAAAACGGCATGTTCATGTCGATAGACATCTTGTCAAGGGAAAAGAAATAAGTAATAAAAATTTACATTTACAAATAGTGTCAGCGTTCGTCGCCTAGCTAGTGGAATCATGCCGACCTGCCATGCTGGCCGGCTGATACTCAGCGGGGATATAAATTTTTTCTTTTCTTTTCTATTTTCTTTTTTAACGACTTGCTAAGAGTACTTTCACAAGTTAATACGTACCAACAAAAAAAAAAAGGTGGGGCTCCGCTTTTACGCTTGGCTTAATCTATATATTACCGTTCTGTTATCGGTGATGTGTTCCATAGAAAGCTGCAAGGGCTTGTAAAGACGACCCTTCATCTGTAAGAAAACATTACAATGGATGTTAAAGCGGTTATGATTTTATGTTTTAAGACACAGAAGTGTTTGGGTGTGGAAGGTGCAAGCCAAACACTCCTCAAACAGAACGGATGAAAACGCTGGATTCTCCTTCCCCATCTTTTCCGCGAAGGTGAAACCTTTACTTACACGGCAAACGGCAACGGAAGGTGGCCACAGCACTGTGATCAACAAAGGGCGTAACCAAAAAAAGTGAAAGGAAGAACTAATATCCTTTACCACCAGAAACTCATAAGGAGTTGAAACGTGTAACTCGCGTTCGATGCTCGTAAATATTCATTTTTCTAAGTACCATATTTGGAAACCTCTCGCTCCAGTCCACGCACGAGTTTAAGGCGCCAAAACCTTGCGAAGTGTTGCAGCGTTTCTTTGCAAACCTGAATGGATCAATGAAACTGCTCCGAAGTGAACGTCCGGGAATAAGTTTTTTCGCAAAAGTCGTACAGTTATTGGCTCTAAAATGTGGTACAGGTTTGACGTTTCCTGAAAAAAAATTGTTGTATTCATCGCCCAAAGCGGATTGAAGCTGTATGATTTTAACATTGTAGATGGAGAGTTGAAAAGAACACAAAACGTTGTGGTTCCAGGTTCAGAGGCCGCGGACGGGATGTGGCAAAAAAAACATGTTAACAATGAATCAAACAACTGGGAAAGCGATCATTCAACTTATTTTGCATTACGTTCTCTTATTTGAACATTTGGAGCTGCTTGAACTCAGAGCTACATCGACTGCAGGTAAAACGATGTTATTTTTGTGGAATATAGCCGAAGAAAAACTCGTCCTTTCTTATTCAGCTTATTTAGCTTGATTTTGGTAGCGAATCACTGAAAACGTATGACACTTCAATATTATTAAACGGTTCTCTTCAAATTTACTGTTTTATTTTTGTATCATGTCTTGATATTTCGGTGTCAAAAGTTTTCCGTATAAAATCTACCTTTTGTGAACATTTGTTGATAGTGCGACGGTGAAAGAAGCCGGACTGCAATCATAAAAACAACGCTAGACTATTTTGGTTTGGTTTCACAGTCTGATTTAGTTCTTACCCCAGCGCTTTGCTCCATGTTGTTTCAATTACTAATTTTTTTTGCCTCAAAAATTTCCTGCTCAGTCTTCGAAACCGGTATTTCTTTTCGCTTTATCGTTCCTACGTTTGAAAGTTTTTCGGCTTTATTTTCCCCAGTTTGTCGGCCATTAATCTATGAACAAGTGCGCGAACTTGGTGTAAAATTACGTCACGTCATTCACGAAGATTGATTGGTCAGTTCTCTCTCTCTTCATGTTCCAAATATGGTACTTGCGAAAATGAATAATTACGAGCATCGTTCAAAACCTATATATGCGAGTTACACGTTTCAAGTCCTTATGAGTTTCTGTTACCACTCAATTAGGGATCTCTCAAACAGGATAAAATCTTAACTAACACAAAATAGAAGGCTTCAAAAAAGTAAAAAGTATACAGAACCCGGCTTTACCTGTAACGGTACATGGGTTGTACGTAAAGCGGCTGTACTAGCTGAGCTCACGGGAACCATTATAACACCTGGGCGCTGGTGTTCCTTATCAATGGCGGTTAAATAGGAAGGAGTGCTACCAATTGGTGCATGACAACCACACTGACAACCGGTGGGACAGCTATAATAATAAGGCACAATGTCGTTCGTCGGTGCCCGAAACAGCTTCAGTCGGTGTTTCTGGGGTCTCTGCGAGCGATCACCACCATTGTAAGTATAAATGGGCTTGAAGACCGCCTGGGATGCGCTGTTTTCGGTACGTTTCATTTGCCAGGTTGCCGTATGTTCTTGAGCGCTCAAGCCGTATAAAGGCGATCTAGCCTGGGAATGCACATGACCTGCTGAAGCGTCCTCAGCTTGAAAGGCGATCTGGCACAAATAATAAAAAATACCCAAGCTTGGTTAAGCTCTTTAGGCAGTATACATTTTATATATTTCATCTATTTCTCTCTCCAAAAGTGGCCTACTCCACTATCTCCAAAGTGTTCGACAATCTGACCGACGTGATTCGTAAGCAAAACTGTAAGTAAGAAAAACTGATGACGGCCATTGCATTGAGTATACCTGCCTTGAACTTGATCAATGAAAAAGAACCTAGCGCGAACAAGTCTTCTGGGATATAAGGTGCTGTATTGGCAATAAACAAATAGATAAATAATTTAATAAAGGAAGGAAAGAAGTAAGGAAAGAAGGAAGGAACGAAGGAAGGAACGAAGAGAGGAAGGAAGGAAGGAAGGAAGGAATGATTGAGTCTGATTTAATTTATCAAAACATAATTTCAGTTACGAATACATACTTCGAACTATATCCACCACCCACCCATCCCCTCCCATGACACCCACACTTGCTTTGTCGCTCTCTGTGGTATTCAAGCGTCCAGCTGACTGTGGTAGGGCATCGGGGATTGACTTTGCGCCAAAGAGCTGGCCCATCTGGCCCAAGAGGTTTGCACCCCTCTCTCATTACTAGAAAATCACCTTGGAAGGCGTAAGGGTGCTCTTTTGTCCTTTTTGTCTCCACAGATGTGCGTATGTATGGATTGATGGGTGGACTGATGGACGGACGGACGGATGGATGGATGCATGGGTGGATGGATGGATGGATGGATGGATGGATGGATGGATGGATGGATAGAAATAAACATTTTAAAACAGTTTTAACGTTCCAATAGCAACGGCAATCAAAATGAAAACCATCGCCTTTCTCAACGCCCAAATCCATCAGGGACAAGATAGGGATAGCGACAGTCTAAAGTACAGGTTACTTTGACTGAGAGGAATCTTGGATCTCACCTCTGTGTCCAGGAGGTCCATTGCCGTTTTGCCATTGATTTTCCCAGGATGCAGTTCATCTATCTGAGTGCCATTATCGTTCCTTGGTGGCAGTTTACATATGTGGCTATTAATCTGGGCTCCAATAAATTCTTCGTGGAAAGCTCCTTGAGGTAGTGATTCAGGCATGTCAATTAACTGATTAGCGCTAAATAGGTTTACATGAGAGCTTGATTCCTGTGGCAGTGGAACGGGCTGGTGGTCGATGACGTTGAATGGTGACTCTGCCTTTTCTTTCTTTACAGGCGTCTCACTTGAAGACACAATTGGGTAGCTATGCTTCGAGTTGTGAGTGAGATCTTCTTCCACCCTCCAGCAACCATTTGTCAACTCTTTTAACGAGTACATCATAATCCGCCACGTCTCCTATTTCTATCTTTTTAGTGTGTGAGTAAAAACCGCTAGAAATGGATAAGAAAAAATAACGAAAATGTAGAGGGAGAATTTCTTCATTCCTATTTTATCATTTCTCATTTTTCATTCATCCTGTCTATCTTTCTCTAGCGTAGTCAGAAATAGACATTTTGGGAGATATGGTTATTTTTATGGTAGCTCAAGGTCATTCGTATTCACTCGTAGTAACTCGTATCCAGACTCGTGAGCATTCGTGCGTACCTTCAGACACGATGCTTGACACAAAACAAAATTATCGGCGCAGTGTCAGGTGATACCCTGCGTGATTATCTAGGATAATGTTTAATTTGGCGTATCTTGTATGGCAAGTTTCCGAGGGCAAGTTAAGGAAAACGCGTGATGTTTGTGTTTGAATACAACATTGTGTGACTCGCAAAGACATTTCCTAGCGGGTGAACTCGGTTCGACGGTTTGCAGGCGCCTCCATGGCGTGTGGGACATAACGAATCTGAATGTCTAGCTAGATACTGGTGCCTAGTATCTAGCTGGCAGATATTAGTTGCTATCATTATATTCGGAATCGTTGAATGTACAACAACCACTGGCCGTAAACACTTGATGTAGCTGGTTTGGTTTCAGTTAAGCAATGTTGCTATCTTCGGATGTTCTTCTAAGAACAAAAGTCGGGATCACCGCTCGGTGTGGCACGTTAAGTAAGTTCCTCTCCACTCTTTATTTTTTCGTATAATATGCATAAATTGTTAAAAGTAGGACAAGTAGTCAGTAAAAAAATACGTTACTCGAATTCCCCTTCTGCTTACTGTCAGCTTACCAAATTTACCAGTATCTTATCTGTTTCCTATGAGTAAAGTAAGCATGCTGTGCGGACCACTTCTTTGACATCTGGACACGATTGATCTCCAATTTTGGCTTAAGGTGGTCTTATACCCAAAAAGTGAATTTCTTTAGAAAAGAACTTTGCGGGAGACTTTTACCATCCTTTTATAGGGATTCACGCCCTGACTTCAAACTGAGTCTTTTCAGGTCACATGACATAATAGTTAATGATTAACCAGCCTTCTCAGTAAAAAAAATAGGGGGTTCATTGTAAGCACGATATCTAACTAATGCACGGTTGGATAAGTATGAAATCAACTTAGATCTGTCCACAGATGAATTCTTCAGGGGCTAAACCTCGAAAATTAAGCAGCTTGGCCTCTTTCGAATTTACTTTTATTCTTTTTTTCCAGAAAGTAAGGTAGAAGGAAATAAAAAGGAGGGCAAGGATTCACTTACTGAGAAGCAGTTCAAGATCGTGAGCATTTTTTAGGTTTACGACCTAGGAAATTAAGTTCTTTAATCTTGCTGAAAATTTCAGAACACTAGGTTACAATGCCCCGGAGATATCGTGCTCAAAAGTTCATTCAGTTCGAGAAATTCTGTTATTGGAGAAAAACAGTCTTAAAGATAAGAGAACGGATTCTAGACAGCTTATCCGTCGCTCATTATCCTAAAACTATTGTTAAATTCAAGTTGCCACACTAAAATACAAGCTGGACGGTAATTTGATGCAAAAACCATCGTTTCTGTAAGATTTGGGTCATGTTTTGTCGGTTAAAACTCGGACCTCAGGACTCTCTCCTCAGTCAGGTGTTTCTCCACAGTAGTACCAGATGTCATTTTACAGAGGGGGGGGGGGGGGGTAATGTTCTTATTGAGGCTTGTTTGTGCGCATTTAATAAATGTAAACAATTGTTGCTATGGCCGTTGCTATGGAAAAAGTCGCATACTGCTGATTGGATTTCTTAAATCTCGCTGCTTTAATGCTGGAAATCGAGTGAGATTATTTCAAGACAGCATTCCCAAGTGTTTAAAGTTTACAATTTTGCCATTTAAAAAAAAGTGACTTTTGCAACCTAACATCACCTTTTTTGAGTATAAGACCACCTTAAGTTTGTTTTGTTTTGTTTTGTTTCTTTGTTTGTTTTTGTGTGTTGTTTTTGACACCTTGAAACACGAATTTTATCGCTTATAAAGCTGTACACTTTGATTGCAGGAAGTCGTGGACTTCGAAGTAAATATGTCATTTATAAGGAGTTGTTACTGCTGTTGTTTTTTAGGGCTACTTGTAAAAGAGGCCTAACTATAATTCTTAAGGACATTTTGTTTCCAGTGCCCGCAGTACTGAAGACTGTCGTACCGAATTCGAAGAGCGGGAAAGTGCTGTTTTTTATGCGCATGTTTGCGCATGTTTCTGAAAGGGGACCGGGGGGGGGGTGTTGAAAAGTGTGCTGTTAGACATCGTTTCTGTAAGATTTGGGTCATGTTTTGTCGGTTAAAACTCGGACCTCAGGACTCTCTCCTCAGTCAGGTGTTTCTCCACAGTAGTACCAGATGTCATTTTACAGAGGGGGGGGGGGGTAATGTTCTTATTGAGGCTTGTTTGTGCGCATTTAATAAATGTAAACAATTGTTGCTATGGCCGTTGCTATGGAAAAAGTCGCATACTGCTGATTGGATTTCTTAAATCTCGCTGCTTTAATGCTGGAAATCGAGTGAGATTATTTCAAGACAGCATTCCCAAGTGTTTAAAGTTTACAATTTTGCCATTTAAAAAAAAGTGACTTTTGCAACCTAACATCACCTTTTTTGAGTATAAGACCACCTTAAGTTTGTTTTGTTTTGTTTTGTTTCTTTGTTTGTTTTTGTGTGTTGTTTTTGACACCTTGAAACACGAATTTTATCGCTTATAAAGCTGTACACTTTGATTGCAGGAAGTCGTGGACTTCGAAGTAAATATGTCATTTATAAGGAGTTGTTACTGCTGTTGTTTTTTAGGGCTACTTGTAAAAGAGGCCTAACTATAATTCTTAAGGACATTTTGTTTCCAGTGCCCGCAGTACTGAAGACTGTCGTACCGAATTCGAAGAGCGGGAAAGTGCTGTTTTTTATGCGCATGTTTGCGCATGTTTCTGAAAGGGGACCGGGGGGGGGGGTGTTGAAAAGTGTGCTGCTAGACATAGAATATGGTTTATTATTCAGTTCGAAAACGTGGTTACAAAAATGTGCATGGACAAGGAATTGGCAATCGTTAATATCATAAAACCGGACTTGAAATACTCGTTGACAGTGTTTAGTAGTATAGTAAGATAGGAGTTCTGTAACAGAAAACATACTGGGAGATTTATTTTAAGATTTTAAACCGCTCACATATAAAACAATTTTTCACATTAGTGAAAGAGAAAAGTTTTATAACTGAGAGTTCTATTTCCGTTTTTACACCGATAGCATAAAAACCGGTTTTATATAGGTGGAAAAGGCGGAAAGAATATTATTGCATCACTTTTTAAAAACCGCAATAATATATTTTGTAAGTTTCTTGTTGTACACTGTCACAGAATTCCAAAAAATTTTTTTCATTTAGAGATTTGTGGTTTGTTATTATTTCAAAAGTGTTACAGAATTAGAGCATTACATATCTCACCATGGAAACAAGGAAACAAACAGCTGAATGGAAAGAGATACACAATGAGTTATTAAAACAACCTTTCTGTCATAACAGACAGCAACTTGTGCGTATAATTATTTGTTTAGAATATAATAACTGCCCCTGGGAAGGGTTTTGTTATCCTTGTTTAATGAAAGGAACCAGACATAAACTGTTGTACACTCCACAGATCGAGAATTTATCTTTATTAAAGGTTTGCTCTGATAATTACGATTGGCACATTGTATATAAAGAGTTATCAAAGAATTTGTTATCTTTAGCTTGCCTTTTATGAAGAGTCCCAACAACCCATATAACTGAAACACGAATGAAAAAAAGAACTTTCTTTATTTGATAGATAATTGTGAGTTAAATTTGATGGCTGCCGGATTAAACACCTGTCAGGTTATTGAAGCAATACAAAACCTACCACCAGAGTTACGTGAGATAATTTATAAACATTACCTCGCCATAAAACTGAAAGAGCGAGAGGCTTTGGGTTGGAACCTGGCTCACAAAGAGCTTTTAATTCAACCTTTCTGTCCTGAAATGGAGCGGCTTGTACATATTATAGTGTGTGTAGCTTATATGCGTTGTTGTTGTGGAGGGGGTTGTTACCCTTGTTATAAACAAGAAGAAATCTTACATGAAATAACCATTTCTGTCCCCGATATACTTGATATAACCCTAATTAAGTTTTGCACTAATATATGGGAAGAGGACCACAGCCATTAAGTTGTGTTTACGGTGCGTGACTTCGTGGTTCGGTGAAACCCGCAGGCAATGTCGTAATTTATATTCTCGTACAAACATTGAAGGGAAACCCCCTTAACAACTCAAGCTTGAAAAAACAAATAATATTCACAGACAGGTTAAATTAATTCATAATCAAAATATTCATTACCGTCAGCAGAAGTTTTGAGACCTATTTTGTAGATAAACTGATAATAATCATCTTCCATCAGGTCTTCTGTAAGTCGTTTAGGGGCCCACACACAAAACTCATCTCCATTTTTTGTTTCTAAAGTTAAAATAGCTGAATCCCCATATTTACCTTTTCTATATTTAACTTTTTTAATTTTGTAAATAGCGTCTGAAATATCCCGCCATCTTAAAATTTCTTTTCTTTCAAAACTTTCCTCTGTTGGCCAGTCTTGTGAGATCGTTTGTTGATCTGTACAGACATCCATAGTAAGAGATGTGTTGAAGATACATTTGTTTAATAGCGTGTACTTTTCTACTCGAGGTAAAATTTTGTGAAGCGCATGCGTAAAAAAATCTTATTATTGCGACATTAAGGTGAAGGACAGAAAAAGGGTACCATAAGGAATAGAAGAAGAAAAATGTGTTTAATATATATTGAAAGTGATTAATATTAATTAGTTCACTCATTGGTAAAGCCTTAGGGGGGTGATGGTTGGCCACCATCTGAACGCTGTTTGAGGGCTTGCATGCGGTGAATTATGAGGTATAGGGGAACTCCTTCCAGTGGGAGAGTACCCTCGGGTGAGCCCGCCTCGGCCCTACTGGTGACAGGGGGGTGCTCAGAAATCCCTCGGGATTTCAACCTCGCTCCCAGAGGTAAAATGTGGAATGACAACCGCCTTGTCAGTGGTTAAATCCTCACTTCCGTGAGGTGAAAGTCCTAGCCGAGGCTAGGCAAGAACAGTCACGAGCACCCCCCGACAAGGGTTTTTGCTCTTTTATGTGACCTGTCACGCAATGTCACGAGTGACTGTCACGTTTGCCGTCACGCAATGTCACGCCTCTTGTCACATAAGGTCACCCGTGACTATCACGCATTTTTCGTTGTTTATAAGAAAAAAGTTTTATTTTTCAACTTTATTAGGAAAAAATCTTTCTATGGAACCACATCTTCGCCTGAAATTGGGTAGCCATCTTCATTACGAGTTGGTAACATTATTTTTGAAACACACTCACGAGTAATGTATCGTATTTGTCTAATATCAAGAGGAGTGAGAAGTTCAAAAAACCAATAACAAATAGTTGCAAAAGTGCAATCATTTTGTAAGCGTATATAATTACTTTAAAAATTTACAATTGAGCGAATTTTTTATCGTACTTTTCAGAAATAGATGGCGGAATCTCCATACAATAATCAGTGACGAAATTATCTTTCATTTTCAATTTATCAAGAAAGGCCTTCTCGTCGAAAGCTTCACCTCTGAGGTAAAAGCAAATCTCATCAAGTATTTTTTTGTATTCAATTCGGCCAAAATTTGCTTGTTCTGTTTTCTTATCGTATTTCTTAAGGCTTGCCACTGCTTTCAAAATAAGACCAACACCAGTTAAAGTTGCCATGACAGCAGGGTTCAATGTAATTCCTCTGGCTACTGCGGCACTAATAATTAACTTGCCAGCTGAAAGATTACAAACAAAATTTTTTTCTTCGAAAACCGCGGTGCAACTTTTCATAGCCATAATGTTTCTTATGGTAATAACCATATAAATCTTTCAGAATTTTAACTTTCTCTTTAGAAAGTGATTGGTCGATATGGTTGAATTCGAAAATGTCCCGCATTGTGGTATATTATATATGAAAATTTTTTATGGTATTCTATATTCAATTAAAATTAAGAAAACTTCATTTTTAGGTTTTGGAGATAACAAAAACACCGAAAAAATACCATTTGGTAATTTTAAATTTAAATCTATTTTTTGTTTTTGAATTGCTTTTGTTGAAGTGAAAGATAATGGAGGAAAATCACTACTAATTAATCTTAAAGTAATAGCTGGGAATGGACCCATAATTTTTCTAAATAATACTGTTATATTTAATATAGTGCTATTTGCAGGAATGATTACCTGTGAACTACCATTTAATACAAAAATTAATTGTTTATTAGTTTTCGTATTTAAAAACCCATGTAAGTAATGAACGGAACCATTCAAATGGTGTCCGTTTAAAGATAAATCTGTTTCCATAACCATTTTTCCATTCTCAATAACAAAAGCGGTGTCATAGACACTTGGGTCAACGTTTGAAATTGTTTCTTTTACACCATAAACAATAAGATGTCCAATTGTTAAAAGTGGTGGAAAACTAACTGTACCGTGTAGATCGAGATATAGGTGTTCTGGGGGTGAGCTACCCCATCTGTGAAAATTGATGACTGTTTTGGTGTACCTTTCGAATGTTTTTGTTGCATAATTAGAAATTGAAATCGTCGTAGCTTGCACTGTCACACTCAACTCACTCATTTCTGGAGGAAACCATTCAACGACCATAGTATAGTAACCAACCGGAAGTTTATATAAGTTAAAACCGAGGCGTGATCGGTACTGGTTTGGTGAGCCTTTTTCAAACAAGAGTTGAAGTTGGTAAGCCTTTTTATTAATTTGATGTGGAGAATTGGGAAAATCGTTAATACCCAAAACCTTGATATTGTTTTCAGTCGAAGATTCATCAGTGTCTTCCATCAAGTATCTGAAGGCGTCTCATTTTTGCCCCGAGTTAATAATCTGAGATTCATGAATTTTTTGAGTGACAAGATCTCTCATAGTTGTTATTTCATTTTCCATTAACTCAACATTAACTGCGGATTTAGAATCTCTGTAATCGGTTTGTAAGTTAACAATTTTATTGTTATTTAAATTCAAGTCTCCAGACATACTTGTTGTGCCATCAAGTTTGAGATAATTTTTTTGTGTTTCAGTAATTCTTTTATTAACAAATTCTACACTTGTGGCGTCTTTTTGGTTTGATGGAAATTTGAGATTTACAATTGAATTGTTTTTCATATCAATTTCAGCTCCTTTATCCAGTTTTTTTACAAGCTGATTATCGACATACTTTTTGTTTGTTGCTTGATCTACCTGTACTGGGTCTTTTACGTTGTAGATTGTATTATTGTTCATATCAATGCTTGCTTCCATTTTTCCGCCTTCTTTTTTTGAAAGAAAGATATTTCTCGCGTCTTGATAGTTTATTACCTTTGTCAGATCACCGTGGACAGGATAAGGGTTGCTTTTTAATCGAAAAATATCGTACTTATTTTGCATGTCAATATTAGCAGAACCGCTGGCACTACCCTGAGGGCCACGATCACCTTTATCGCCCTTGTCGCCCTTGTCGCCTTTTAAACCCCGTGGTCCTCGTGCTCCCTCCTGACCTTGTGGTCCAGCGGGCCCTTTTTCTCCTCTTGGACCATTAGGACCTTGTGGTCCTCCAGGGCCTTTATCACCCTTCCGTCCAGGAGGACCCTCAGGGCCAGGAGGACCCCCTGGGCCACGAGGACCCACTTTTCCACTTTCACTCGTCGTAGTGTGGCTAGTTCCACCTATTTGACCGTTGAAATACCCCATTATATATCTTCATCAAAATTTTTTTTCATTAATTTTTGGGGTTTGTCATAGTAAAAGAAAGAATATTTTTTATCGGTGGCGCGATCTAAAGCGTCATGATCCACACCTATCTCCTCTGCAATCCGTTTGTTTTCTCTTGGAAGAAATCTGAAAATACAAAAATGGCTGCAATTATCACGGACGTTTTTCGGCACCTTGTAGAAAGTTTGAGTGAGGTAAATAACACAGCAGTTTCTGTGACGCCCGTTGATAAAATAATTAATAATGCTGTTTTGGTTGCTTTCACAAACAAGATCATCAAAAACAACTATTTTTTGGGTGTCCACCGGAAGTTCTTCGAGTGGAATGATTTCATCACCATGGCCTCGATGACCTCGTAACCAACCTCGGGGTCGGGGTTGACTTCTTCAGCGAAGTACTGCAAAAGATCCTGGTATTTGTTCTGGTGCAGGTTCTTTGAAAATAGGTAAATTTTATCATACTCTAACAACTCATAAAGCATATGCAGTAATGTGTTTGTTTTACCAGAATTACTGGGTCCACAAATTAACATCCGAAAAACATCTGCTGGCATACAAGGGTGACCTTGCTTGTAGTCACTCTCGGAAGAACCTGGGTCATAATTTGGAATCTTCATTTTTTTTTCGCTTCTATATATTCACGCTGAAAAGATGTCAATGAAAAAATGGCATCAGTTGGCTGAAGAAAAGTCGGTGGTTGATCAGCAAACAGAAGAAATTAACCAAAAATTCAAAATGGATAAAATAAACAAAAAGTTTGGTCAGCTTGCAGGAGAAGAACTTTTTAGACCAGTTACCAAAAGGCTTGATGAAAATAGAAGGACCACTGCGGAAGAAGAAGAAGAAGAGGAGGAGCAGGAAGTTCCTGATTACACAATGGATGAATTTGACGAAATCAACCCGTTTGGTGACGAATTCAGACCGGATGCACCAACTCCAGCATCATCACCACCAACAACACCCACAACACCTTTAGTACCAACATCACAACCACCCCCATATCAAGAATTTGATGATTTTCCATTACCACCTCCACCTTTGATGGAAGAAACTGTTATGCCGGGAACTTCCAAAGATGTAACAAGGGAAGAAACATCAAAACGGCTTAGAACTGTAAAAAGTATTCTTGCTAAACATGGAAGCAATCCAACTTACAAAGTAAAAAGTAAAGGATCAAAATATTATGGATATAATGTGGAAGAACTAGAAGCTGAGGCGTTTAAACTCGAAACAATTAAGGCACATCAAGAACATACAGAAAAGTTACTTAAAAGGAAACAACCTTTATCAACACAATTACAAGAAAAAAAGGCGAAATTGAAACCACCAAAAAAACAAGAAAAAAAAGAAATCTCCAAAACCCCTTTGGAAAAAGCTGTCATGAGCCGAAGACCTGCTTTTGAACTTTCTGACGATGAAGATGACTCTTATGAACAGGATTGGGAAACCGGAGGAAGTGGTTTCTATGATGATGAAGCTGAAAAATTGATCAACCAACTTAATTTGAGTTTTGGATCAATAAAAGCAGGAAACAACTCGAAAAAACTTAAAAAACAGGTATTTTATCTGCTTGATTCACTTGTTGAACTCGGTAGAATAAATGAAAAGCAAAAGAAAAAAAATTATTTCTTTTATATAAAACAATGATGGGCTTTGACATACTGCTTGACTCGAGCCTTGCAAAACTAGAAAGAGGTGGAGAACGGAATGTTTCACACGATTTTACAGTGAAGTTTCATCCTCCGATCGAATTGGGTGAAGAAAACTATAAAGCTGCGCTGAACAGACTTATCACAATGAGTTACTCATGGAATAATATCGATTCTCGTTTTGATAACAACAAAATTCGCTGGAAGAAAAAAACAGAACAAGCGTGGAAGACCTTAACTTTCCCGAATGGTATGTATGATTACAAAAGAATCAACACATTTATTCAGCAACACACCGGTAAAGTAGACCCAACAAAAAAAGATAGCGCTTACATTTTCACAATACATTTCGATTTTTCAACTTATAGAATTTTAATTCTTGTGCACAGAGATTATGAGCTTGGCTTTTCTCAAGGAAATTTTGGTGATTTGCTTGGTTTTGGTAAAATAACTTTGAGTGGAGATAGTATCGGAACAAAAATACCAAATATCACAAGAGGTGTTGATTGGGTTTATTTGCACTGCGATCTTATCTCACGCCGAACAAACAATGTTTCAAGCGATGTGTTATACAGTTTCTCAACAGCAGATCTCAATGTTAGCTATCCATTTCGAAAAGAGCCGCGTCGACTTGAGTGGCAACCTGTTAATAAAAGTTTAATAAATGAAATAAGAGTTTGGGTGACAGACGGAAGAAACAATATCCTGGATGTTAACGGGACAGACATTGCAATTAGCTTAATGATTGAAAAAGAGTAAAGTTTTTTTGTTGGTATAAATATACAATCATGTATCATCCGAGTGAGTGGGAAAGATACTTTGATGAAAACACCGGAAGTTATCGATATAAACACAAAGAGTCGGGTGTAATCCGTGACACCTTCATGACCATCGGTAAAATATTCAAAAAAAAAGATAAAGGACGTGGCAAAAAAAACAGCCGAAAAAGCTCCGAAAACAATCGCTGAAAAAGCGGGTCAGAGAGTTGGTGAATTTGCTGTTGAAAAAGGTTCGAAACAAATACGAAAAATACTGCAAGAGCGAAAAAAACAAAAACCGTTGTCAAAGGATGCAAAAAAGAAACTTGCAAATATTTTGCAAAACCAAACACAGAAAAAATCAGACGCCCTTGTGAAATTAAATCAAATTTTAGCAAACGAAATTTAAAAAAAAAAATTTTTGTATTAATATAAGCTCTTACTGGCATGTTCAGAAGTCAACCATACCTCGAGAATGTTTCATACGTCCGATTCAATTTGGACACCCCGATCACACTCCCTGCGAACAACCAATTTCAAAAAAAGACGGGCTACAAATTTTCTGTAAGAGACCGGGACAATTTTTATGACTGGTACAACGCTTATTTACGTGTTTATTTCATTTTTGAAGCTAAAGCAAACGGAGCCAACATTGATGCTGACACACAATCAGCTCCGATCAACGGTTCTTTCTCATTGATCAAAAGTTTGAAAGTAATCTCAGTGGGGAAAAAACTGTACGAGGCGGTCGATATCCACAAGGGTATTTTCATCAAAAATATGCTTGATTTTTCAGACGATTTTTCGAGAAGCGTGGCAAAAAACCAGTTTTGGTATCTTGACTCTGACGCCACCACAGTGACTGATGGTAATGCGACTAACCTTGGGATGCGGGCAAGGGCTCTTCTTTCACATGGAGGTTTGACAGTTCAGACAATTATTCCTTTGAACAGATACTCTTTCTTCGAAGGTCTTTCCGATAAATTGCTGCCACCGATGCAACTTGAGTTTGAAATTGAACTGCAAGACGATCAAGTAATGATTTTCCAAAACGATGGAACACCCCGAAGAATTGTTGTCCGTGAATTTGATCTGTGGACCCCACAAGGGCAGACCCTGGCCAATGAAAATTTCTTGAAACCAACCCAATGGAAATACCTGAATGAAAATTTGCATAGCAGCAGCTCCCTAAGGGATGCGAATGGTACGTGGTTGATTACTCCTGGAATAAAAGACCCCAAGCATGTTTTTGTATTCTTTCAACAAACTCGGAAACAAAATGCTTATACACAAAACCCTTACCTCTTTGACACATTTGATATCGATGGTGATAACTCAGCAAGATTGGACACTTGTCGCCTTCAGTACGACACAAAATTTTACCCTGAGATTGATTACGACCATGATTTTAAAATAAGAATTTTGAATGATTTGATCAATTTCAGATACAGAAAGAACGACTACAACACCGGCGTTCAGTTGCAGCTTGCCAATTTTGAGAAGTATTACCCAATTATCTACTTTGACCTACGAAACACAAAAGAAAGTGTAACAGGCGACTCGAAAAAGCTCGAATTCCATTACAGACTGAATGAAGCCGCTAACGCTCAAGATTATACGATCTTCGCCTTGGTTTTGAATGAAAAAGAATTCGTGCTGAAGCAAATTGGTAATGAGCTTGTCGCTGGTTAGGTAAAAAAAATTGAAAAAATTCCGAATATAATATACACAATGAGCACAACTTATCATCCATTCAAAATCGCACTGACTGATGGTCAGAAAAAGAAACTTCAAAAAGCTTATGTTACGAAGACACCTGTTAATCTGAAAGTTAAACCAGACCAAATTGGGCGTGGTGTCGAACTTCTTCTCACTGAAACGCAAAACGAGCGATTGAAAAAAAGATCAGCGGCAGGCAAAGGAATGGTAATAAAATTAAGCCATACACAGATTCAAAGTACTTCTCAGAGTGGAAAACGTATGCAAACGCAACCACCACCACCACCACCACGAACAAGACGATCACCAGGAATACCAAAAAAAGGTAAAGGGATGCAAATTCAACCTCCACCTTTTTATGGAACTTGGGAGGATTATTATCGTTTAAAAAAAAAGTGAAATTTGAAGATAAACCTCTATCCAACATTGACTTGAAAAAATGGTGCAACTTTTTACGAATCCCCATCAAAGGTATTTTTAGCAGAAACGAAAAAAAACCCTTGTTTCATTCTCCATGCATTATCAACTTGGATGATTTTGGAAGTTTGGGAACTCACTGGGTATGTTGTTGGTCAAAAGGAAAAGGTCTTTACGAGTATTTTGATTCATTTGGCTTTCCACCACCTTTGGAATGGGAACAAGAGATGTCAATGCATGGGATGAAACATTTTTTCAGAAATGACAACCAAATTCAATGGGAAAAAAGTGTGAGATGTGGTTATTACTGCCTTTTATTTTTGAATGAAAGAAAAAAGGGAACAAGTTTTGCCGATATTTTGAAAATTTTCTCCAATGATTTACTTCAAAATGAGGAAATAGTGAAAAATTATTTTTCTTAATTGTGAAAAATTTTTTTTCTTTATATATACAAAATGGAATTGTTTCCAATGGAATTGTTTCAAATGGAGAGAGCAAGGGGTGATGACATTGGATATGAAAAATATGAAGAACGCAGAATATTAGATTATAAATCAGAAAAAGATGAAATTGAAAGGTTGAAAAGAAAAATAAAATGGAATGAAAAAATGATAGAATTTCAAAAAGCTTTTTTAAAACGTGGAAAAGAGCTGTTTGCAAATGAGGTAATTGATGAAGTAATTGATAAATATTATCAAAAATTTGAAGAAAATAAAATAATGGATATTAAAAAGAAAATACAAGAAATAGAATTTAAAATTAAAACACAAAGAATGGACTTAAAGAACTTTGAAGAAAGGTTAAAATTTGAAAACATTTTTCTAAAACGCGGTGAAGAGGTGTTAATTTCTTTTTTGTTGGGCCAGCATTCAGAAGGGACTTTTTCAAAATAATTGTAAAGAAAACAGGGGTAGTTCACTGACTTGCCGGACATCTTCTGAAATTGTGCAATAACGTTACCAAGAAAATCTACCTCGCTGAAAGAAACATTTTGTAAATGTTCCATTTCCGCAAAACACTTTTTAAATGAAAATTAGTTGCAGTGAAAATTCTTTCCCGATTTTCTTCTTGAAACTGTTCATCATCAAATTCAGACGCTCTACCACATTTTGGACATGCACTACAGAACTCATTCACCACATAAATTAATTGCTCCTCGCATGAAGGACAACGATAAATCTTTTTTGACAATGGGTATGAATTTAATTTTTTTTTTGCAATGTTTTTTGAATTTTTTTCGCCGAAATTTTCTCACCTTGCAACCAACCAAACGGGTCGTCCATTTTTTATTTTGTATGATATACAATGAGCTCGCGCATTTTCAATAAGTTGTCAAAAATTTATTACAGCCCGCAAGGGTATTGGAAAGGGTTTGCAGCAATTAAGAAATTAGCCCAGGCAGCAAAAGTTTCGGAAGATGTGGCTCAAAACTGGTTGATGAAGCAAGCTCTTTGGCAGGTTTATTTACCAGCCCCACGTTACATTCCAAGACCGAAATTTGACGTTCCTGTTCCAAACAAAGTTCACCAAGCCGATCTTCTGTATCTCCCACACGATCGCCCACCACGCTCCCGTAAAACTTTTAAATATGCTCTCACGGTGGTAGATGTGGCCTCTCGATACAAAGAGACCGAACCGTTAACCACAAAAGAGGCTAAAGAAGTCGCAGCTGCTCTGGAACGGATTTATAGTCGTGGTCCTTTGAAGTGGCCGAAACTGCTTCAAGTCGATCCTGGTCGTGAGTTTATGGGCGCTGTGAATCAACTGCTTTCGAAACATAATGTTGAGGTTAGACGCGGCCGTGTGGATATTCACCGTGATCAAGCTATCGTTGAAAGATTCAACTGCACCCTGGCTGAACGACTGTTTGGACACCAATATGGGGTTGAAATGCGCCTCCCAGACGACAAAAGATCGACTGAATGGGTGGCCCGACTGCCCGCTGTTATTTCAGCTTTGAATAAAGAAGTCACTCGACTTACTGGTCAAAAACCTGTTGATGCCATCAAAAAGAAAACTGTTCCATCCAAACCCTCGACACCTTATTTGAGACCCGTTGGTGTAAACGAAAAAAAGCTCCCCTCCGGTTTAAGTGTTCGCTATCTTTATCAACCAGGTGAACTTGAAGGTGGTCGACGAAGAGCTACCGACCCAATCTGGTCTTTGAATGTTTACGAGATTGAAAAAATTATGATAAAACCAGACGCTCCGGTTATCTATTATTTGTTTGACGGACCAAAAACGCTGGTTTGTCCGTGAAGAGCTTTTGGTTGTCCCTCCAAACATAGAGTTACCACCCGAGCAACTCTAAAGCTTCTTCTTCAGCTGCAGCAATTGCGGAAATTTCAGCATCTGTAAATTTTAATGTGGGTTCATAACCATAAGCTTTTGTATGAATACCATCTTCTTCTATCCATCGCTTTGAATCAAATGGGGAAAGCGATATTTTGTTAACATACATGCCGTAAATCTCATGCCCTTCGCTTCGAAGAATGTTCATTCCATGCCATAACTGCTTCTTACTAAAAAGCGTTTCCTTGTACTGTTCATGCATTATTTGTTTCTTGACGACACATTTTTTCACACCCTTCGCTTTTTTTATATTTTTTTTATTGCCTTTCATTATCGAGTACATTTTCGATCTCAAACCCACAAACTCTGCTATTGGAGTTCCATTGCATTCGTCTTTAAATTTTCCCAATACCTTTTTGTTTGTATTTGAGAAAAGTGGATGCTCCTTCGGAAAATCGCTCGTGTCGTAAAGGTTTTCATTTGATTTCATGTCTTCGTAAAAGTCTTCTGTTTCAATCTCAAGAAGGAGACTGTCCGTGTCTGTGTACAATAGCTCGCACTTTGGGCCGTATTTTTTTTCAGCTCGTTGTAGAAAAAATCATACATCAAGATCTTGCTGTTGTCAAGGATTGTCATCCCTGTGTAGACAGGCTTGTTGAGCAGCAGCCGGCTTTTGTGCATGTCGATTCCAAATAAGTCGTTTGAAAACATAACATGCCTTGAGTACAAAGGGCTTGCAACCAATTTCCTTATTTTGTCTGTCTCGTTGCTTCTCACTATTTTTATGTCAACACGGTTACGCAGGTTTTCCATGGTTTTGCCGAAAACTGAGTTATTCATGAGCTGGTAAAAGTTCTTTTCAAAGTTGCTCTTTGCGTTTTTCCTGAATTCTGTATTCATCCGGATGTACGGTTCCATCCAGCATTCTTGTTCAAACTCCAACACCTTGTGCACGCGCTTCAGTTTCATTCCTTGCTTCAGATAAAACTGCAAGTTTCGGTAATGCACCACATAGTTGTTTTTGTCTTGAAGAGTCAACAACAACTTGTTGCATTTTGGTGGTTTCAGATCCAAGTCTTTTATCAAACTGTTTTGGTATTCCGATATCCATTCATTTTTAACCTGCTTTTTCTCAGGGGCGAGGGGAAAGCTGTTGTGTTCTTCATGCAGTTCTTTTGGGTATTCAAGATCCACCTCAAGAATCCATCCATTCTTTGCGTTTTCTTTTTTCTTTATGATTTCTTCCTCAGTTGGCATAACATGTTTCCATTTAAAATCTCTTTTCGGGAGTGGCTTGCTCATTGCCCATCCATAAAGATTATTTGCGTCAAGATACATGATGTATTTGTTTGGTCTGCTTGGGTCATAGTCTTGTAAAAGTGGGTTGTTTGCCTTTGCGTATCTCTTGCTTCCCATGGAAATTCCACCCCCCATTCCCCTTTCCACAAATATATACATATCAATGTCTGTGAATAACTCAAGCTCGACCCCCGTCTTTTTCAATAAAGCGTCCCAGGATAATCCTGGTGATGTGTAATAATGAGCTGGATCTAACCCATACTGCTCTTGACATATATTTCGAAAGTTCTCAAAAACATCTGCCAACAGGGTAACATCCGTTTTCACATAAAGATCATGATAATCGCCCAGCGTTTTGCATTCAAAAGCATCCCAGACAGTCTGCACGTGTGCGTACTCTTCGTCTGTTATGTGCTCGTCGTTCAGCTTACTGTAAAACTTCTCTTTGTCCGGAAGCTTTGTCTCACTAAACCTCCCCCATGAATCCATATACTCATAAGGATAGATCCCTTTTTTGTAAAGCAAGTCGCTGCCTTTTGAAATGGTTGATGTTATTTTCAATGACTCCTTTGGTGTTACGCTTACAAGTGAATCAAGACTTCCTTGTAAAAAGTTAAAGCTGTCGATGAAACGCAAACCTCCGACTGAAAGTGTGATATATTTCTCCATGTTATTAGCAATACAATTAACATCTTTATAAAGTTGCGACATCTCTTGCATTAAATGGTGCGCGTCGTAACCCTTTAGATTGTGAAATATAATAGGTATGGGGGTTGTTTTTGGGTTAATGTACATTTTTACGTTGCAATTGTTGTGCGCCGCACCGCGATACCTTCCAGTTATGTGACAATGGTCTTTCACTGCGTCTCTAAAGTTTTTCTGAAGTAATGATTTCTCACAGAAAATACAATTTTTCTGTTTTTTTTGCTTCCAACTGGTTTTTTGTTTCTGTTAATTTTTTCAGCTTAAGAACCCCCCATTGTTACTCTTTCTGTGCTCTGTAAAAACATTTTTTATGCCCTTGACCCTTATAACTGCATTTTTCTCCACCTTCACCATCTTCTATGCTCCAAACCGGCAAAGAGTCTAAAAATTCATCTTTTGTCAAACTTTTATTACAAATGTGACAATCTGTTGCGTTTTTGTATTTTTTCCAGTCTTCAGCCGTCATCACAATTGGTTTTGGTGCTGCCAAACTCTCTCTTATTTTCAGCTCTTCCTGCAAAATGTCACTAAAAAACGTTCCCACCACGTTTTCACCCCTGTAAACTTTTGGTCCTGAAACTTCACCGTCACTTCTCACAACCATGTAAGAATAACCACTTGCCTTGTGATAATCTGTTTTCATGGTGTAACTTTTCTCTTTCTTCCCACCCTCCAGCTCACAAAGAGAAATCTTTTTCACTAAAGCCTCAAAGTCAGCGTATATAACACAAGGCACTTTCATTTGTTTGTTATAATTTTTAAATGAAACTATTTTTTTCCTTCTCTTTTGGCATATCAATCCTTGTCGGTTTTCCGTTCAAACCATTGCAATATTTTTTATGGTTTTCCAACAAGTCCTCTCTTGAAAAACCTGTTATTATAATAAGCACAACATGCAGTAGTGTTTTCTGTTGTGGGCTTTGCTCTGATCGTAAAGCAAAGCACTCACACGTTTTACATAACAATAATGCTGTTTTTCACCCGACTCAATCAACATCAGGTTTATCCGCGGCACGCTTTTTTCTTTTTCACTTATCCTATGCACAATCACACAATCACTTTCCCAACCAAATACGTTTATTGCGAGGTTTTCATTTTGCACCTCAAGCTTGTCAATCTGTTTTACTGTTGTTGGAAAAACAATGCCACTCCAATTAATACCATCGTTAACTGAATAAGAACTTGGTCTGTTTGGATTTTTTCCTTCTGGTGGGGGAAACATAGCTGATCTTACAGCCCACTTCAAACACTCGTTGTCCTTATTTTGCACGTTCATTACTGCTTTTTTGTTTTTCAACTTTGTTGGAATTGGCAAATATGTTCCTCCACGCAGTGGCTGAAAACGTGCAACATTCACGTACACAAGCTCTATTTTATCAACTCCCATCCTGACCCTTCCGCAACCCATGCCTCGATTTTTCCATTAATTATTTCAATAATGTTATCGAAATATTCTTCTATCTCATTTTCATCGTCGTTTGCGTTAAAAACCTGTGGCTCATTTTCTCGAAAATATTGCTCCATGTATTGTGTTTCTTTTCCTTCTTCTTCCTTTTTAAACCTGATTTTCATATCAAGGCTTACTTTTATATTTTTTAACTCTTTTTGTTCTCTTTTTATTAAATCTTTGAAACTTTCTTTTATTGCTCTTGCAAACTTAAAAAGATCTTTTTTATAGGGGTTTTTATCCGATACAACCATTTTCCAGACATGAAGCCATTTATTAACAGAATTGTTTGTTGATATGTAAAACTCATCCTGAATTTCAACAAGCGGTTTTAATGAACGAGGTAAATTTTTTTTTAATTTTTTCCGATATTTGAGAAATATCTTTCTGATTTTTTGCTACAGACATTTTGAATTCTGTAACACTTTTGATATAATAACAAACCACAAATCTCTAAATGAAAAATTTTTTTTGGAATTCTGTGACAGTTTACAACAAAAAACTTACAAAATATATTATTGCGGTTTTTAAAAAGTGATGCAATAATATTCTTTCCGCCTCTCAGTTGTAAAACTTTTCTCTTTCACTAATGTGAAAAATTGTTTTATATGTGAGCGGTTTAAAATCTTAAAATAAATCTCCCAGTGTGTTTTCTGTTACAGAACTCTATCTTACTATACTACTTGTGGGTTTAACCCAGACTACAGCGAAAAAGCAACAATTTCAACTCAAGCCGAAATTCTCAAGACGTAACCCTTTTCTTTCCTCTTTAATAAGTTTTGTGTGCAAATTCCAACCCTTGTGAGCAAATTCCAACCCTTGAAAGGTAATTTTTGGGCTCGGATCGTCAATGAAATAATGACTACTCCTTCAGCTCAAATTTTGTTGTGAACTAAATGTCATTTGTCACTTAATAACAGCAACATATTTTGGTTTTATGATCAAGTCAAGCGACATACCCTGACAAGTCGAACTGCATGGTGTTGTGAATATTCCTCTGTTGCTAGAAATTGACAATACATTTAGCCCTGCTTGCTTTTCTAAACATCATTGACAGTATGTTTATGTTGATTTTTCAAGACTAAAGTCCAAAGAGAGGCAGTAGAAGCTATTTGACATTATTTTGAGATACATTTGGAAAAGAAGCGAATAGTGTGGTCGAGTGGTCCAAAGCTGAATTTTCAGTTGGGTGGTTACAATTTCGCATTTTCATCCGCTATACACAAGTATCGACAGCCTGAACAAATGCGTGTTTATTGACCAAAGTAGGTCACTACACCCATAAAGTCATGGAAAAGGGAACAATGCTGGCTGCATTGGACCACAACAAAAATGTTAAGAGACCACAGATCAGTCAACCTGATATTGACAGACTGAGGGCCCTTTTAGCAATGCTTGAAAAGCTCTATTAATTTCCTGTAGGGAGTTGTCTTACAGCAAAAATCTGCATCATCCACTAGTTACACGATTAATGTACTGTTTTAATGGCCATGCAGACAAATTTTAAATAAAACAATATTCTGGAATAAAAAGTAGCAAAAAATCTTATCAACATCACTGCCATCGGAAACTCGTTAGCCGTTAACATGCCATAACTATAACTTGTTGATTCAGCTATTTATTAATATAACTTTTAATTTCTAAATGGGCAACTATTCCGGATGGTGAAGCAAAAGGGGAACCACGCCTTAACTGAAATATCATGGGACAAGGTTTCCACGCGGTTTGGCGCAGAGATAGAAAGACATATGATTATTTAACTGACATGTTAGAAGAAGGGGTAACCCCAGCAAATTCCACCGGCCAAGAGAATCTTCAGGGCAAAGGCAAAGTAGACAAGATTCGTGTTCTTGCTCCAGAAGAACGACCTGCTAGAAAAGAAATCATCAAAAAGCACCTTGAAATGTCACGTTTCTGAGGCATCTGGTTGTTGTTTAGCTTATTTAATTAAGTTATAAATTAGGGTGGGTTGACATCAATACCATTGAAAGATCGAAATGCATGAGAAGTATTGAAACTGGCAGTGAAAACATTTATGTTTATCAATCTAATACCGCACGTGTGACCATTTGGTAGGATATCGAGTAGAATGAATATTCGATGCAGTGATAGGAAAATTCTTAGTATCTATAAAACGTGATCCTTTTAAGGCCAAGTTTGATACTAAGATTATGTGAAAAATCAATTACTTTGGGCTGTTTATGAATGTTGTTAACCATGTCATTTAAACATGGACTCTGTGTTCTGTGATGACAAGCATTGCTTGTATGTCCGAGAGTTAAACAAACAGAAATTCTCTGGAAATCTTCAGAAATGTAAAACGCCTCAAGCAACGAAGCCGAAGATGTTGATAGAGCTAAAGCTTTCGGTATTTGATTCTGAAAAAGAAAAGGGGCCTTTCATAGAGATTTGTCATCGTTACTTGTTTAATTTAACTCCCCCGTGTCCGCAGATTGCCAACTGAGAATTACTTCTTAAAAACTGATTCACTGAACACAAGCGTTTTTCTTAAAAGACAATGGCAAGATGCCTATAAAATTTAATGTAACGTATATGTTTGCCACTCTCGTTTAATTGTGTAGAGCTGCTGATTCATAAGCTAAATTAATATTACAGGTATTTTCGTGTTAGTGAACTGGGAGTCAAGGGTTTGAGAACAAGACTGGCATCAGTTGAAATCTTTCCTCCAAGGCGGAGTTCGACGAGTGTTTCTCTGAAGCTTATAACGTTGTTAAAATTCAACTGCGAATCAAAGATGGCTCTTTCTCAGCTTTCAGCCCGGGGGAGGGGGTACTCCCCTATATGGCCTTAACGGGGACGTGCGGCCCGACAGGGTATGGTTTTCAGAGGATTTTGTCTTGAACGGGGTATCGATTTCATCAATTTTTGTCTTACACAGGGTATCGTTACACGACCTTATGTATTCTTCAACTACAGAACCCTCACAAAACGCCAAATTTTTACCAGTTTGCAAATGTTCAGCATATTGAAATGAGAAACAGTCTGTGACTAGTCCATTCAAAAAATCCGAAATCTGTCTCAAACAGGGTAGCAAAATCAGAGATTTTTGTCTTAAACAGGGTCAGGGTTTAAAAACACGGGCCGCACCTCCCTACCCGAGTATCTGCTGACTGCTCCCCCCCTGGGCTTTCAGTCATGTTATTTTCTCAGCTATGCGTTGTCTTCAAGTAACGGTACGTCACTGACTCGTGATGTGCATAACGGAAAAGCTAAGATCGTTGCCTCTTGCTAATTCCATTTCACCTCTTTGGCAAGAAATGAACTACTGGAGTAGCAGCACTCGCATCGTGAAATTTTTGTCATCTGAATCTCTTTAGCCTTACAAGCGACTAACAAGAATATTAATGAAAAATAAACTAAATATAGGTATACGTACCTTTTGGTTGTAGATTAAGGATATCGCACGTGAATAAGCTTTCTTGAGAAGGAAGAGAGTCAATGTAGAGTTCATCAAGAGACTGCTAGTAAATGGGTTGTTTTTATGATTTTTTATTTTTTTTTTCAAGTTTTTCGTATCAGATACACTTACACGTGAGAGCGCGCGTGAATTCAATAAAAGAGCGAGCAGAAAACGTGTGTGAAGAGTAATTGGTGCGTGTCTCTGATTTGAATTTGATACTGTAAAATCTTGGTAATAAGCTCTGAGCTACACTGAATGGCATGCACAAAATATTGCGGTCATTTGAGCCGTAAGTTTTGCTAATTTAGGGTAGTTTTATTTATAAATTTAAAAAATGGTAATTACTAGATTTGGTGTGCTTAAATCTAGGGGAATGAGGGACTTTTGTTGTGTTCTTTTCTGACTAATTCTTTCATTCTCCTACAGGTTTGTTTGTTTGTTTGTTTGTCTTGTTGTTGTTATTACTTTTTGTTTCCTGTAACTCATTAAAACACATTTTCAACCATTTTTGGTTGAGACGGGCTTTTCTCACCTCGTATCTCGAGAGTATCTGATCAACGTGTTTGCGGTTCGTTTTTCTAGAAAAAAAAAGACTGTTTTGCAATCTCTGCTAGATGTAGGTGCCTTTAAAAAAAATCGTGCAAAACTTTAAGCTGAATTGTTTTAGCTTTTTTTGCTCTTTTTTAACTTCAATGAAAACTCCCCGAAGTATCAACAATCTAAATAACAGACTATATTTAGTTACAGGGTTCTCTTCAGATTCCATTTGAATAAAGATGTCACGTCGGGTCATTCTAGCTTTAATGAGGTTGCCCTCAGTGCAAAATCTCGCGCAATATACTCCTGTCTCACTGCAGTCTCTTTGAAGGCGGTTACAGTCATGTTGAATCTTTATTTTGAAATAAAAGTGCAAAGTATTTTTTCCTTTCGGAAACTAAGGGCGTGATTATCTCAAAATTTGCCCCGTGAACCTCTTATGAACGATTGAATACCGACATTACTCTCAAGTGTTGTGGACAGCACTTTCTTTGTTTTACTTAAATCAACACGACCCCAGGAATCTATTTGGAAGATTTGGTAGACAAAATATGTCCTTGTCATGGCAAATTGTACAGATCTGAAATTGGACTTCGCGTTGGCCGATAGTTCTGTATAAACAAAGCATGGATGTGAATGTGACTCCGTAAACAGAGTGCTTAAGCATGATTCCCACGTGATCGCTTACGATCGCTAAATCGCTGCAAAAAAGTTTATAGCAACCGTAGTTATCATCTTGAAAGTGGCGGGAACTGTCATACAAAAGCGACAGGGTGCTCCTCAGTTGTACCTTTTTGGTGTTAAAAATCTGTGTTTTGTGCCACTTTGGCTGTTAAAATCTACCTTTTAATACCAGAAACCGGGAAAATATGACTGAAAACATAATTTGTTGACATAAGTTGTACTTCTTAAGGGTAAAGATGAATTCAAGCCACTCCCACAAAACGTGAATTCTGGTACCAATTATAGGCATTCCTTCGACTGTTACACCCGTAATTCGGCTACATGGGTACCCCCTCCCCCCTTCCTCCCCCGAGCACAGCAATTCAGCGATCAGTTAGCTTGAGAACATATGTACCGATTGCTTCTAATATTATTGTTGACAATTACTCATCATTTTTGGTAAGGGCAGCGATCTTTTGCGATCGTTACGCAGCAACGTACTTTCCCAGTGCCAGGTTTGTCAAATGAAGAAATATGTTATTTTGAAATTTGCCACTATTTGGATTGGCAAGGTTAAATAACTGAAATACAGCAAATGAATGACCTTACTGACGAACTGATCCGAATGAGATATTGCCCCTATCCAGTACAAATCAAAGTCACGTGTGGGAGCGTACCAGTAAGCAAGGGCCAACAGTTATCCACTATCAATTCTTTTATTTTAGCCTAACAATTTAAGAGAATAACAAGTCTTAACCGCTTTTTGTCACACTTTTTCCTTTAGTGAAAGCTGAAATATGAGAAAAGTTAGTATTAAAAGTCAGTAGTAATGTATACAAACGATCTGTCAGATGACGTTATCAAAATTATTAGGGGAGGAGAAACATTGCTGGGTATGACGAACCAAGGCTTGCACAGCTAACTGAGGTCGAGTGACACTGCCAAGATTTTTGCAGCTAGTTTTGAATAGAGATGAACAGTATAAAAGCCCTTTATACCTTCAAGCTTCGAAAATGTAAGTTAAGACGAGCTAAGCGACTAGGGAATGTTAAGCATACTACGCTATACCATTCCATTCTTGACACCACTTGAGATGAACCGCGGCGCGCGCGGTCGCCTAGCTTGAGTAAGCTAAAGTGTGTTGTTGATACATAAGCACAATATAGATTGGAGTATTTTGTTACTCTTTCAGTGTCAAGTTTCCCTGAAGATCTAGTGACGTAAATTTAAATGCAAAAGAAGGTAAATAAGTCTTACTAATGAGAATAATAAGAATTTGGGGGGGGGGCGGGGTATGTAAACCATGGAAACACACCGCAGGCTGCGAAATTTAACATGGTGCCAAGTTTCGCAGAGGAAGATGTTTGATTGTATCAGTCAAGTGAAATTTACCATAACTAGACGTTTGAGTGTGTAAAGCATTGAACAAAGCCTAAGCCGTCAATTCTTAACCTCAAAATAAATGATAGCTTTGTTAATAAGTTCAAGGATCAGAAATAGGATATTTGTTATTCACACTGGGAGGTGCATTTGAAACATATCCCTCAGCATGACAAATCGATTTGATTCACGATCGCTGAACAGTCAATTAAACGAGTTTTCTATGACAGTTGGTCGATTAATTTGATCACCCTAGCATCTTTTGAATAGCCCCCTATTGCTTCGTGACACATGAAAGAAATGATTTATCTTCAAGGATTGAAACCTCTGGTGCTTACGGCTTGCACATCTCTTTTCCCCCCACCCAAAAATGCCCATAAAGCGTGAGGGCTCACAATGCAGAAATGCCTGCTTGAACGCCCCTGGCCTCAAACCTTCTGACACACGTCCGGTTGATCACGTGCAACTCTAATCTATTTCAACACTTGAAAAACTGACGCATATTCGACCAAATTCAGTAGGTGGGCAAAGTTCTGCACAAGTTAGTTCGTCATTCTCCGGTACTGATACAAACAAAGGTTGGAATTGAATTGATAATTAATATTCGTTGTCTTAACTTACAGGCCCTGAGAGGACGGAAGAGATAGGGGCTGATCGATCTGAATCTTGCAGTTCTCGCCAGAAATTGGAAAAGAAATATCAATTGAAAAAAGGACAAACATTGTTTGTTCTTACTCATACTCATCATGGTTTAGTGTTGTACAAGCAATCTTGCAAAAGCCTCAATTGCAATAATACATTCATGTGATCATTTATTCGAATTGGGGAACAAAGACAAAATACCGTAAAATTCCGATAATAAGTTCCCTCTTCCCCGCAAATATGCTCTTCCCAACAGGAGCCTCCAAATCTCATTTGCAAGAAGCCCTCGGATAATTACTCCCATCCCCCTTCCACTACCCCCACATGTACTACCGTATTATTCTACCTACGGAAATAACAAGCTGAATACTGTGCGTACAACATCATTGTTTTTGTCTTACTGGGGGCATGCAGACAGTGTTTCAATGAAGTACCTTTAGTCTTCCATGATTCCTCCACCTGATGTCCACATTCCTCCGGGTGCAGCCTTTTCACGCGCAAAATCTCAATCAGTCAGACGCAAAATCCCCTCCAAATGTAAGACGTTTTACTCTTTCAGGTTAGTTCTTTTTACAGATCGACAAAAAAGCTTAATCTGAACTCTTGGTGCTAGTTGATATTACGTGTTGTTTTAAGCTTGTTGATTGATCAAACATGTTCGCTTCGTCGTTTTTCCTTTTTCCTGCTCCATTGTTTACAAGGATACAGGATGCAAAGGGAAGCTTACTCTTTACTTGCCTTGATAGAATTAAACGCTGGCAATTGAGCTTAAAATTCTCACAGATTCAGTGAACGTAAAACCTTGTAAAGAGAAAGTTTGAACAAAATTGTGAATTCTTACAGTGACTTCAAATCTGAGTTGCGCAATTCAGAACAGTATAAACGCAGCAAGTCTTCCAGTTCAACCTGGCTGCAAAACAGGATTTTAAGGTCCCAGCATCCTAAAGTAAGGGCATTAAATCAAGTTCTCTAAGCCCTTTGGCCTGTTAGGATCCACCAGTTCGATCTCTTGACCACAAAAAAGAGTTTACAGGTTTGCTTAAGAGAAAACTAGTTTAGCGCCCTCGGTTTTCGGTCTGTGTAACCAGAGTGGACGATAGTCGACAAATTTTTTTTGCGTGGTTCCCCTCATCTTCGATTACGAAGATCGGAGTGAAACACAACTATATATCAATAAACAGAACGAGCAGTTTGGAAAAGAAGGCAATACGCTGATTTCATACACAATACATTGAAGGCAGAGACGGATGGAAGAGCGAGCGTGAATCACAACTGTATAAATAAACACAAACGTGATGAACACTTTTACCTTCGTCGTAAACGACGTTTTTGTTTTCTTCATTTCAACTAAACTTCTGGAAAACTCCATCTCAACGAGGGGTGCAGCTCCATAGCTAGCTCTCTAAGAGTTGTGTTGAGTAGCAAAATTTCGAATAGATTCTTTGCATGTAGCATGTAGCAGTTTCCCATTTAAAACACGTACATGTACATTTACGAAGGCCACACTGATATTTTTAAAAACCGCACACATCGGTGAAGTTAACAACTGATGTCCAGTTTCCACGAAATTTGTACCAAGAGCACGATATTTTGTCTGTAGCCAAGCACAATGATGAAAACAGGAGAAAAAACGATGTTCACACACTACGTTGCATGCTATAATTATCATCGAACTTTGTATCTAACCCTCGATGGAATTCTGGATTCAAAGTATTCGACTGAATTCGTTTCTTATAGAATTAAAATTTCATTTATATCATGAATACTTTCTGCTTGGTGCTTATCGCATCTAAACACGTCCTCTTCAGTGAGCTTCGAGCTCGCAAACAAGACAGTGACGTTCCTAGCAAGCGATTTAACACACATATATGAAGAGGCATTTCTCACTGGATGGCATCGACCATCAGTCTTGGCAGCATAGTGCCTTCGAATGCGCTAGCTATTGCTTCCAGTTAGTCAAGAAAGCATCCAGCTAGCAGTAGCGCGACAAAGAGAAGCAGAAAAGGCTGAAGCCGCCGAACATCGCTGCTGTTTTGCAAACAGGCGTTCTAGCATAGTTACCAAACTCTTTTCTGCCTATAGTGCGAATAACTCATCGGACTCCATAGTGACCAGCAAATTAAACGTGTAGGAACTGAACCCATTCATAATTTCCTTCCCTTATTGGTCGTACGAGAGGAAATGTCCAAAATATTGATATGTTCTGTGCGCAGCTGAAGAAATGTGGTGTCAGGGGCCCGTTACTCGAAAGTCCCGAAAACTCTTCGGGCCCGGAAAGCTACGTTATGTTCGCAATGTTTGCATTAAAGATTCAAATTTTGTTGGCTTTGAAAGCTAAGCAATAAAATTCTAAGTTGGGCTGATATGCTGGCTGAAAATATAGCTCCGCTCCCGAAAAGTTACCGGGACTTTCGAGAAACGGGCCTCAGGGTCCAATCAGTTCCCTCTAATCGCCAGAGTCAAACACTCCTAGTTAGTGATCATCGTACTCTCTTATCATGGAAGGGCACCTACGGTGATATCACAGACAAGAAATATATGGCGAGAGATGAATACTTAGCCTAATAAGAACAGCAAGTCAAAATTCGACAACGCTAGCAATGTTTGGTCACAGATTACAATTGAAGACTCGGTTTATCCGCGACACCGCTCAGTATCCATTGAAATATTTGATTTCTTTGCCACAAAGAAAATGTCGAGCACAATAACATGCGTTCATCAGCGACTTACCTGAGAAAAAAATTGTCATAGGATAATTATGCCTTTCTATATTAGTAAACCATTCTTGTGAACCCCCAAATGGACACAGTACTAACAACAGGTTCAACTGATACAATTCACGGCTAACGGCGATGATTGGGGCCATAACAATATGCTATATTGTTCGGTTTAAACTGTGAACAAAGACAAATTGTCCAAATGGCATCTTGACTACCCTGATTTTAGAAGACGTTCCATGCATAGAAATCTATGTAATGCCATGGCTAACCATCGAAGGATAACAGCAAATACAAGACAATTTAAAACTTTTAGCTAATTGTCACTTTGGCAGGAGCGATACAAGCTTCAACCGAATCTTAATGTCAATCCCCTTGTTTCTTCTTGCAGTAAAAAGGACCGTGTCGGGCCATACCGATAAGTTTTATTAGATTAAAACTGCTTTAAAACTATTTCTTCAAATGGTATTTTAACTGCTTGATTTTAGGAGAAGCGGACCTCATAGGAATCGATGTAATGTTCTTCTGCTAACCATCCAAGGACAACGGCAATTAAGTATACAAGACAAGCATTACTAAACCCTTTAACTAAGCGACCGAATGATCAGCATTTAAAAAAATGCCAAGTCGTTAGGGTTTCACATTTTACAGTTTTGTATCCTTCATTTTTTACATTGTAAAAGAAAGGCATCAGGGAGCAACGGTATTCGCTTCCTGTTGAGAAATCTAGTCAAAACTATCAGCTAGATGTCGATCCCTTTGTTTCTACTCGCAGTAAGCGCGTATGAAGTTAATAAGGCGAACGTAAGTTTCCTATTGCTTGGCCAAATTCAGTTCAAATCATGCTCTTGCTCAAACACAGCGAGGCACACCAAGGTCAGAGAACAAAAGCGAAAGATATCCTCTATAGCCTGACAAAAAAAAACTCTCTGTTCACGGTGGTAAAATCGTCTGACTAATCGATTCAAAAAAATTTACTTCGGTCATTAAGTATTTTGATCATAATTCTGGTTTGCGGATACAAACTGGTTGAGACAAATTCCATTAAACCTCCAGAATGTGAATATCGAGTGTTGTTGAGTGGCTCTAACTTTGAGTCTTGGGATGGTTCTTGAACGTGAACATGCATTCAATTGAATGATGTCTACTACTACTTTCGGATTGATTTCTTCTTTAATATTTCAATTTTAGGAAACTGGCAAATCTTGTGAAAGAGAAGGGTCACTGCTTAAGGAAGACAATTAATAGTAGCGCCTTAAATGATACTACAACTTCAAAACGTTTCATTGGGGATTTCAAAATGTTGTCAAATTTGCTCGAGGAATTTGGTAAGTTTGATAATTTCTGCTTGCTCAGCGAGTTTTACTTGGCCTTGTCAAGGAATCGTGGTCAAGCTTCATTAGGAATTTCTAAATGTTGTGAGTTTGCAAGAGGAATTTATTTGGTTTAATAATATCTGTTTCCTCCGCTTCAATGGCTTTCCAAAACAATCCGTGTGTACCATAGCACGATTGCCAATTTTTTCATTCACTGAATTGCCTGTTTAAGTGCAAAATGATACGGTAAAAGTACTGAAACAAATGCATTCACAGTCATTACTGAGAAACACAACTTGGAAATATGATGGAAAATTGTGATTTGGGAAAGCATTTCTTTAGCATTGAAAATCTTCATGAAAACATGAAAGCAAGCCACCATGAATGCGTGATCATCATACTTCACAGCTTTGCCATGGATCTTTACAATGCTCAATAAGCCTTTTGTGATCTGATCGGACATAGGTTGAAATGCACTCTCCTTCTCATAGTCTGAACACGGTAAAAAAGTTAATAACTGCATGACTGCAGACAACAGCTGCTGCCATTTTTTCCATCGGTCTAGATTATTAAAAGAAAGGCCCGGAACATTTGAATTCTAAAAACTCCTTTCAATCAACAGTTAACCTTCAGAACAGATGAAACCTTATGAAATAAATACGCACGCCTTGCCATTATAATTTTGAGTTACGCAAAGCAAGCGGCGCGACTTCGACGCAAACGTAGATCCATTTATGTTGGGGGTGACTTTATTTGTCATGTTCCTCAAGGGATCTGAGATAACTTCAGTGCAAAACTTCCTGGGATAACAAACAAAATCTGCTATGTCCTCAGTGTAAAACATCCTTGGATAACAAGACACAACCTACTATGTCTTCAGAAGACTCCCCAGTTCTTGGTCGTGTAATCAATGCATCCTGCATGTGAGCAGTGGCTTAACGTCCTTTTAATTCAGTCTCTTTAAGCGTCGGAGCTACAGCTTGGTAGTCCGGATAACACAAACCTTCATGAAGGCACGCCTTCGCCGGTGGTTACTGCAGAAAAAGCGAGTGAGATAAATTAACAAATAGCAGCCAACTCTAACCGTCATACTTGTTATCTGGTTTTCACCAGGAATCTCCACGTCATAAGAAAAAGGAAATGGAATTTTTTTTAGTACTTGCACATATGCTTGTGCTTATTCTTGCATGGAGACCCATTTTCACGAAGACATTAATACTGTCATGCAATTTCGCTTATGCTCTTGATTACGTCGCTCAAGTCAAAAACGCAATGGCTGTTTTCATCAAACTAGCGAAGTCGTAGTGCTGGAAATTTAGTGCGGAATCAGTTCGGTAAATTTAGGCCATCTTACCGAATAAAAACAATTTATATTGCAAATGGCGATTTTACAAATTTCCGGTTATCTAACACAATGCAAACCATGCTTTCGGAAAACAATAACAGGAGCGAATGGCCTTTGCAGTAGCCATGAAAAATATCAGAAATTGCGGTGCTACGCGGTCAAGAAATGGCTTCTTGCGTGTTTTTGTAGTCACATGACACAATCTCTTGCAAGAACTAAAGCAGCACTCAGCTACGGTTTCTAACGTGTGCATTTCCGCCTGGGTTATTTCCGTTTATGTCGGCCACGAGAGGTTTTCTTATTCCATAAAATTAAAAAAGTTTCGATTTATAACAGTTCCTATAGAAGCGTTAGTTTTCGCTCCCTTATACAAATATGTAAAAGCGAATCCATCATTAAACTTTATATTTGCCCATATACTGCAAAAAAAGGGCGAAGTTTACCAGAATCGATCGACTGCAATCCACTTGCCAACACAAACCCCCCACTCTTTCGTTTCGCTGGAGGATTCTTTCTCCCTTCTGCCGTTCAGTATGGTTGTTTATCTTTTGCCCACCGAATTTGTATTAGAATTAGGGCTACGCGGTCAAGAATTGGGGCTACGCAGTCAAGAAATGGCTTCTTGCGTGTTTTTGTTGTCACATTACACACTCTCTCGCGAGAACTAAAGCAACACTCAGACTACGGTTATGTTGAACAAATTCTAGAGTGTGCATTTACCGCAGCCAGGTTATTGCGGCTTATGTCGGCCGCGATAGGTTTTCTTATTCAATAAGATAAGAAAAGTTTCGATTTATAACAATTCCTATGGAAGTGTTGCTTTCGCTACCATACACAAATATGTTAAATTGAATCCGCTGTTAAACTTTATATTTGACCATATACTGAGAAAAAAGAGCGAAGTTTACCAGAATCGATCGACTACAAATCCACTTGCCAACACAAACCCGCACTCTTTCGCTTCGCTGGAGAATTCTTTCTCCCTTCTGCCGTTCAGTATGTTGTTTATCTTTTGCCTACCGAATTTGTATTAAAATTATAGCCACGAGATCATGGGACCGTCCAACTACTTCAGTCAACTCAGTCTTGCAGCCGATTTAGGATAAAGGTTTTCTGCAGGGAACACTAACAGAAACGATATAGGGACTGCGATGTTGAAGTTTTGTCTCGTTCCTGGCTTAAATAGACGATTTTCGTTCCTTTTATTACGCTTTTATTGCCAGTTGTACAATGATGAATACAAACCCAGATCAGCTCAAGTCTATCTTGCACTCAGCAAAAAAACAACCTGACAAGCCAACTCGGTTGAAGCTTAGAGCCAAGGAAATATTAACATAGGAATGAAAACAGTAAAAGAAACTGATGAATTTTCTGTGTGTAGCTGAAACAAACCGAAAACATCGCGACTGATATCTTTTCCCCCCCTAAATTGCGTGATCTTCCAGGTCAGTGAAACACTTTGTTACCTGTGTTCTATATTCACTGTTTATTGCGAACGAAGATGAATACACAAGCGAGGCTTTTAACGAACCACGGATCCGTGCAAAATCCCGATCTCTGGCATTACTCCACGTAATTTCGATCTAGAAAAGCTCACTCGTGATATTTGTCATGGAGCCTAACAGAAAAACTGTATTTGAATTTATCGATAAGTCCTATGCTCTTAACTACTTTCATTCCCTACTAACTAGTTCAGTCGAAAATTTTCTGACGTTCAAATTTGGGACAAAACTTCGAAGACTTCTTTGTACAGAGATTTAGACTTGGCAAACATTCAACATCAGATCAGTTAAACAATTTCACCTCTATAATATCGTGACCTCTATCCGTTTGGCATGAATAACCGCTTTATTGACAGGAAACCTTTTTGCTTGCATGCCCAAAGAACGATTTAGACTATTTTACTTACTTCATTTATTTAGTGTTTGTTTCTTTGTGATCGTATACCGAAGTTAGATTTACAGCAATGGATTTAAGATTGTTGGACAACGTCGCCATCAATAAACTGCTTATTTGCCAGTGTTATGATGACTGAATCGCTCTCTTTAGTATTTTCTGTGATCAAGACTGAATTCTCCGATATCACATCAGTGAAATTAGAGCTAACATACGATTTTTGAATGTCCGAGTGAAATGTGTGACAATTTAGTTAGATGCACGCATGTCAGGTTTGGTGATGTGCGGAAATCGTGCCGTCCTTGTTTACAAGCATTTTATATATGCCACAAATGTATTGCTATTAAGTCAGGTATAAACCCCACTTACAGATCAGTCAACTAGCAAAATAAAGTTATAATTTAATAACAGACCGTTAGCATAAAATGCGAGAGATAAGAGGTAGAGTGCAGTAGATAAAGTAGCCGAAGGCTTCGATTTGACGTAAGTCTATCTGTAAATTAATTCGGAATATTTGAGCACACTAAAAAATAATAGTGACATGATGAGAAAACGTTACTTACTTGCTAGTAAAACAAGCCACAAAGTTGACTTTCCTGTCTCCGGCCAAACGCAGTTCCATTGATAGCCCAAATCACTTTCATCAAATGTTCTTCCCAGTCTCTCGAAGCTGTACAATGTATTCCGACTGATACCGCGACTTATATCTACCAGCTAGGTTAACCGACACTCAAGTTCGTCTTGTCGTTCGTCTTTGTCGACTTCGTTTCGTTTCACACGTCACAAACCGCCGTCGCCTATGTGTCATCCTCCGCTACCAACTGCCTCTTTTACTCGCACAAAGTTCCATACATAAAGCAGACGTCACGTTAATAACATCACGCTTACTCCCAAAAAAAAGATATGGTGCTCACGTGGATAAGACGCGTGCTTAGATATAAACACCTTGAAAGAATTCAAATTCTCGACAGAGAAAGCACGTGTTGCAATTATCACGTTTCAACCTCTCTGAGCGTGGCTGTGGCTAAAAGTGGGACGGGGACGTGGGGACGGGGACATGGGGACGCGTTTTGGGGACGTGGCACGCGGGGAATCGTGGGGACGCGAGACAGGGGATGCGTGGGGACGTGAGATTGGGGATGCGTGGAGACGTGTGATCGGGGACGCGGCGACGCGGGGACGTGAGATCGGGGACGCGGGGACGTGAGATCGGCGACGTGGAGGCGGGGACGCAGGTGTGTTAGTTCGGGGACGGGGGTTTATATAGCAGAAAAGCGGGAAAAAGTGACTATAAATAGATAGAAAAAGCTTATTTCTTCTAAAGAAGCGGTGCAAACGTCGGCTATTTTCCTGTTAATCCGCATAGGCAGATAATAAATACTTGCACGCTTTTGGCTTGGAGGGAACAAAAACCCACTTTATAATATCGTGACAAAAATGGCTTCATGCAGTTGCCGAAAAAGATGTATCTGCATATAAGACCAAATTTACCTCCTCTTGGAACAAAGTTTTGTCGGGTATCTCTGAGAAATAAATCGGTTTAAACTTCATGTCATTTCAGTGTCTGCTCGTTTGCTTTGGATTTTTGCACTGTCAATCTTTTAAAATTTAGCGGCCAGCACAAAAGTGAACAAAATAAAGAGACTGGTGGCTAGAAGAAAAGGCTACCAGGATGGAAATCAACATGGCCGATCGGAAAACTTTCTCTTTATATAATTTGGCTTCGATGGATTGAAAATCTCATTGAGCATAGTTAAAACTCCCACGACGTCCAGGAGAAAAGGTATTTTAGTTTGACAGGTCTTGGCGTATTGATAGGAAAATAGTCGATGTTTGTGCTGTTTCGTTGGAAGTAATCAGCTTTTTCGATCTATTTATGGTCACTTTTTCCGCTTTTCTGCTATATAACCCCCTTCCCCGGTCTCACATCCCTACGTCCCCGTTTTCACGTCCCCACGTCCCCGATCCCACGTTCCCACTTCCCCGATCCCACATTCCCGCTTTCCCGATCTGAGGTCCCCACGCGTCTACGCTTCCCACGTCCTCAAACACGCGTTCCGGCGTCCCCCTCCCCACTTCCCCGTCCCACTTTTAGCCACAGCCCTCTAGCATGGTATGGTGTGAGGTCGACGGGGGAAACTTGAAAATCCTTGAACTCTATTTTCATCCAGATCAGAGAATTTTTCCTTAGACTATTTCCAGACTATTTCCACGTGAAGCTGCACTAAACGTAAATTACCTAACGTAATGTTTGGAAGACTCTACCTCGTGAAAAACACACTGTAGAGTATCGGAGTAGGACAGGAGCTTTCCAGCTTTAAGTGTAAAGGCCTCCGCAAAAGAGGAAACATTGTTGTGGTAACGTTGTTGAGGAAACATGTTTCTTTCAATGGTTCCTCGTTTGCCCGCGAAAGAAAGATTTGTTGCGGAAACATTTGTTTGTTTCCGACAAACAAAATTGTTGTGACTTTTCTCAGAAACATTTTGTTTCCACAACAAATGTTCCCCCGTTTGCTCGCCGAGGAAATAATGCTGATTAGATTCTGTGGTCGTGTGAGCTGATTTTCCTTGAGCATGCGCAAACGTTCCTTTCCAGTGAAATGTTTCTTGGTTTGCATGGCAAGAAAACATTGTTTCCCACTCGTTTCAGGCCCAAGAAAAATTCTTGGGAGCAATGTTTCCTCGTTTGCGGGGACCTTAAAAGCGGTTTTGCGTTCAGTATTGTGCTGAAAGACCATGGAGAGCTTTAGCATTAAGGCCCCGCAAACGGTTTCCCCGTTTGCGCGCACACGAGACACTCGTTGAGGAAGCATCTTTTGTTTCCAAGAAACAAATAATGCTTCTGAGTTTTTTTAGGAACATTTTGTTTGGCAACAAATGTTTCCCCGTTAACGCGCCAAGGAAACAGTGTTGACCAGATTCCAAGGTCGCAAGGTATTGGGGTCGCACTTCCTAAACTGAACGTGCGAAAAAGTAGTTTCGGTGAAATGTTTCTTGGTGTCCAAGGCAACGAAACAATTTTCTGCAACAATGTTTCCTCGTTTGCGGGGGCCTTTTCACACACAACTGTACGTTCATGGCGAACGAGAACGGCAGAAATATCACGTGATCATTATTTACCCGCCACTTTTTTACGTTTGCCATCTGCCGTTTGCCGTTTCTATTGTGATGGGATCCGTTTTCGCCTTCTTCGACAACGTGAGTATTTATTTGAAGTTGTTTGTGCCCAGCATTACCACAATTAGAACGAAAAATGTACGAATATGCGAGTTGATGTTTGGGTATCACCTTCACAGAGACTGTCCGTTATTTGACGAACCAGGCCCTCAAATTGTGTAGTTACGTCAAGAAACCCTGAGGAAAGCACATCAACCGGTAACTGAACTGTTCTCGCTGGCGGTGACACCGTACATCACGCATCCATAACTCAACAACAAGGCCAACAGGGCGTGAAACATTGCAAGACATATTCTAGGTTAAATGAAAATATTACCCACAACCTTTAACGTAAACACAAACCTTTCGACAAATTCATATACCTAATTTAATAAAGGTTGCTTTGGGCATTGGGCAATTGGGCATTGGGAAGCTATTGTTTGCGGTCACTCAAGCAAAGCATTGCATTGTGTTCCGTATGCCCAAATGCCCAATGTCCAATTGCCAATGACCAATTGCCAAAGCAACCGTTATTGAATTAGGTATACATTTCCAAACATTTCAAAACTATAAACTGTTACAGTTTGTACAAAAAGGTGAGTACTGCTGGACATCTACGAACTAAAATAACGAATCAGCTCGTTTAGATTCTATTGCATTTTACCTGCAGTGGTGCTGGCGCTTCATTATTACTGTCAATAAAAATATCCTTGGCACAGCTGTGTGCGTTATTAGGTGGAAAACCACTAGAAATTTTTTTCATTTTTTTGTTTCCCTTAATTTGCAGACACAAGGGGTAGTCATAAAAAATTTTTTTGGAGGATAGAAAAAGAGCCAACTAACAAAACTGATCAATACTACCCACTGATCTTTAAAGCACCGGATGCCTACAAAGCAAGAAAAAAAAGCCATTACTTAAGGCGATCGACAACCACTGGTTCAACTACCAATGGACTCAAAACGATATTGATATAAGCGGCGTCCTTGAGTCACTACCTCCAATTTCTATGAAGAAAGTATCGACAACCAGATTAATGGCTTATCTGAGCCCACTTTGATCCTTCGAGAATCGAAATTGGTGCTCAGTTAGACGAACAGCATTCCAGGAACATGAACACCCAAACAGCCACGTACCGAGCGGAGAAAGAGGTTAGATCCCAGATTCCCCTCAATCGTAAGTACATAATTATGCTTCACAACGCAACGCCGCTAATCCTTGTCATGCCTTGCTGCTTTTTGGGGTTGGGGAAAAATAATAACATTTCAGTTAGATGTTTGAACTGCCAAAAAAGATCGACGATGGTCATCACGTAGTCGAATGGCCTTCCAGGCAACATGACTGCTCAAATGGCCATGTATCCGGTGGAGAAACCGGGATCGAAGGAAAGAGAGGTGAGATTCCCTCAGACATGGTGCATTTGCAACGTAGCGTCAACATCTTCATCCCTACTGTAGTGAAATTAGGATAGGGTACAGAAATCGTTTCATTTGTGTTTAATTCTCCGTTTCCACGACTTTGTAACGTTATTGTGTTAGTGCTGCATTTAAGGCTTCGTTAACGTCTCCATATCTTATTTGTTCCTCTTGATTAGTTCGACTTTAAATTACGGGTAAAACATTTCAGAGCGAATGTTACCAACGGTCGAACATTTGGTGGCAACAGCTCAAAAATCAATTCCATTCATATTCATGTTAGGTAGACCTTAATGTGAAACAAATCATGCATTGTTCGTTTGGCTGAATATCGGTTTATTTTTAAGAAAATCGATAATAACTGAGTTCGCTCAAAATATCGCCTGTGCAGCTCAAAATGTAAGGCAAATCTCGAAGCTTCACGTAACAATATGAAGCACTTCAGGGCAATGCAAATTATTAAAACTTGTGGGACAATGTTTAAATATATGTTCAAAGCAATTTCAGCAATTTCAGCTCATTTATTTACGAGCTCTAATTAAATTTATCCGACATACTTTTTATCAGATAAAAAGTTATCAAATTTAACCCAGAAAAAAGTATGTGGTACGTAATATTATTCGTCAAAAATCTGAGTTTGAAGAGGGGAAGAGATGGTTTTTTTGCCCTCCTAATAGCGCCAAAAAAAGAAAGAATGGAGGACGTGGAAAGCAGTAAAAGCAAAGCTACAAGTCGAAAAACAAGATCTTTTGAGGAAAAAAGAGATTTCTCTCTTAAAAACAGCGGCGTAGGCGGAATATCACTGTTAATTTGACCAGGGCGGTAAAGACTATCACGACAAAAACAAGGGGAATATAGCCAAAGAAGAAATTGCAAAATCACTGAATGACGCTTTTGGCTACGAGGAAGGCTCAGACAAGTTTATTTCAGGTAGTATTGGACTCATTGTAGCTTCAATAGTTATCTTATGCCCTTCTTCGCTGTTTAAGGTTACTTGATTCCTACATATTACAGTATTGAGGCAAATGTTTATTGATTTGAATCCTGTGTTATTCAAGTTGAAGTTGAAACAAACGACTGTACTTCTCCAGTTCTAACAACATGCGTTCAGCACCGTTCTTTAGAAGGGATGGAAGGTGGGCAGCTTACCAAACTTCATCAGGTCAAATTCAGTAGCAGTGTTTTTTAATTGGAGAGAATGTGAAGAACTTGAAACGAAATTAAATCTTATTTCTCTGCCCTATTTCTATATTCATCTAAGGGCAAAAAAAATAATACCTCTTGTAAAGAATAGAATACCAAACCCCAAGGGATGTTTCATGATGATCTGTAGCTTCTCAAAAAAACTTACGGGGCCTTGAATAAGGCTACCAGTCATTTGAAGGCTTCCCCGTTAAACCATATAAGAGAGGGGAAAGGCATCGAACCAAAGTCCGAGCCATGCTCTAGACGTCATGCACTGAACTCCAAAATGTAAAGTACTAATTTATTTTACAGGGCGTTCAGGTCACTTGGAAAATTATTAGGGAGAGTGCACTCCGCGTTGCCATGTCCTGTTTCCTTCTTTCTTTCTTCTCTCTTCCTCATATTGGGAAGCTTGCCAAATAGGCTCTGTTGGTTATTGTGTCTTAACAGCGTGCCTTTGGCATTGGTGGTTCAGATGGTATACTGATATGCGGTCCTGAATGGTTTTGGCAACGGCATTCAGCTGAACTTTGATTTAAGACGACCAGTCCTTTCCTGCCAAGTAAACCTAACTGTACTCTTTAGTCTAAGGAGGAGCTTTAAATTTACCAAAAAAAACTGGAGAAAGGTCCGGATAAAAAAGCGTTGATACGGATTATTAAGGAGGATAGACGTGGGCTTTGAGGTGCAAACTGCACCATGGGTTGCTTTGTCTCAACCAATGATGCAGTTTACACTTTAAAAGCAAGCACATAAGACCTTTAAATCCCTGCAAGATGCACTCAGGACCGCATATCAGTAGTTTCCACATATCCTTTGAAGAAAGGGCCGAGTGCAAACATTACCTGTGTATATGATGTAAACTCACTTAGTATGTTTATGTGATGTGTGTAAGCAATGTTTACCACAGAAAATTACATTATGAAAAGTTAGTTTGGGAGGAAGAGATGACGTCTCAAATGACTAGGAAAGGGTTCGTCACATGGAGTTGGGTGCATGTTTACTCATTCTTTTTATAGGTGGGCATTATCTTAACACTTTTTCACTATAATTAGGGACGGCACCCTATTCTTTAAGGACTCTAGCCATTTTCCACCGAACAACCGAAAAACATGAAAATGATGCATTTTTAACTGGAAGGACAATGGAGTCCGATATGGTAATGAACCCACAAATGGGTGCCTGTTTGAACCTAAGTCCCTTAAGGTTTGTCTTTTATCTCTTTTCCTTCCTCTCTTTTTGGTAGCCGAATTTCTTTCTATTCCAATACTCATGGCAGTTGTCCACCCATGCGTATTTAATGGTCATGAACGTGGCTACTTTCGTCACGAAGTTACTATCAGATACAGACTGCAACCTTTCAAAATAAAATCATCAAAAAAGGTGCGGCCCAAGAGGGTTCTCAGCCTTAGTCAATTTACAACGTCGCTTATCGTTTATTGGGAGCACAGCAACAACTAAGGACAACAAAAGACTTGTCCCCAAAATATAATGATAAGAGGAAGTTAAGAAATAGTAATAATAACAATCAAAGAGCTCAATAATTCACGATAACCAATGGGAAGTAGCTTGGCTATGTTTTGATCTCCGCTGACGAATTTGGAGATCTCACGTGGTTATTTTTAAATCGCTTTGCTCTTTAAAAACAAACACGTGAAATCTCCAAGTCACACAAGATGTTCAGCATGCGTTCTTTTAGGACGTTCGCGCCCAAAATCTTCCCACGTTCAGATTTTTTTCCAAACTTTTGCTGTAGTCGTGTATGAATATTAGGGACAACACCCCTGTTTCGAAATAATGAAAATATGAATAAGAATATTTAGAGAACACAACTTAACGTTAAGCTTTAATTACTTGATCTGCTTGCCCCATTTAACACAATACATGAGCACGTTGTTTGTTAATTGATTTTGTAACTCTCGCATTATATGAAGTTTCTGATGAGTCTGATTACTCTAAGAAGGAAGAGAAAAACGGCATTCAGCTAAACATTGATAAGAGACCTGTCCTTTTCTGTCAAAAGAAACGTGAGTTCGTTGGCCACGGGGAGGTTTAAGTTTTCAAAAACGACTGGGAAAAGGTCAGGATAAAAAACAAGTTGGGACTGGTAATCAGGGAGGATAGACGTGGTTCAAGCTGCACCATAAGTTGCTTTTTCTCAACCAATGGTGCAGTTTTTACTTAAAAAGGGAGCACAGAAGATCTTTAATTTCCTACAAGATGCACTCAGGACCGCATCTTAGTAGCCTCCACACACCCTTTGAGTGAAGGGGCCGAGTGCGTCCTGCAATATGCATTCATCCTCGTTTTTCAGAGGGTGTGGGAGATTAATGCAAGCTCCATAAATCATGTCAAGTCTGATATATTTCCGTTTATCATCTAGTAGGAGAAAGAGATACATTACCTGTGTATATGACGTAAACTCACTTAGTACGTTTATGTCATGTGTGTAAGCAATGTTTACCACACAAAATCACATTATAAACAGTTAGTTTGGGGAGAAAAGAGGACGTCTCAAATGATTAGGAAAGGGACAAGTGAGTTCGCCACATTGACTTGGATCCATGTTTACTCATTCTTTATGATACTTGGGGACTGCACCCTAGTCTCCAGCCATTTACCACCTAAAAACCGAAAAACATCAAAATGAGGCATTTTTTAACTGGAAGGACAATGGAGTCCATAAATGGGTGCCTGTGTGAACCGAAGTCCCTTAAAGGGGCAGTATCACGAGTATTTTGCTCGCGTTTGACCCCACTAAAAAGTCAATAGTCACATTAACATATATGAAAGCCTAAAAATATTGGTCATTTTCTTGTTCAGACACCATACTAATTCAGTGAAGCTATTACTAAGTGTCTTTGGCCACGGATGGCCAAGATGGAAGTGGATTACATTTTGAAAACGTCTGGCGAACGTTTTCAAGTTCTGTGCTTGTATCTTGCAAAAATCATTGGAAACTTATTATGGTTTGCTCTCCTTGCAAAAATTCACTTGATATCTCCCTCTTGATGTTCCAGGAGCATTTTGTGTGCGAGTGAAGGCATTTAATCTCAATTTCATGCAGCGAAGTTTTGACGAAACGCGAGGAAAATCCCCGTGACACTTCCCCTCTGAGGTTCGTCTTTTATCTCTTTTCCTTTCCCTCTTTCATAACCGAATTTTTTGCTATTCCAATACTCATGAAATTTGTCTACCCATGCCATGAACGTGGCCACGTTCGTCACGAAGTTACGTCTTTTATCTCTTTTCCTTTCCCTCTTTCATAGCCGAATTTTTTGCTATTCCAATACTCATGAAATTTGTCTACCCATGCCATGAACGTGGCCACGTTCGTCACGAAGTTACGTCTTTTATCTCTTTTCCTTTCCCTCTTTCATAGCCGAATTTTTGCTATTCCAATACTCATGAAACTTGTCTACCCATGCCATGAGCGTGGCCACGTTCGTCACGAAGTTACCTCTTTTATCTCTTTTCCTTTCCCTCTTTCATAGCCGAATTTTTTGCTATTCCAATACTCATGAAATTTGTCTACCCATGCCATGAACGTGGCCACGTTCGTCACGAAGTTACGATCAGATACAGACTGCAACCTTTCAAATTAAAATCGCCAAAAAAGGCGCGGCCCAAGAGGTTTCTTAGCCCTAGTCAACTTATCATTTATAGGGAGCACAGCAACAACTAAGGACAACAAAAGGCTTGTCCCCAAAAAATAATGATAAGAAGAAGTTAAAAAATAGTCATAATAATGAACAAAGTGCTCCGCAATAATTAACAATTATTCTACGAGGGCGCGCTGGATATCGAATGATAGATAACCAACGAGGCGCGTAGCGCCGAGTTGGTTATAATCATTTGAAAGCCAGCAAGCCCGAGTAGAATAATTGTTTTATTAAATACTTAACCACTATTTTAAAAAAAATCAAGAAAGAACGGAAAAAATGAGAAAAGAAATTTAAACGGAACATAATAATCGATCACATGACTGAACGGAAAAGGCACCAAAACCGTGCGAAGTGTTGCAGCCGGTTTCATTGCACAGCTGAATGAATCATTGAAAACTGCTCGAAAGTGAACAAAGCACTTAGCCCGTCAAGTTTTGGAAAAAAAGCTTCTAATTACTGGCTCTGAAATATGGTACATGTTTGATTTTTCCTGAAGCATCGTTTAAAGTGGATTGAAGCTGTACAATTTTACCATATTAGCTGCTGGAGTTGAAACTGAACAAGTTTGTAATCTGTTCGCACAAAGGAGCCATCATGTGCGTGTTTGATCGAACTGAAGACAGAACAAATTTGAACTTGAAGAGGTAATTTCTATGCAGCTCAGAAGCAAGATTACTGTAGCGAGGAACATTGGAATTCACCATCATGGTTTGTTAAACGCAAAGCGCAAAATGCAGTTGTTCTCAGTTTAGAGGTTGCCGACGGAATGGTAAAAACAACATTCAAACAACTGGAAAAGCGATTCAACTCCGTTTACATGGCATCCGCTTTCTAGCTGAGCATTTGGACCTGTTGACACACAGAGCTACAACGAGTGCAGGTAAACCAGTGTCAATTTTGCGTGTTAAAGCCGAAAAAAATCTCGCCTTTCCTTCCTTCTTGGTAGTTTGTAGCTGTACTACTTGTTTAGACCGCTTCATGATTTCCGCACCGACTCACCGTGAAAATGTGTGATAGTTTTTATTAAATGCTCCTGCCCCATTTCACTGTGTTTTATTTTATGTCTTGTCTTGATACTTTTAAGTGGAAAGCCTTCCTGATAAAACCTGTCGTTTGTTCAATTTCAATGATCGACGTGACGATCGATGAAAGAAATTAATTATAACTTAAACACAACGCTTTTATGCGTAAATTTCTATTTCTGCACAGTTTCTTGAACCAAATTTTGACTTGCGTTAGACGACGTTGTTGGTGATGCTTGTTGGTGACGCTGTTAGAATTTCTGCTTGATTTAAATTCACTGCCAGGTGATTTTTCTCGTCCATTTTTCTCGCCGGGATGCTCGCATGGAAAAACTTTCAGCTGACTTTGTTGTTCAGTGTTCATTGACCATATTTGGTCGCATCAGGTAAATGAGCTGATAGCCTAGCTCCGTTCAGCCAATCAAAATGCTAGAAATCCAATATACCTAGTCCAGTTTTTAATAATTCACGATGACCAATGGGAAGTAGCCAGGCTATGTTTTGATCTCCGCTGACGAATTTGGAGATCTCACGTGATTGTTTTTGAATCGCTTTGCTCTTCAAAAACAACCGCGTGAGATCTCCAAGTCTCACAAGATGTTTTGCATCATTCTTCATGAAGCCGCGGCTACACGAGCGATTTTTTGTCTGTGATTTTGTGACAAAAAATTCAGCTCATTGAATTTCTCGCGATTTTTTTTCTGCATTTTTTCAACTGTAGCATCGCCTGTTTGAGGGTTGGCTACACATGCGATTTTCGCCCCGCGCTGGCGACGTGACAATTGGAGGTCAAATTCAGTTGCATTGAACTGTAATAAATTACTATAAAATAAATTCGATTTTGAGACGACATTACGGCTTTATAACGACGGCTAGTTGGGAGAAAATATATTCCGTAATAGGCGGAGTCACGAAGTGACGAAGCCAATACAGAATATATATATTCTCCCGACTAGCCGTCATCATAAAGCCCTAATGTCGTCTCAAAATCGAATTTAGTTTTCTATAGCCATCCATATTTTTTTTTTGCGAAAAAGCAAAAAGCCAGAGCAATAATTTCTGTTGATCAAAATAGAAATTCTTACTCGTCGTGAAGATTTGTATGCGCGATACTTGCTTACGAAAACAGTTTTGGTTTTGCAGCGAAATGTTTGAATCGCCGCTTTTCAACCCAAAATTGCCTAATGAAACAAAATAAACTCATTCGGTGCATCAAAATAAGTTTTTTCCAAACGACGGGTACCGACAAAATAATAGAATAACGTGAAAATCAATTTCTTTTCCAGGCTAAAACTGGAACGCTGTGTTTGTTCCTAAAACAAACACAGTTTTCAAGCTTAATTTAATTTTAACCCTTTGCATACCAACTCCGCATATATGCGTAGTTGTATACAGGACCCTTTCCGACGGCCCTGGAAGAAAGATCTTAGGGCTTGTGTACTACTATCACATTTAATTGTAATTTACATGAAGTAGTTTCTTAGTTTCATCAACATTTGCTCGATTTGCCTTGCATTTGGACGAGTTTTGGGAGATTTTTTCGGCTATAATGATTTTTGACGTGGCAATTTAAAAATGGAAGCTCTAACAGATGCTACCTCGTGAGATTGTTTCTCTGGAAACGATCAAAACGATGTAAAACTTTGCTTTTTTGAAGATGATGACTTGTTGGCGAAGGTGACTTGTAATTTCCTCTGAGTATTCAATCGCATCGAGGCTGTGAAGAGTAGTTTTACTTTGATGTATCAGAATCCAGTCACGATTATTCAAATTAAGAATCATATGGTGAGGAAAAAGCTGTGGAAATTGTTTTTGTGGACTTAGAATGGCCCAGAGAAGTCAAACATATCGTGGACACCGATTTAAGTGAACCTTACCGAAGAAATGTCAACAATAGAGAGCTAAATCATGTTTGGATTTCTTCACACTCATTATTATGCAAGAGGTATGGCAGTTCGTTTCTCCTCAAACAAGATTGATTTCTGTATTATTGTTTAATTTCCCTTCAAAGATTAATTGGAAATGTTTTGTATTTGTAGTAGGAGGCCAAAAATTATATTTTTTTCTTCTTCAGAGCTTGCAGTAGTGTAGTGTTAATAAAGTTTCTTTAAAAATTGGCATAATTATGCTAATTATGCGGGTCATGACGTCATAATTTTGAGATGTCCTATAATTTCTCTATTTGAGATGAAAGTATATTTTATATACTTTCTAAATATGTATGAGTCTGTGGGGTTTGTTGTAAATAATGGGCATGACAAGCATCTTTGTTAACATTCTCATTTTTGTAAGAAATAAATACCACCCCCCTCGGTATGCACTCACTCACATCTGTCAAGGTAAATTGCTTGTAGGGATGAGTCACATCGTAATAAAGGTTTTCCAACTATATTACTGAGCAAAAACTAAACTTTTGCCGCTGGTTTTGCGAATAATAATAATAATAATAATAATAATAATAATAACAAGCCCCAAGTGATAAGTAGATTCTAAGGCTACTAGCACTGCATAAATAATAGCCATCGCATGTAAGATCAACAAACTGAACTGCGCTCGCATAAATTATCATTACTCAAGTGCAACGGCTTCAAGAACATGTCTGTGCCTTTTGCACTTCAGGATACTGAGGATACCCAAGTCACGTTCTTGCCAGAGACGGCATCACCAACCTTCGTTTCATACACCGCTTTTCTGCTCGCTTTTTACCTGAGTATTTTATCCTGATTATAAATGTGGGCGAGTTTTGTGGTGAGAGCACGTACACTTGTCTCTCAGGGAAATGATACTCTCGGCAAGGGACCGTTTGTTGATCACTTACGAGCGTTCTTTTTTTCACTGATCATTGTGTTGAGTTCAGAATTTATTGTCTTTTGGCCTTGTCTTACGGCGAGGGACCGTGTGTTGATCTCTATGAGAGTTTATTGTCTCGTTGACTTTTTGTCTTCAAGCGAAATCACGTGTTAGGCCTAGGACCGTCAGTTGATCAAAAATGAATGTAGTTTTCAGTGAGTCTTGTGTTGAGTTTGGAACCGGCTCGTGTTTTGCACCTCGTGAAATCCAAGATTTCTTACTTTCTTCGACATAGGAGAAATCACATGTCCTACACTTGACTTTGTAAACGATTCCTTTGATCTGATTAACAGCGGCAGTAAGGGGTTTTGGATTTTACGAGGTGCAGAACATAAGCCGGGTGCAAGTTCGAACAATGAAAGCGCAATTAGGCACCACGCCGAAACGACAGATCACGACATTCACCCGACTACATCGAAATTCTGGTAAGGAACTTGGACAGTAGGCAACAACGCCTTTTCCTGGAAGCTTTGCATTCCATCCAAGACCGCAATTCCGTAAACTAACATTCAAACAAACTCCGACGAAAGCAACAGAGAGTTGTCAAAAATTTAGTTTCTTAAAAGTTTTTGTAACATCATTATAACTTTTTATATTTTTTTAGCTCAGTTTCAAAATCGTTTTTAGTGACATGATAAACACTGATCGCCCAAATAACAAACTTAAATTAATTGACCTATGTTCCCCAATTAACATAGCCTTCGTAGTCTATTTATTATTTTGATTTTGTAATTGTAAATTATTTAAAGATGGTTATGGTTGTGACTACCATAAGAAAGAAAGAATTTTTTGGCAACAATACTGAGCTGAACATTGGAGAAAGGTCCGGATAAAAACGCGTTGACACGGATTATTAAGGAGAATAAACGTGGGCTTTGAGGTGCAAACTGCACCACGGGTTGCTTTATCTCAGCCAATGATGCAGTTTGCACTTTAAAAGCAAGCACATAAGATCTTTAAATTCCTGCAAGATGCACCCAGGACCGCATCTCAGTAGCTTCCACATACCCTTTGAAGAAAGGGGCCGAGTGCGTCTCGCAAAATGCATTATTCAGCTTCGTTTTTCAGAGGACGTGGGGAATTGATGCAAGCTTCATAAACGTCAAGTCTGAAAGCTGTTTGTCATTCTGGAGGGGAAAGGGATACATTGTCTGTGTATATCACGTAAAGATACTTAGTATGTGTAAGTGATATATGTAAGCAATGTCTGTCATAGAAAATTACATTGTAAAAAGTCAATTTGAGAGGAAGGGATGGCGTCTTAAATGATTAGGAAGAGAACAAGCGGGTTCTTCACATTAATTTGGATGCCTGTTTTCCCATTCTTTAGATAGGCGGACATATTCTTCAGATTTTTTTGTTATAATTGTTGACTACACCCTATTCGTTTAGCTCTCTTGTCCATTTTCCACCTGACAACCGAAAAACATCAAAGTGAGGATTTTTTTACGGGAATGACAATGGAAGTTCAGATGGCAACAAATCCATAGATGGGTACCTGTGCGAAGGTTCGTCTTTTATCCCTTTTCATTCGTTCATAGCCGATTTTTTTTCTTTTCCAATACTCATGAAATTTTTCTGCTCAAGCAAACTACATGGCCATGACAGTGACTACGTTCGTCACGAAGTCACAATCAGATACAGACTGCATGAGCAACCTTTCAAACTAAAGTCGTCACGAATATCGTTTATAGGGAGCACTGCAACACCGAATACAACAACAGGCTTGTCCCCCAATAATAATAAGAAGAAGAAATTAAAAATTAGTAATAATAAAGGACAAATGTTTTGATCACGCTCAAAGAATTTGGAGATCTAACATGGTTGTTTTTAAAGCTCTTTGCTCTTCAAAAATAACCACGTGACATCTCCAGTTCTCACAACATGCGTTCAGCACCGTTCTTCAGAAGGGGTAGGAAATGCCAGCTTACCGAAAACTTCAGGTCAAATTCAGTGGCAGTGTTCTTTAATTAGACAGAATGCGAATTACTTGAAGGGAAATTAAATCTTATTATTCTGCCCTATTTCTAGATACATGTAAGGGCAAATAAGTAATACCTCTTGCAAAGAGTAGAATACCAAACCCCAAGGGATGTTTTATGATGATCCGTTGCGGCAAAAAATTACGCGACTTTGAATAAGGCTATCGGTCATTTGAAGGCTTCCCCGTTAAACCAGATTAGAGGGAGAAAGGCATTGAACCACAGTCTGGGCCATATCCTAGACATCGTACACAGAACTCCAAAAAGTAAAACTAATTTATTTCACAGAGCGTTCAGGTCACTTCTTGGAACATTATTCCGGAGAGTGCACTCCGCGTTGCCATGTCCTGTTTCCTTCTTTCTTTCTTCTCTCTTCCTCATCTAAGGAAGCCTGCCAAAAAGGCTATGTTGGTTATTGTGTCTTAACAGCGTGTCTTTGGCACTGGTGGTTCAGATGGTAGGTCAGTTTAGAAAGCAGGGTTTATATTTTCTAAAGTTAAGCTTTACTTGTGGTATTTAATTTTCCTTTTTGTTTTCTGTTGTAGAGGATATGGGACAAATTTGCATTGCTTTTTAATGTTTTTACTGTCGTTGTAACTTACAGAGTTGCAAAGTATGTTAGAACAAATACATTGCTAAAAGTAAGAATTATACATTTTATACACCATGTACTAGCGACAACACGTGTATTCCGAATTAACGATATTAACGAAATTAACGAAAAAAATTAACGAATTGACGAAAAAACAAGAATAATAACAGGAGAAAATAATCAATTGCGCTATGTTCACCATTTTGTAGCTTAGTTATTATGTGATTTTTTGACTCTAATATTATATAAAGTTTATAATAGTTCTGATTACTCTAAGAAAGAAGGAACGTTTTTGGCAACAACGCTCAGCTGAACGTAACACTGATCTAAGACGACTAGTCCTTTCCTGCCAACTAAAAGTTAACTGTACTATTTAGAAACTTTTTTTTTTAACTGGTCTGACTTTTTCTTTTAAATTTCGGTGACTTCTGTTTACCTTCTTCAGGGCTTCACCGAAAATTTAAAAGAGAATGTCGGATCGATTTGAAAACTTTTTAAAAAAATGTCTACTACCGATCGCAATACTGGTTCACGTACTATTTAGACTAGGTGGGAAATCGTGCGCGGGTCACATTCAGGTACAAAACTTGACTTACCTGATAAAGGGCGAGTTTGGAATTTGGCTGCACAGAGGTTATCATTTCGGGTGCCCAGGTGGAGCGAAATTTGGTTGTTAGTCCCAGGCTTGACCGTTAATTTGGACCCTCTGTCTGGGCCAAGGCCTGTGTTGGCAGCGGTTTCGAAAAGTTAGTTTGCTTTTACCACAAGACTGTACTTCGAGTGACGGACTAATTGACGATTTAATCACCCAGAAGGGTAGGGGATTGATCCTTTTTGAACTGTGTTGGGGCTCGAAAGTGCAGATTATGGATTAAATTGATTTTTTGCGGGCATTACGATCGGGACCTCGAATGTCGGTTGGCAAATTTGAATTAAGTTTTCTTACCTTCCTCTTCAATACGTGTCATACCGTTGCATCGACGGAATCGCCCAAAGAGGCCTCCAGAAGCTCGAAAAAGCGGCAAAAACACAGCAAACACACAACAGGTAAGTTTTCTCACAATTTCGATTTTAATGTATGTTTGGCGGAAAACGGCCGATTATTTTTGGATTTTCTTTCAGACGGGAAACAATCTATCAAGCTTCAAACGAAGGATCAAAACACGACACCATTTTCCCCATGTCCTCACAGCATTTTTATTCGTCACATCCCATAATACCTTTCACAGTTCGCAGTCCCCAGCGCTACCGAGCGCCTGGGGCTCACGCAATGAAATAAGTCTCTATCCTTTTCTCCCCAGGAGAGCTGCCTGGATCCCTAGATCTTCTCCTCAAGATCTGAGACATTAAATGGGCAGAGGAGGGTTATTGGACGGATGAGCTTGCGACCTCTTGTATTCATTTTGACACAACACGTGCCTGTCCATCTTGGCCCAGAAATACTTCATCTACTCTTCCCAGATGCCACTGTCCACGCGGTACATTTCGGTCGACTACAGTACAACACATCCAACCCGCAAAATATCTTTAGGCCTCCCTGCATTTCTTTCGAGTGTTGACGGTCACCAAGAACTCTTCTCTCTACACCGCTTCCACAATATTTTCACCAGATTCTGGATCAATCTCCATCAATTCCTTGGGTTAAACCCTACTTCATCAGCAACTTGGGGTACTAGCTGTCCTCCTAGATGGCCAACCAAGAAATGGTTTGGGGTCAACACGGGCTCGTCTCGGGGTTCTGTTCCTTCATAAGTGAGGGGCTCGCGTTCATTAGATCTTCTACTTCCTTGAAGGCAGCTTGAAGTTCCGGCATCATTTAGTGCTGCGTTTCCACACCACCAAAGTGCGAACCAAGCCGAGGATTCCAGTTCCAATTGATCCCCTTGTTTGCAGCATCCTTCATGATTCTCTCACGGTCCATTGATTGGTTAAATTATCGGAGCTCCCTCTCCGCTCCTACAAAGTTTGTTCCACTGTCGTCTTCTTCAGCTCTTCGTCTAGTCGCAACCATTGGGCTAAACGCATTCAGGAAATTTGCAGTACTCAGCGAATACGCCATTTCTAAGTGTACCCATGTGGTTGTAGAACAGGCAAACAGGCACAGGTATCTTTTGACAGATACTCTTCGTGTTATCTTGGTTGTGAAGGGTCCGGCGTAATCAAAACAACATTTTGCAAACGCTCTCATCGTTGTTCCAAGACTCGACTCCGGGAGTTAAACCATGATTTACATTGCCGGTTTTGCACGTCTTCTCTCACACGCCTTGCATTCTTCATCCCAATTCTTTACCTCTTGTCGACCATCTATAATCCAGTAATGATGTCGCACTTGCGCTAGCACGCAATTCACTCCGGCACGGCGACAACGATTATGGACATCTGCTACAGTCAGTCGAGTGATGTGATCTTTCTTAGGTATTATCACAGGGTGAGCGGCGTTTTCCAGTTTTCCAGTCCTATCCATTTCAGCTGGTGTTAATGTAGCTTTACCGCGCGCTGGCCTCGACCCTAAGGGTTTTTCTGCTTTCTTCACCTTGGCTCGTAGTTTGGCAGTAAATCGCCTCACCCATGGTGTCACTCTTATCAGCCTGGTCCAGCTAGACTACTTTAATGGATCCATTCACAGCCAGGAATCATTTGTCGCGAGGTCATCTTCGGTTTTGTTATCTCGGCTACACAATCTTCAGAACGTTCTTCTTCTTTGATACGTTTTCCCTGAGGCCAGTCGTCTTTGTTCTTGTACAGGAACCCAGTTCCGCTGAACCAACGATGATCCATTGTCAGTTCTCTCGCGCACAGTCCTTGTGTTGCATCGTCTGCACAGTTCACCTCATTTGGGACATGGCACCACTACCTGGGGTTCTACGTCTGATGGATCTCTGATATTCTGTTTGCAACGAAAGTCATGTACCTTCTTGACTGACCCTTAATCCAGCAAATAACATCTCCATTGTCTGTCTACAATGTGAAGTTCTCGAAAGGAATCTGTGACAGCTCTGCAACTTTTCTTGACAGTCCCAATCTCAGCACTGCAGCCATGAACAATAATCTAGGAATGGTTGTCGCTTTTGTAGGTGCGACTTTCACTTTCGCTGCAACGAATTTGACAGTTATTTCTCCATCGTCATACTCATGCCGCACATAACCGACTGCTACATACGCCAACTGTGAAGGGTCTGTCATTGTGTGAATGGATGCATCTAAAACGTTTTTTCCCGATCACGCGGTAGCATTTTGGAGCATGGTCTCCAGCGAGTTCAAGTAGTTGGCCGAACCATTCTTGACGCTTCTTCTTCAACTCAACGTGAAACTCCTCACCCCATCCCAATCCAAGTAACCAGATTTCTTGCATGGCCATCCCAAGTCTGATTGTAAGTGGTGCCAACAGTTCCAGTGGGTAAAAAAGCGTTGCAATTTTCTTTAGGAAACCTCGCTTTGAGTACATGTTGTAGTTCAGTTTTATCCTTGGTTCAATTTTTATTTTCCTTTGTTCTTTTTTATGTTAATATATCATAATGAATATGAAACAAGAGAAAATAAAGATTGAACCAAGGATAAAATTGAACTACAACATACACAATGTCCGGGTGGAGGATTCAACGTGAAGGTAAACATATCCGTTTCACAATTCCACTGGACTCGTAAAGCTTTCATACAAGGTAGCTCAGATTACTCAATAAGCAGTTTAAGCAAATCGCTACGGCAGATGATATTACAGCGGTCATGGCTGAAAAGGACTAGGGAGAGTACGTCGCGGTAGCCAGCCAAAAATGGAAATATCAGTTGTGACGTCACCCGACGAGCTCGGCGGGAAAATTCGCCTGAGGACGAGGCTGAGCAGCGCAAACTGCGGAGCGGGAGTACGGCGAAAAACTTGTAAGTTTTATTCTCATGTATTACGCGGTTTTCGGACGGATTTATGATGAAATTATCACTTCGTTTGAGGAAATAAGGGATTTGATTGTTCTCTGCTATGATCAGGGGATTATTAACGACGCAGAATTCCTGATCTTGTACGATTCGTACGAGTCTCCAAACTTACCAAACCTACCATATACTTCCTATCCACTCTTCGATCTCGATGAAATGGAAGACGATGAATGCCCAGCCGACTTTCGAGTAAAGGAATGAGATACACCTGTTCTTGCTGAAGCACTTCAAATCCCAGATTGGATTACTTGTCATCAGCGAGGCAAGGCCGATGGCATAGAAGCCCTTTGTGTGTTTCTAAAACGTTTTGCTTACCCTTGTCGCTACAGCGATATGGTACCAAGGTTTGGCAGTCCTGTCCCTGTCTTAAGCATGCTAACTAATGAAGTGCTTGATTACACCTGTGCGTACACGGACCCCGAATCATGGATTGGAATCCTGCAATCTTAACTCTATTCTGTCTGGGCTTTTCTCGAGTTTCTGAGCCGGGGGGGGGGGGGCGAAAAGTATTCAAGCTCTTGCGATAAAACTTAGCACGTTTGTAGCACGTCATTAGCTTAACAGATTGGGCTTATGATGTGTCAATTATGACGTGTCGTGACGTCACAATAACGTCAAAAACCCTCCATTTTGAATTTGAGGTCGCCATCTTGAATCCCAAACCTGCAGTCGTACAGCTGACAATGACGTCACCAAAAATATATTATTTTGTTCTAAAAACAATAAAATAGTCAAAACAAGAACACAAAGGGGGAAAGCCTAAAAAATAGACTGAAAAAAGACAGAAAATAGTCAAAATACACTTCTGAGTAGACGGTTGCTTTGGAAACGTCCATCATCATAAACACGTCATTGACACAGGAAAATTTTTTCTGAAAAATTTTAGGAAAAGTCACGAGATTTGGTGATTATTCGTCTAGCCGTTTATTAGTTAAAATTCGTTAAAGTCAGCGCGGGCACAATGTGCCCCCCCCCCCCCCCCCAGGCAGAATAGGGTTAAACTCACTCACTAAGCAATCTCTCAATGAGGCTCACCATTACAGAATAGTTTTGGCTTTATTGACGGGACTGTTAGGCCAGTTGCTAGGCCGAATAGGAAACAACGCGTTCTATATAACGGCCACAAAAGAGTACACGCTCTGAAATTTCAGTCCCTAGCTTTGCCAAATTGACTAATTGGACACCTCTATGGACCAGTAGGTGGGTAACCATTTATAATCTCATGGTCTTAAATTGGAACCCTCCCCTACCAGAAGAAGAAACAAATATAGGACAAGTATTAAATAACAACTTAATCTAGTCTGCAGCAAGATTGTTTGTCTTTAGGAACATTTTAGTAAATTTATCAAACACTAGAAAGAGTATTTTCATCAGGATATCCAAAGACCAAGAACTGGGTTGGAAAAACGAGATACAGCTAAATCTTTGTTTAACCGACTTCGTCGATAAATCTTGATACAGCTTCTCAACTTAATAATAATTCTTGGAGACATTCAGAGAAAAGTTTGCTAAATTTTATGGTCATTGGGATCAGATATCCAAACCACCATCAACGAGGTGTTTTCTTGTTCTCTTCACAAACTATTAAATACATGAGTTTGGGAATTTCAGCTCTGTAACAGCTAGTATACATAAACGGTGCGCTAATGCGTACAAGTGTGGCTTCAAATTACGACAAAACAAAGAGAAAATGAGAAAGTTACCAGAGCGAAGTTGGACTTTTTGGGATAAGCGTGCCGGTAAGCACGGCTTGGATTAGTTCGGTCACGTTGACGTGACGATTTCTCGGAATATGGTCGAGAAACACCTTTTCTTGTTTTGATACGTGCGGAATATAACAAGTGTTTGGAAAGCGTGCACTTTGGGTGGTTTAGGAAATTTGCGTCAGACGCGTGCTGACGCATATAACTAAGAAATGCGACAAACAAAATAATACAAAAAAATCTCTTCTGAGGTCCGTAATCAGATGTTCCTTAAAAGGTTAACGGATTGAAATTTAATTTTGTGGCTTTCTATTATAAAGATTTCTTCCATGAATGTAACTTGTCACAAAAATTAATTCTGTAATGTTTGAACCAGAAGAGAATAGCCAATCTTGAAAGTTACGTCTTGCGTCTTTGGTACTAACTTCTTTTCTTCTTGCGTGACATCATGCTTGACGAATGTGGCAACTCCCGTATCCAGACAAATATATAAATAAACTCTGTTTTATTTTCCACATTATTTCCCACGAACATAGATTTTGGAACACATGGCTAAGATCAAGTAACAAGCATGCCTTGTTAGAAAAGATCATGCCATTGTGTGACTTCTGCAAGTCTTGCGTGACTAGTCACGGAGCAAACTGTCAAATAAAAAAGCCAGAAACATTGCACGTGCTGACTTAGTGGTCTCAGCTTAGCTGAATCCACACAGGGTTTATTCCCGTTTTATGTAAACATGGGTGCGTCAAACGACGTTCTGATTTTGAGACCTTTATAGCGGGATTCGACATTTCCTCGATGTCTGAAAGGGGAGGGCGTCTAGGGGACGGACAGGGAAGGGGGGAGGGGAACAAACTTCCCGCCATCCGCACCCTTTAATCTTGGTTCCAGCCACAATTTTTAACTATTTCTCTCGTTTTCCGTTCACTGAAAACCACGCTTCCCGCCCTTTTTCCCGCCTCCCTTACACCTCCCGCTCTCTTTTCTACCCGGGGTCCCAAACTCTGTCCACCCCCCTTCCGACCCCACTTCCGAAGGGCGAAAAAAAGAAAGAAAGAGAAAAAGAAAGTAAGAAACAACGAAAAAACGAGAAATAATAATATACGAGTGCATATGCATCAAAATGGTTTGCAGACGTCATTATGACGTCATCATTACATCATTTTATCAAGTTATCAATGTTTAGTCTCGAATAGATCGTTTCTGGAGAATTAATTAAATACAAAGAATACCTTACATTTTCCAAGACCACAAGTGAATGAAAGAAAGAATGATTTCCTACATTTGTTCAATGATGTGTTTATGATGATTGACGTTTCCAAAGCAACCGTCTACTCAGAAGTGTATTTTGACTATTTTCTGTCTTTTTTCAGTCTATTTTTTAGGCTTTCCCCCCTTGTGTTCTTGTTTTGACCATTTCAAAAATATCGTGGTCGATTTCCTGACAAAAAATCAGGAAATCGACGAAACGATGTGTTCTCATCCCTTATTTTTTTAAATAAAATAAAGGCCATGTTCAATTAAAAACGAAACAAACAAACAATTCCATTGACCACCTATTTATTCTCAAATCGTGAAACTATAGCCTTGCCAAATGTCCGGTCTCTCAATTTCTCGTAAACAAGTCTTTGGGAAACTAGACATAAATAAATATTCGCGCCATAACAGGGAATAAATAGGGAAGGGAACGCCTCAGCACCAAGCTAGTTTGAGACAAGACCTTACAGTCCTCTGAGTCTCAGTATAACTACCTCTGTGGAATTTCCCACACTATCAAATTGACCAAATTTTTACTGTCGCATGAGCCGGTTTAAAATTATCGAAAAAGGGACTCAAACCAGGTGAGGTACAGAAGGCTCGAAGACGAACCCAAAAACCGCGAGAGTCTCATTCAGCCAATCCAAGTCAAACGCAGCAGTTAACGACAGCTCCCCCCTGAGTTACTTCCTTTGCCAGCCAAGCTCAGCTTACAGCTATCCCACCATCCACTGGTCAATCTACTGCATCAAACAGCCTCTCTATGTTGCAGGGCCTGTACCATATGAGCCACGGTACGATGGGAGAGCCCCAGCAACCTTGGAATAAAGACGCCAATTTCAGAACACCTGAAGCGCAAGTTTGCATTTCAACGACTTCATCACCCGTCCCCTACGAAAGTATTCATCAGCCAATGACACTGCAGTGGCATTCTGTTTTTTCTCCACACCAGTATACACTCTGCGAGTTGCCACCAGCAGTAAAAAAAGTGTTACGGAGGTGGCGAAAAATTCGCCAGAATTACCGTATGCCACTAAACAATATCATTGTCAAGCATGTTGACAGAAGACTAAGGGGAAGCGATGAGAAAGGCCAGCTTGTCTACAGTCCCGATTTTACCAATGCGTACTATCATCCTATTAGCAGTCACAATGCCAGGAAAACTCCTGTCTTTGGTGGTTCGGTGCACGTAGATCGTACATTTTATGAAAGACTAACATGTGGCCAGCAGCTTGCAATCAGCTCCTTTGGCTTTGGACTTAACATTGTGTAACTCTTAATGGTCATTATTGGTTGACCGATGTAGTTTATTGAGTAGTTTGTAAAGTAAAAAGACCTCTTCTGATGGTGTTCAAATTGGCCTGGAAGCAATGACCCTTCGAGGGCTTTTTGTGTTACGTAAAGCAATGAAATCCAAACGAATTCGGAAGTGACATAAGTGAGACAAGAAAAATTCTAACTGGTTTTCTTTAAATCTTTTCACTTTTGATTCTGCTAAAGTCTCGTAAGGAATTAAACGATTCACATCAATTACATTCCCAATAGCCACGACAAATTTCTCAGTTTTTTGTCCAAAGGGGAGTTTAACAGTGTCTAGAACTAGTAACTCGAGAGTCAGTTTGGTTTCTATAATACTCTTAAAAGTAGTTCAGTTTGACAAATTTGCTAGTTCCATTTAATTAGAGCCGGAAAATCTCATTGTCGGCCTTGTTGCTATTACATTTTTTCTACCAGTTTCTTTTTAGCGCCGTGCGGGATTTGCACGACTTGAAAACAATTTGGACGTACGCACTTCTTTGATTTCCTCTTTCCTCCCTTCCTTCTTTCTTTCTTTTTTTCGCCCTTCGGAAGTGGGGGTAGGAAGGGAGGTGGACAAAGTTTAGGACCCCGGGTAGAAAAGAGGGCGGGCGGGAATAAGCGGGGGAAGCGGGGGTTGTAGAGTGAGGAAAGTGAGAGGAATAGTTTTAAAAGCGGCGGGAACCGAGATTAAAAGGTGCAGGTGGCGGGAGGTTTGTCCCCCCTTCCCCCTTCCCTGTCCGTCCCCTAACCCCCTCTCCATTCAGACATGGCGGAAATGTCGAATTCCGCTATTAAGGTCTCACGAAATGGTCCGTTTGCTGTTAAATAGTGATTATTTAATGAAATGATGTAATGATGACGTCATCACAACGTCAGCAAAATATTTTGATGCATTCTCATTCGTGGTCACTCGTAGTCACTCGAGGTCACCGTGGTCAATCGTGGTTACTCGTGGTCACTCGTGGTCATTCGTGGTCACTCGTAGTCACTCGTGGTCACTCATGGTCACTCGTGTGGACTTTTAGACACGATCGTATCTGGACAAACAAATATATAAATAAAGATAGGAACTGACAGCGTGCACGCTGACCAAGGAATGAACACGCTTATTCCAAATATATTTCTGCGTGTAAACTCATTGACAAACGACACAAGTCAGCAGAAACCGTATCATGACCCCAGATATCTGATACGTCACCACCTAAAAATAATGAAAATATCTCCGAACACAGTTTTTTTCGCTGAAAGCCTGAAAAACAAAGAAACCTTGGCTTTCTAGGCTTTTCCTGGAAAAGCCCAGAAAGCCAAGAAACTCTTGGATTTTCTGACAGATTTTTTTATTTGCTTGATAGAATCTACACAGTGTCCTAATAACAACAGAGAAAAAATTTTTCAGCGAAAAAATTTTCGATATCGATTTACAAAACTGCGCAAGCGAAATCGGGAGACTGGGAAAGATTGTGACGTCAAACCAGGACCTCTTGTTTCGCGGCAAGCAAGTTTCTTAGTTGTTTTCTTTTGACTGTGGCAGTGCGATGGGATATTTTGAGTTTGTTTGACCTATTTAGAGGCCAACACGAAAACAACTAGCGAAATGACCGAGAAACTTGCTTGTCGCGAAACAAGAGGTCCTGTTTTGACGTCACAATCTTTCCCAGTCTCCCTATTTCGCATGCGCGGTTTTGTACCCCACCGGAAGTGAAATTTCACGTTTTTAGACGGTTAAAACGCGGGGAAGAAAAATCGATATCGAAAAATTTTTTTCGTTGTTGTTATCAGAACACTGTGTAGATTCTATCAACCACATAAAAAAAATCTGTCATATAAACTTTAACGATTTAATTGCCAATAATATCGATACTTTTTGTGCGACGGAATAAACGATCTCACGATCGTGAGGCTCTAAAAGCGTCAGCAAAACAACGTTTGCAAACTGGTGTCATGAACAAACTACAAAAAGTTGCAAACTCCTGTTATCACGTTTTTACAAAAGTCCGGCAAACTTCAAGTTAACTGGTTTGATCACAGCTTTCTCTTTGGTGTAAAGTAAATAACAACACATCTCAATTTAACGAGCATTCGCAAGTCAAATGCAGATTGCGAAGGCAAAAATGTAGTTGAAAAAATGACTTGGAGAAAAAAAGATGCCCAGTTATATGTCCACTACTTCTCAAAGTTTTTCAACATGGGATTAATTTTGCCAGCGCGAATTTGCTTGTATTCATTAGGTAGCCATCCTGCACAAGCGCACGTTGGGCCGACTAGTAAAATGGACGTTTTTTGTTTTTTCGTTTTCGTCGTCGTCGCTTTGAGAGCAAGCCTAAGTGTGCCAGGGTTGCAACATAGCCAAAATATTGCATCACACTTTCATCGTTTTCGTCACGCAGGTTTACATGCTGTCTCCTTAGTGAGGGAAGGGGGGATGCCGTTGAGTCACCATGGGCCGCCTGTAAATTCTTCAGAATACCCACAATATCTTTCTTCGAAAGTGTCACAGCATTAGTCAAAACATTGCTTTAAATGGCCACTGTTTTGGTCACACAGATTCACGTGCTGGGTCTCCTTGGAATTTTAAGAAAGTGACATAAGGGTCCACCGGAGAAAGGGCAGGCAGAGTTACCATCGGCTGCCTGTAAATTCTTCAGAATTTCTTGTTGCTATAGTGTCTCGACTCAGTAAGAGTTACATTAAAAAGTGACAAGACACGTCGACGGAAGAAAATACGTCGGTGAAAATTTTCCTCAGAAAGAAAAAAAATCATAATCACAAGTACAAGTGATAAGTTTACATGTACAATTGGCAATTTTATCTTGCCACTTGTACATGGCGCCTTGAAACAACTGAAGGAACAGTTGCCCTAAAGACGTCTTTAAAGAAATAAGCAAATTGGATGGTTTAGACGAGACTTATTACGCTAAATATAACTATTTGACTGGTCTGCGAGACCAGAGATCAGAGCTCACGAAAACAACCACAGGAACGCACCAACCCAAGTTTTTTTCGGAAGTCGTTATGCATGATTTAGTGAATACAGTTCAGGAGCTCTGCCAACAGTCCTTCAAATATTTCAGCCACTGGTGAAAAAAGAAGCTGCTTCACTAAGAGTGGTTTTACTTACCCGAGAAGCAATATCTACGTAATTTTTGTTCTCTTTAATTCACGTTTTTGTAAGCAGTGTACTGTACTGTCTCGTTTTTGTGTAAATGCATAAATAACAAAAAATAAATAAATAAAATAAAAAAATAAAAATAAAAAAATCTAATATAACAATTAGTGGCTACCCTTGCAGGCAACAAAAAATAAGATGGGAAAAGCACGGAAAGCCTAAAAAAGCGTAGATACTCTGGCTTTTTTTAAAAAAACCCAGAAAGCAAGGAAATTCTTGGCTTTCTTAGAATGGCAGGAATGTTTTATATTGCTGTTTTCACAATTCAGAGCACGTCCGTATCATTGTTCAAAGCTGATTGCTATCAAATATTAGTGACCCTCAAATTAAAGACCGCGTCGACTGTCGAAAGTGAACTGAAGTAGAAAGGGTGAGTCAGCATAAATTTAGCTCTCCTGGGAGTTCAGTTCAGTTCGTTTTCATCTGTTGCTGAAGTTTCCAGGTTTTGGAGGTGAAGACAAAAAGAAGAACTGACCTGTCAGTAGTTGTTTGACGTATAAATGCACAGGTAAATACAAACTATCTTTTATTATATGCTTAAAAATTTTATTGACAACGATCGTGAGACTCTAAAAGTGTCAGCAAAACAACGTTTGCAAACTCGTATCATGAGCAAACTACAAAAAAGTTGCAAACTCCTGTTATCACACTTTTACAAAGCCCGGCAAACTTCAAGTTGACTAGTTCGATCACAGCTTTCTCTTTGGCGTTAAGTAAATAACACATCTCAATTTAACGAGCATTCGCAAGTCGAATGCGGACTGCGAACGCAAAAACTCAATTGAGAAAATGACTTGGAGTTTTTCCAGCGCGAGTTTAATTGCTTGTATTGATTGTCTTAGTGTCTCCACTCAATAAGAATTACATTGTAAGTGACAAGACACGTCGAGGGAAGAAAATACTTCGGTAATAATTTTCCTTAGAATGAAAACAAAATCATAATTTATCTTGCCATTTGTACATGGTGCCATGAAACAATAGAAGGAACAGTTGCCATACACCTTTAAAGAAATAAGCAAATTCGATGGTTCAGAAGAGAGACTTATTATGATAAATATAACTATTTGACTGGTCTGTGGACATCTAAGATGATACTATGAATTATAAAATGCATGCGATGTGGAATGATATGGAATCAATTTATATCTAAGTTGACTGCAACTAGATATAAAGGGAAAGCCCCTAATTTCATGCTTGCATGGTAACGTTGGTTGCGGTCACACCACCAACCACAGTCAATTCTGGTTAGTCTTTAGTTACATGATGTCATACTTAACTTTAGTTAGTGGTTGCGATCGACTTCGTGGTCACATCAAGGCTACCAACTAAAGTTTGGACAGAGAAAAACACTTGCCTAAAACAATGAATAATTTTCTAAGTTAACGAATTGCCGACTGTTCAAAGCACAGTAGAAGACAACAAGAAAAGCTGTGAATTAAGCTAACCTCATAGCTTCAGTAAAAGGATCCTCCGAGGAAGGTCTAAAATTCATCGCAACAAGTACACAGACGGCTGTTAACAAAGGCTACACGTGATGCTTCTGTATTATGTAATTTTTTGTTTCCTTTTTATCGTTGTTTTCTTATTCTTCATACCGTTATTTATCACACTTGGGTTTTTGTTTTGCATACCATGTTCAGTGGTGTGTTGCGCACGTGCCAAAAGAAACGTCAAAGATCCCATTCTGATTGGTTCTAAGATCTAACCCATGCAACCTGCTTGGGTAAAACTTTAGTAAGTTTGCATTGATTCGGATCACCGGAAGCGTAAATTTCGTAACTATAGTGAGCTTCCACTGACAACAGGTACGGTAACCGAGATAGATAAATAAAGTTCTCTCTATCCAAACTTAAGTTAGTAGCCTTGATATGACCACAACCATTGTTTAGCTTTTGTTCAAGCGTGGAACAAAAAGCTAATTAACTTTCACGTTTAGATAGTCACACATCTATTTTGAATATAATTGCCTTTCAGTCGTTATGAAATACCCAACCTCGACTCAACCAGTTTATGCTAACCTAAGGAACTTTTTTTATTGACGATAGTGATCGGTAATAAGTAGCACACAAGTTTACACAGGCAACAGAAAATGTTTCATTCGGGCCGTTGCTGGATGACTGGTCATATTACGATAACTTTAATTGAGCAAGGGCAAGGAAAGAAATATTGTATGTACCCGAACAGACGGTAAGTTGTTCAGTTAACTGAGTTCTTAGGACTAGTGTGGTATGGTGTGGCCTTCATCAATAAAACAGAGGACATCCGTGACAATAAGGCACTTACAGGTTAATACCAGAATGTTAAAGGAGAAGGTCACTCCATAAAGTTTATATTTTTTGTAATCACCAATAAAAAGACCATACTGAGTTGAATCACTGAGCGTTGTTTGAGCTTCCATAGTGCATCCAATCCCAATGAAATTCTTCTCCAAAGAAGCAAAAAAGTCGTCATCGGGTGCCGCCATTCTGGATAGTGCTTACGAGCCTGGCCGCGTATTCTTGACGTCATTTCGTCCAAATTGAAATTGGCGCGAAGCTCAAACGCAGCTAGCCAATATTTCAAGTGCATAGCTTTTCGGCTGCTCTCATTTTTTTTTTCACGGTGCCGTTGTCAACTGAAAAGGGGGTTAAGCAACCACGACGGCAACGCCAAGGAAAACGTCACTTTAAAAATGACTTCAAAATATTTCAAAATTTGTTTGCGATAGTGTCAACTCTGTATCGCACGTGCAGAGCCTGTTTTGTTAAGTAATCAGCCGTCGTGTTTGCTTAAGTTCCCTAAAATACCGTTGTGCACGGTCCCAGACGATAACAATATGTCCGAAAAAGATAAGGAAAAAGGTATAACGTTTCACCAGTTGCCTGTATGAAATCCAGACCTAGCAAAGCAGTGACTCGACCAGCTTCGCCATGAGAAGCGATTTGGCTTTGCCGAAAAACTTGAAAATGTCTACGTTTTTAAAGAGCATTTTTAATGCAACAAGAGAGAAGTCCTCGTATTCTGTGACGCAAGAAATACCTACATATTTCACCGCAAGCAGTAAACTAAAATAAACACAGACAAGACCACAAACCTACTGTGGCTCGATTTAAGCCACATCTTAATTTTTAAAACAATGTACACGTGAAATCAAATTTCTTCTCGACAGCCAACGCATTCTCTCGGAGTCGGCATCACTTCACATCTTTCACAAGTGCACTAAAATGTACCTTCTAACCGTTCTTTCATTTAATCATCTCCTCGGAATTATCGGCACGTTTTGGTTCGAAACAATACGGTTTGAGCGCAGCCATCGTATCGGAATACAAACAAACATCTTGGAACTGACAAGTTTGGCGAAATGACGTCACGAATATGCGGCCATGCTCCTAAGCGCTATCTAAATGGCGGCGCCCGATGATGAATTTTTTGCTTCTTTGGAGAGGAATTTCACTGGGATCGGATGTACTATGGAACAGAAAAAACGGTCAATAACTCAACTCAGTGTGGTTTATTTATTGGTGACTACAAAAAATATGCGGTTTCTGGAGTGACCTTCTCCTTTAAGAACAAATTTCCACTTATAGTAGCGGAGCTCGAGGAGCACCATGGGTAAACAAATCTGGTAACCTATTGATCTGAGAAATTTTTTTTGTGACGCCAGCGTACGCCCGTACGTCCTCCCGTACAGACTCTGGGGGAGGGGAAGGGGAGTCCCAAGACAACCCGACGGGGAGTGGAGAATGCCATCTTTTCTAGGCGGGAAATCGCACGGTGCCTTTGGCAACCGGTGGTTTCTTTGAAAAGCTTAAGTTCATTTAGCAAAACGATTGTTCTACAGTACTGAAGTTTTCAACTTGAGAAAAAAACATGTAATATATAATCTCTAAATAGAAAGAGAAAGTTTAACAGAATATTGGTGGATGGCGAAAAGTTCGAGTTACTAAAGCTGCCTTCAAAGGACTTCATGTTTGTTTTCTTCACGGCGGAGAGCTTGCCCTGTTCTGAAACACAGCCGAGTAAGTAAAGTTTTAAGGGGCTTAAGGTATATGATTTTGAGTATTACGGTTAAAGAAATTACATTTTGAAGTGGAAATTTAATTTATGTCATTAGAAGTGTGTAATTTACTTTTGACTTTAAAAAATTATTTTAAAAAGCGGTTCAGATTTGAGACAGATGTGTCTTGAATATTTTGCCATGCTCAGCCGATTTCACTCACGTGGACAGCCCAAACTGTTGGAAGTGTAACGTGGACTGCATTTAAGTATAAACTTAGGGTTTTCAAATAAACGTTTTCAAAAATGATTTCTCTGTTCATTATTTTGTGTTCGTTTATTCATAACAGTAGGTCAAAGCACAGTCGCAAGGCATCAAGCACAAGCATGACTTCAGCGAAATTACCGCGAGTAATTGCTTTCAATTTTGACTGTCGAGTCCATCTCTTTCTGCAATTCGATTTTCTTGTCCTATAGACGTTTTCAATAGTGATAATCTTTTAAGCGAAGGAGTTGTCGGTTTAAACCTATTTTATTCGAAAAGCTTCCAAAAACAGTTTTGTGCGTTCCTCAAAGGGCCTAACTTTATAATCTAGGCCTTAATTTAAAGCGTGTTTGGTGTTTGTTTGTTTTCAATCTTGATGATCTCTAGTTAGAGAACGAAATATAAAAGTTATTTAAGAAACTATAAGCAAAACAGTTGTCGGTTTAAACCTTTTTTATCCGAAAAGCTTCCAAAAACAGCTCTGTACATTTCTAAAGGCTCTCGAATTTTAAACAATTCGCAGCCGCAAAATATGTCATAGAGTTAAGCATGTTTGGTGTTTAATTGTTTGTTTTCAGTCTCGATGGTCTCAAGTTAGAGAAAAAAAATATAATAGCCACTTAAGTAACTATAAGCGAAGCAGTTTTGGTTCTAACCTGCGATCAGGCTCTATTTTCATTAATTTCGCTCGGTGAAACATTCAGACGGGAAGGGCGAAAGGAAAATTGAGCCTGATACAATCCTTCTACGGAACGTCTGCCGCCCACTTTTTTGATTGTTTGACATTCAACAAAACAGCCAATCAAAATTTGTTCTGCTTGCACGCTCCTCGGTATGCAAATTTCCCACAACGGCATTCGCAAAAAGTCCGCAAATGTCGGCAAAATAAGAAAATCACAGGCTACGATAAATCTTGGCACTAGCGCTCAAATTTACAACTCGAAGGTACGCGCTCCGGTATTTTACATAGTTGCTCTGTCTGAGCTGAAACTGAATGAAAATTCAGAACACAACGAGGTTGTCATGTACCAAAATATGCCGCAATTTGTTTGAATCCTTTCTCATTTCAGGTGGTATCCGGAAATATTCTCTACGCATTTGTCACCGATTTTCTGCGTAAAATACCTTGGGAAATTAAGAGAAATACCTTCAGTTTCACTCTTTAGAATAGAGATATCAATAAAACCGTTTATAAACAAACGAGCGTTTTGTAATTTAATTTAGTTCCAGAAGTGATAAATATTTGAGATTACCAGCGAATTTCATCTCTCAACAGCAGCGAATTTTAAAACGAAGAACATTTATTATAAACCTAGTCAGATCCTTTGATATCAATGTCAGAGATCAATAAAACGACATTAGTAACACTGAATGAATACACTGAAAGTCTTTATGACTTAGGTAAAAATAAATACAGAATCTCGCTGAGTGCAGCTCTCGCTAAACATCAGTTTACCGTTAAGTTTACCGAGTTATCGGTTGACCTGTTGATCACTCTTGGAGAAAGATACTAGTCCCTCTGCTGTTCGTTTTGTTTCATAAAACGCGGAAACAACCGCTTCTCTGCTTATATTTTCAATACTAGCTGAAAGCCTTCAAATGAAAATTTCGAGACACGATGCGATAAAACGGGATACGTACTTCACTGTTGCTGTACTTCTCTGCTCCGAGTGAGAGACAGCTTGCGTCAAACCGGACGCCATTTTCAGGAGAGAAAGAAATGATAACAATTCTCCTAGAACGACGAGGATATCTTTGAGCGACACGTTTACCTCGGCAGACTTGTTCCTTGGCGGTCGGATCGAAAATTGTGAGCGAGTCTCGCAGACAATTTACTTCCGTTGTCAGCGCTCTTGTTGAAGGGCCAATCAGACTGCGAGATTCCCGCGGCCAAAATTTGGCCGCCGTGCACGAACTCTTGTGAGAGATTGTATCAGGCCCTATTTTAGCGAGCGACCCACGTAAGAGAATATGAGAGCGATGCTAAAATTCGGCCTGATCGCAGGTTATTTTGGTTCTAAAGCTATTTTGTCCTGTAAGTAATGTGTGTTCCTCAAAGCGCTCGAATTTCTTCGCGGCCGCTACAACCTACGCGATGATTCTTCTTGGATAATTTTATTACAAGTGCTTGGAAGCTGCCCAAATCCGTTCTTTTGTGTAAAATGCCGGTAAAATGTAAAATGCCGGTGAAATTCCATTGTAAATTTTTGACCAGACTAATAGCGGCAATTCATGTTATTTGTTAACATCCGAACGCGATGCAGATAACCCATTTACTTCAGAATAAGTTTTATTTTGTTGTTGTAACTGGGCGCCGTTTCAAGTTTATTTAAGCGAACAGCCAATAATCCAAGGAGATTTGACAAGCCTTGACAGTTAAATGACAGGATATGGAAACATTGGAAAAAACCAAGCAAGACTGCTCGTGAGTAAAAGATGTGTTCAGTTTGATGCCCCCAAAAAAATCAAGCTGTGCTCAGCCTCTAGAATGACCTTTCGAGCTTGGTTTTTACAGAACAGATCCCCAAAATATTGGAGGACAATTCGGAACACTTTCCGGCTTTTTGAGAAACACTTTGAAAACGAACGAGCCAAACAAAGCCCCGACCTATATTTAGGACCGAAAAGTTTCAGGACTATTTTTGAGAATCGAACACCAGTTTATTCCTTGGCAGCTCCGCTTTTAGGCTTGCCTAAATCTATATATTAATTACAATTTCGGTGCATTTCGTAATTTCTTTAGCCTTCTTGGGGTAATGTGATAAGCTCACTCTCACAAAAGACAACGGTCAGGGAGTGTACAGGTACCCGCTACTAAGCTAAATTTGTGGAGATTTAAAAGTGCCTTCTTCTTACAGCAATTTTCACGCCGTTCAAGTGACGTACTTTAAATTCAGAACAACGCGCAATTCAGGGATGATCGTCTTTACACTTTTACATCTGGTGCGTGGTGATCTTGGAACAGATGTTGCATGGGAAATAAATTATAAACGTTTGATGATTTCTCTATCAACTAAACGTACCTACCTATTCTTTTATTTGTCACGGTGGTAGAACCGCATTGAGGTAAAAATCTTCCCCCTCCCAAAAAAAAAATTAAATTAAATAAAAAGACATACGATTTATATACAGAATGACTATAATTAGATGGCAGCGTCGTCCTTTCCAAATAAGATCGACTTTTTCCATTATGTAATATATTGTTACAAGTTTAAGGTGAATGACATTACAGGAAAATAACAAAGGTGGCAGCATATGACCGAGTGGTTTAAGGCACTTGATTTCAACTTGGTCTCCCCAGGTTCAAATTCCGCCATGGCCTCACTAGCTAGAGTTGTTTTCGGTAGCCCCGAGTTCAACTCATCAACCATGCTTATCAGGATAGCCAACTGACCTGCTTCCGGCCAGCTGGAATTCTTAGTTATTACGTTTAATTTGTCATTTCGTTCCAGGTATTTATTTTGTATACATGGTCCCACAAGCTTAAGGATTTAACACACACCGTGTATAAATAATGGTTATTTATTTCATTTTTTATAATTTTTATATTTATTACGAAAGGGATAAGCTAATAACATCAACTTATTTTCTTTATTTTCTCTAAATATCTCTCTAAATCTGTGCTACAGAAGCTTCCTTGATGGAGTACACTCTAGAACAATTGAACTTTTTTCGACTGTGTTACATCGCCTTTAACTTGGTTCCGGAAGGACTACGAAAAATCTTCAAACTGGAATGGGATTTTCTTTACAAGACAGCTCCTTCTGGAGAATGGAAAGACACGCCACAAAATGGGCTCGACTTCTATAACAAAGAGTCTCGAAAAAGTCACACGAAGAATGCACGATATCTGGCGACAATACAGAAGGGCAACACGGCAGAGTGGGATTGTACTTGTCTGTTTTTTGCCATACTGTTCTCTGATAGCATCGGGTCTTGTCTCAGTCCGGCCGTCTTCAACGATGTCGATGTTCTTCGTCAAGTGCGAAACGGTGTTGCTCATTTCAGTGATGATAAGCTTACTGAAGTCCATTATCAGAACTACATGAAGAAAGTGAAGGCTGCATTCATATCCTTAAAACTTCCGATCGGTGATATCGAGGAGGTTGAAAACCAGACGAGCTTTCCTACTGCGGAAGTAAATAATCTTCAAGCTGAGTTGCTAAAAGCAAAATCAGATTTACAAGAGGTCCAAAACACGGTACAGAGAAAAGAAAAAGAGGTTGAAGCCCTTACACAAGAAATCAATTCCAAAATTGAGTCTTTCTGTAGTCTCGCATTCAAGCCATCTCATCAAATCATTAAGCGTTCAAGTGATGTCACCAAAATCATGAAAAAAATGGAAAAGCTTGAAAACGAAAGTGCTGGGGCTGTCAGCACCATTTATTTGTCAGGGATTCCTGGTTGTGGCAAAAGTCAGATCGCTCGACAAATTGGACAAGAATGCTTCGACAAAAGATCCTGTGAAAGTGAGGGCCTAACGTTTGTTGCAACTCTGAATGCTGAAACTTCTCAAACACTAGCTGACTCGTTCCTCAGTCTGGCTAAACATCTGGGAGTCACAGAATACACTTTGACTAACCTGACCACCTCGAAAGTGGGTCGCCCAAAGGAGACAATACAACACCTGAAGCTTTTGATCTGCCCAAAGATGAAGCAACTCTCCAACTGGCTAATCATTGCTGACAACGTTGTCGACCTATCCTTAGTTCGCAACGATCTTCCCCCATCTGGTAGCAAAGCGTGGGGCAACGGTCAAGTGCTGATTACAACTCAAGACTGTAGCACAATCCCCTCCAACGCTCCGCACACTTTCCATAAGTCAGTAAGTCAAGGAATGCAGATGGAGGATGCGGTAGAGCTATTAAAAGAAGTTTCGCAGATTGGGAATCACGAAGAGGTTGAAAAGGTCGCTGAAGTTCTTGAGTATCAACCACTTGCCTTAGCAGCTGCCGCAGTCCATGTGCAGACAGTTGTGAGTAATGGTTCTCCAAACTACGGTTGGAAAAGCTACATGGAAACTTTTGTTTGTGGCAAACGTGAAGCAACAGAGGAACCTCTTGTAAAACAAAATGCAGCTTATTCCACAACAATGACTACTGCCATTAAAATGGCCATTGCTAGAGCTTCGGAAAGTGACGAAGTTCTTCCCTCAGGCATTTTGTTGTCTTTCATTGAGTGCAAAGGATGCTCTCCCAGTTGAAGCTCTTGTCAACTTTGTCAAAATTTGCACAACGGAGCAAACAGAAGAGTTAATTAGGGCAAAGATCTTAAAATCCTCCTTCATTATTTGTTTACATTGTGAAGGCGGGGCACCTGAATATTTGAGAGTGCATAACATTGTTCATGAAGTGCTCAAGGCAATTTGTATGTCAGATGTCGAGTTTACGGAGAGAGTTCGGTATATATCTGCGTCAATTAAGACTTTCCACTCGCTAATAAAGGCAGAGGAAGGGTTGTTAAAGTGGAGTGGACACGCGTGCGCAAAGTTACATATAATTACTTCGCATTGCAAAGCACTTCATGAAATCATCACCACAGACGCTGGAGTAGAAGGTGGATTAATGAAGGAATTAGCAGTCACGGTTATATTATGGCTTTGTTCAGTAGTTCGCGTTTGCTTTGAACTTAGCAATCCATCACAAGCAAATGCATTTTCAAAATCCGCTGTTGATTTTGTGAAGTACTTAAGCAGCACGCAGAAAGGTGACTTACTAAAAGGAGAGGTTTACACTGCGCGCGGTGACGCGTTACGTTTGCAGCGCAAGTATGAACTGGCACTATCATACTACGAGGAGGCGGTGGCGATTTACAAGGGAGTTTGTGGTGAAGACCACAAGGAACTAGCAAGATTATATACAAAATTAGGTATTGTTCACAGAGCCCTTGGAAAGCTCAGTAGGGCGAAAGAATACCTCGAGAAGTCCCTTCACATTAAGAAAGCAACTGGCAGCGAGCATGCCGGTGTAGCGATAGGTTACAGCAACTTGGCGCTTGTTTACATTGACCTCGGAGAGCACAATCAAGCAAAGAAATACTACGAGAAGGCCTTAGTCATTCAAGAAAAGATTTACGGTGAGGAACATGCGGATACAGCAGCAATTTATAGCAACTTGGGCAATGCTTGCAGTAAACTTGGACTGCAAATTCAAGCAAAAGAATGCCACGAAAAAGCACTGAGCATTAGAAAAAAAATTTACGGTGAGGAGCATCCTGATGTTGCAACTAGTTATCACAACTTAGGTCTGGTCTACAGGGAGCTTGGACAACTCAGTAGAGCGAAAGAATACCTCGAGAAGTCCCTTTTCATTACGAAAACAACTGGCAGCAATGATGACGGTGTAGTGAGAGGCTGTAGCAACTTGGCGCTCGTTTACAGTGACCTCGAAGAGCACAATCAAGCAAAGAAATACTACGAGAATGCCTTAGTCATTCAAGAAAAGATTTACGGTGAGGAACATGCGGATACAGCAGCAATTTACAGCAACTTGGGCAATGCTTGCAGTAAACTTGGACTGCAAATTCAAGCAAAAGAATGCCACGAAAAAGCACTGAGCATTAGGAAAAAAATTTTCGGAGAAGAACATTCTGACGTTGCAAGAGGTTATCACAACTTAGCTTTTGATTACCGGGAGCTTGGACAGCATAATCACTCAAAAGAATGTGACGAAAAAGCACTGAGCATTAGAAAAACAATTTACGGTGAAAAACATTCTGATGTTGCAGCAAGTTATCTCAGCTTGGCTTTTGATTACAGGGACCTTGGAAAGTACAAAGAAGCGAAACAATGCAACGAAAAGGCACTGGTTATAAGCAAAAAGATTTACAACTTGGCTTGTGATTACAGGGAACTTGGACAGCACAGCCAAGCGATAGAATGCGAAGAAAAGGCACTGAGCATACGAAAAACGATTTACGGTGAAGAACATCCAGATGTCGTAGCAAGTTATCACAACTTGGGTGTTGACTACAGTAACTTGGGACAGCACAACCAAGCAAAAGAATGCGAGGAAAAGGTACTGGAAGTAAGCAAAAAGATTTACGGTGAAGAACATCCAGAGGTAGCAAACAGCTATCACATATTGGCTTATGATTACAGGGAACTTGAACAGCATAATGAAGCGAAGGAATGCGACGAAAAGGCACTGGTCCTAAGAAAGACAATCTACGGTGAAAAACATCCTGAGGTTGCAACAAGTTATCATAGCTTGGCTTTTGATTACTTGAAGCTTGGGCATTTCATTCAAGCGAAAGAATGCGAAGAAAAGGCACTGAGCATTAGAAAACATATTTACGCGGGTGAAGAGCATCCGGAGGTTGCAGATGGTTATCACAACTTGGCCTGTCATTACAGGAAACTTGGACAGCATAATCAAGCAAAAGAGTGCGACGAAAAGGCACTGAGCATTAGGAAAAAGATTTATGGTGAAAAAAATCCTGATGTTGTAGAAAGTTATCACAGCTTGGCTTTTGATTATTCTGAGCTTGGGAATCACAATCAAGCTAAAGAATGCGAGAAAAAGGCACTGTTCATAAGAAAAGAGATTCACAGTGAAGACCATCCTTAGGTAGCAACCAGTTATCAACCAGTTGGGTTGTGATTATGGGAAACTTGCACAGCTCAGCCAAGCGAAAGAACGCAACGAAGAAACACTGGCCACTAGTAAAAAGAATTGCGGTCAGTGAAAACATCCCGAGGTAGTAAACAGTTATTGCATCTTGGGTTACAGGGAACTTGGACAGCACAGCCAAGCGAAAGAATGCAACGAAAAAGCACTGAGCATAAGGAAAAATATTTACGGTGAAGAACATCAAGAGGCATTCGATAAATTGCAACAAATTGCGATTTATAAAAGGGCTTAAGTGCATAGAGTCAAACCTGTATTAAGCAGACAGTTGGAAAGGTCCGGAAAATTCTCCCCTTAATGACAGTGTGGTTATGTATGTTTTTTCCGGAAAGGATATTGGGAATAACGAATTAAAACTACTAATTCGTCCTCAACAATAAGACATCCAAAAGACAGTATAAAAGCTGCTGTAAGTATCTAAAAGAGTACAACACCCCCGTGGGACTTGAGTTTTAAAGTGATGGAAAGGTGTGGGTGATTTTTTGGTAACGAATTTTTACAGCCAATTTATACGTAAGTATAAGTCTATGTTATATATAATACGCGATGAGAGAACTGTTGTCCACCCATCAAGGAAAAACGGCGAAGATCCAAAAAGCCAAAACCACACCATTTCTGTACTTTCCTGGCAAGGATGTGCGCAATTTAGTTCCAAAACGAAAAGATACACTTTGAAGAATTTCCAGAAAAGTCGCACGTTTCTCTCAGCAAGCGAACACCGCACCATGTCTGTTGATTTGTGACTAATTTCTACCGCTAATACAAATTTGTGTCGGCTTTCAAAACATCGTGTTGTGGTCTTGCTTCAATTTGTCCTGTGTTTTGTGAGTAAAGCGTGCGGCGAAGTCGCGAGAGACATACTAACCGGAAAAATAATTAAAGGACTTGGGAAAGTCTAATCGTGTTGTTGAGTGGTGAATTGTTCACGGGTACCAGCTAGTTAAAATTATCGTGATAACCATCTTCTGTAATATACTGGTCGAGAGATAATAACACCGTTCCCTTCCGCTTGCTGGCGACTTCCTACAAGTGGTCCTCTCATGTCGTTTGGCTCGGCCAATCAGGTATTACATTTCACGTGCACGTGGGCTACAGATCCTCAAATCGCATGCTTGGCCTGACTGAACACTACATATTATGTTTTCAATGTCGGAACTAAAATCCCCTTCCCACTCTCTCCCATATTGGTGTGTTGTTGCTCTTTACCAAAAATAAACATGTAGCAGTCTTTAAGTAGTAGACTATAGTCCAATAATCGCGTTGATCTTATTGTTAATATAGATGTTCCCTATTAAGTTAATAGTTCACATATTTTATTACCACAATTGCTTCATCAGGGAATGTTTGTTAATCTAGGCTAATTCATAATTTTTTTTTTCTTGCCGGAACATCAGCAATATGACTGGTGACATTACTATCTTTGTACAAGACTGGTGTTATTTTATATATTTATATATTGTTCAATTTGAATAAACATGGGTTTGGGATGAAGTGTTTCCATAAAGGTCACCTTTTACCCTATAGACTCTTTTTGTACTCCTTAACCTGGGACATGTACCCCAACAGAAGATTATAATTTCTGATACCCTGGGCAATTGTCACCTCCGAGAGGGGATTATCACTTCTCTCCTACTATCCTGGGCGATTATCACCCCCCCCCCCCCCCCCCCCACCTAGAGAGGACTGTGACCTAGTTACCTTTATATTGGAGTACTTCATCCCTTACCCCTTTTCCCCACAAATATTCTGGTTGATTTGTTTTATTATATAGCAGGGGCTACGGGTTAAGAACATTAACAAGGTGTTTTGGGGGTTTCCTTTTCACCGTTTTGGCAACCTGCCATTCACCATTTTGCACTTGTGGAAGGGTTATATTATTTGGGCCCCTGTTTTTTGCCCTGTGGGTAATTTTTTTTAAAATATCAAATTAGGACTTCATTACCACATCAGGGAATGATCGCCTCTTTTTAGACCGAGTACCCCTAAAAAACACCAGCACCGAAAAAAAATTATTTTTCATTATTATTATTTTTTAATTTCACACAAAACATGATCATGAAATCAATATACATGCAGCAAGTAACTTCTAGATAGGCAAGTTCTTTGCATGGCATTGTTTTTCATTTTATCATTTCTTATTTACTTCTGCTTCCAGCATTTATCAGGAATGAAAAAAAAAACCCTGAAAGTTGTGGACTTTGCAAGTTGTCACTGATTTTTAGTCCAACTACCTTCCATCCTCTGAATACAGTAAAAACCCGCGTATAAGAACCTAGATTTTTCCAACTTAGCCTAAATAGGTTCTTATAGAAATGGTATTTAGTGGGAATTTAGGCTACTTAGGTTCTTAAATAGGTTCTTAATTTGCTAGGGGCACTAGCGATCAGCACAGATAACTACAGCGCATATGTGATATGGAATATATTGCTGTATTAAATAATTATCTAGAATACAGTTTAGATGATAACCACACAGTAAATTTATCTTTCCAAAGTACAAGCATGCATGTCTTTCATGCTGCAGTGTCCATAAAATGCTGTTACATTTTGTGATGCCTTCATTTTTGTAAAATAAGAACCTATTGAAAATTTTAGGCTAAATAGGTTCTTATGAAAAGCGGGATTAAAATGAAAATTTTAGCCTAACAGGTTCTTAAATTTTAGGTTCTTATACGCTGGTTTTTACTGTAAGCGAAATAGTTCTACTCTTTCGTGTAAATATTTCCTTGTGATATTATTTTGATATCACGGGTTCCTTCAGACTGAAGCATACACAACTCAATCGAGAATTCGTTTTTCAATCCATTTACGCACCGCAAATTTGTCAATTAAGGCTTAACTTACAACGAAAGACCAGGAAAATGGACTGCAGCGGAAACTAAAAAGTTTGCCTACAACTTCATTGACAAAAATGATTTTGAAATTGCTTGCTTTCACAAGAAAGAAATTGAATTTTCTATTATTTTGTCCAGCTCTTAATTGAAAATGGAATCAAATGTTTTGAAAATTCATCCAGTATTTAAAACCCCCCGTATCAACTTTAACTAAATACGACGTTTAGTCCAATAATTAAGCAGGAAAGACATATTTAAACGAATAACTGAATTTTGTTTACAATATACTATTCAATTACATTTTCAAATATACATTACATACATAAACTGATGAACTCATTAACAAATAAAATAGAAAATAATAAAACTGTAAAAAAATCACAATAAAAAGGGCCACAATTGTCTACTTTAGAAACGAGTTGAGAACTGCAGAAAGTTGTTTAAATCAGCTGATTGATTACATTCGTCGTCCGATAAAACAACTCACAAACAGTAATCATGCCGTGTTTGAAAATGATAAGTTGAACGGAAGATGAATAAATGTCTTCTAAAAATCCGACAGTTTCTAGAATTTGTATCGTTATGAGGACACCCTTCTAAGATAGAGGGGTCTGTAGGGAATTTTCGTTATTTTAAACTCGCCACAACCGCTAATCATTACGTTTTTTCATACGTAAATGATGACACGAACCTCTTATTTTTTGAGAATTTGCTTAATTTCCGCAACATTTTTGATTCAGTCCTGACCCCCTACTCGTCTTCAAAGTGGCCGATTCACTTATAACGTTGTTTCCACCAATATATGGCGAAACCAAAGACGACTTATGAATATATTAATTGCTTTTTATTAAATGCGTTTAAATTATTAAAACAATCAATCAATCAATCAATCAATCAATCAATAAATAAATAAATAAATAAATACTTCTTTGCATGGTTTGTACAGTTTTGGCCAAACAAAATTCGAGAATACAATGAAAGTTATCAAGCATATCATCTCACGACCTTTTTTTGCGACCTGAAAAATGTCAAGGCCTTTTCAGAACTTATCAAAAGGTTTACTGCTAATTACTTACGAGGCTCTCGGGAGATTTAAGGACTTTCCAGAACAGCTAATAAAATTCAATACCTTTTCAAGACTGCACGAACCATGATGCTACTAATAAATAATTCAATAAATAATTAAAAAATTGGGTGGGGTACAACTGCATTACATGTGCGTGTGCAATTGACTGGTAATGGCGCTGTATCATGGTTACACGTTAGTTTTACGCTTTTGTTGCAGAACAATTAATAATAATATGTAATAATACTATTTTTCGTTTCTTATTTGCGGTCTTAACAGCCTTTGACTCCTTTTTTCGAATGATTCTGACGATTTTGTCTTTAAATAGTGCACTGTCTATCGTTCTAGTAAATACGAGAGCTTGTACACGCCCTGAATGGTACCTTTCCTTGTGATTTCCTAATTTATCTCGTTCAACAAACTTAAAACAACAGCACCTTCTGCAATCGACATTCAGGATAGAATAATGAGAATGGAATACCGGTAAACGAAAAGAATCCGTTTCTTAAAAAAAAATGGCAATGATACAGCAACCGAGAAAAGGAACTAAATTTGACCTCTCACTGAGCAAGCACTCATCGAAGCCTATAACCGTGCGCAAAATGGTCAGTTCCCTCTCTGAAAATTAGTAGCTTGCGTAGCAGCCAGGGTAAGGAAAACGAAGGGGGGGGGGGGGGGGAGGGGAGGGGGATAAAAAGAAAGGCAAAACGATAGGGAATAGGCCTCTCCCTTTTTTCTCTCCTTTCTCTCCACCACTCCTCCCCTCAAATACGCCTGCTACGCAACCTAGAAAATAAGCGATTGCATGAATTGGCCATTAGTAAAACTCATCGTTTTTTCCTGACCACTGTACTGTTATTACTGCATTTATTTTTGTGCCTGTAAATGGTTTGAGAAAGCCAATAGCCGCTAAACTGAACACTGCCCCTGGAGATATCATCGACCGGAGCCTTTATAATCGCGATGAATGCTTCCTTTTCGGAGGTTTCCTGCTTTTGCAAATTATTTGCGTAGTTACTGTGTACGTTATGGTTAAAATTATTTAAGTAAGTTTGAAAACGTCATCGCTACGTACGGAACGCGTCACTTTTTCAAAGGAATATTTGTGACCTCAAAAGATTGTTCCAGACCCCCGATAGTTGGTATCTCCCCCTGTCTTGATTGAGAGATGGTTGCAATCGTCGGATGTAGAGGTCTTTTGAAGTCACTGCGCTTGCGCAGTGACTTCACGCACTGAAGATGTTTAATGCAGACTAAACGAAAGCTCTACTGTAAGCTACAAACTGTGCAAACTGTGCGAGTTTGTGTCTATCGCAAATGCACCTGTAGATGAGTGTTTACAAGAATATTTGTCTACTTGTTTCATTTGCGAAAGCAACATTTTTGTTCGGAAACATCCTCAATCCCACTTCCAAATACGGTAACGATTTGTTTGTGAACCCTGAAAAGAAATGGAGAAAGATAAACATGACATGCAGTAGTCTTCAGAGTCGCGTAATGTAAATAGCTTAAGTTCAGTTGATGTCAAGGCAGAAATTTCTTTCACAGGATTCAAAATTTATGTGAACCGCAAGCTTTCGTTTCCGCCGCGAAATCTTAATCAAGTAATGGGGTTTGAGATTTTGTGAAAAGCATGTGACAAAATGTCCCAGTGGTTCACCGGGAGCTCATATACGTGTCTCGATTCACTGCTGGGGCCTGGCAGTGTATTACGATGGCCTCTCTAATCATTTTAACTCCTACTGGATCTATAGGAACAGTTCTTGAGAGGCAATGGTACTTTTTGCTTAACTTTATATTTACTTTCTAAAAACACCCTGACTGGCTGATCTGTAAGTTTATGTACCTGAGTGAAAGAGAATGCTGCCTGAGTATTTCACCGTCAACATTCCAAGTACCAACTGATCTGTCCTTAGGATTGCGGCTAACGCGGTAACTGTCAAGTAGGGGTCCATCTGCACCTTGCACAGGGACACCAGATTTATTACAAGCATGCACGTGGCATTCTTTGATGCGGTGGCATTCAACAAAATTGAATGCAAACTGTGGATTGGAATGAGCAACGATGTTGGGAAAACTTCAGAAATAGAAGCTATACTGACCTCACTTGGCACAGGGATAAGTATCGGTGGAATGAAAGTGACAGTGTTACATAGGCAGAGCGTACATGCACGCACTTTTCGATCAATTTCAGACCAATTCTATGCAAACTGCTCGTAATAAAGAGATATCTGTAACACTTGGGTGCCTGTAAATAGAAGCTGAACTGTAATCCTTCTATCACGCCATACAGGGCAAGTGGGGAGAAGGAAGTAGCTGGATAAATGTGGGAGGGTGATTGATACATTGATACTTTTGACTGTCAATTCACCGCCACGTATTTCAGGGGAATTTAAACCACCCCAAATTTAAAGTGGAGTGGAAGGGGTAGGAAAGGAATTCATTCATATTTTGGTGCCCATGGAAAACAAATCTTCAGAAAAGGGAAATGCCTTTCATCTGCCCAGTCTTCAACTCTTCTCTCTCACCCCCCCGACTCCGGCTTCATATTGATACATACAGCTGTAGGTGTATACATATTGTTTGAACTTGCTGACATCAAAATGTGCATTGCTCAGTGAGCTCAATGCCCCGAGTTTGGCCCTTGCAGCTACACCTTTAGCGACAGTATTATCTGCTCACCTTTTAAACGCTGAAAATCTCGTCATTATCAGTATAATTACAAAGTATTTAAAAAAGTCTGTATTAGCTTCAAGTCAAGGGTGCCTACAGGATTTTACTGTTTTACCAACGTTGCCAATGGAAACCTTTATTTCGTCTTGATTATCTCAGCACCTACATGGTCTCCAAAGCCAGCTCATACATGTAGTTTGTGATAGTGTGTGCAAGATGCAACAATGTTCTGACGGGAAGCTGGTATTCAAGGAAGTCCTGCACAATTTTTAATGCTACAGTTATAATAGGACGTTATTAAATTCTCATTCTCGGTTATTGAATTTCTAGCTTGGACCCATCCCCCTTGTAGCACGTTTTTGCGCTTGCCACAATTTTTGCGTGCCCAAAAAGCAAAAAAAATTTCCCAAACCTGCAGAAAGCCCCAGGGAAACGATTCCTACACAGGCTAAGGTTATCAGCAAATCACTGGCCGTGTTTTGACTAATATAAGGAATTTGGATGTCAAGTCAAGTGGTGCGGGTTCAAAAATTTTCGCCGTTAAGCAACAATTTTGTCCAAAAATGGTAAAGAATTCAGCAACCGCTCGCTGTGTTGTGGACTAAAAGAATAAAAAAACACTATTCCACTCATGCTTGTTGGATATAAGGTGATTATGGTAGGTGACTGGCGGTAGGCAACTCATTAGTTGTTTATCACCATATATCCAATGCGCGCTCCTGGTATAATTGCTAGACAAAAAATCTGGATAAAAATAATGGTTCCAATCGTTCTCAAGAAGGGGCTGAAATTAAAACAAAAACTGACCTGATCTTTAGAGTTAAAATTGCGTTGTATGTGTGAGTTCATCTGTAGTCTTGAACATTCCTTCACAATAACAAGGTCTGTATAACCATCACCTAAGTGGCAGCTGGGAGAGGGACCTTCCGGTGATAGCTCACACAAGTTAGGAAGTGTGTAAAAATTCACTCCAATGACACGACCATGAAATGATTTCCATTCTAGAGTGTTCAAAAGAGAAAGCAACACACAATCATGATGCCAACTGCACAGAAACACTACATTTTAACCTCCCACAAAGCGAACACCCCATTTTTTTATTTCCAAGTTTTGGCGCCACTGGCAGGGAAGCCTCAGAGTACCAAGGACCATTTATAAGGTACCATCCCTCAACCCATGGATACACGAAAGTTAACAGGTCAGACCACAAAAGCGGCAGTATATCCTCTAACACTTTTTGAGCAATGATGCCAGTCCTTTAACATCACAAACTAATTCAGTGCGATGTGACAGCTAGGAGAAAAGGCCAATAGCTTAATGTCACGGCCCATTATAACGTGACCATCTGAATTGCATCTGAAGAAGCAAATATCTCCTAATGACAATAAGTCATGTTCATAGTCACAGACATACTTGATACCCTTCAGGCCAAAAGTAGTTCCCCAGAGGGTACTCCCTTATATGGCCTATGTGGGGACGTGCCACTGGACAGGGCATCGTTTTTAGCCTCTCTGTCCTAAACAGGGTATATATAATTTTTATGCGAGTCTGTCCTGAACAGGGTCTGAACTTGTCCTAAACAAAGTATGGTCAGTACGATTGTCATTGCTAAATAAGGCTTATACAATATTTAGCAATCCTAGACGGGGACGTTTGCTAGTCTTTGAGACACTTTAAAATAGTGTAACATAAGTGAGTGTGTATTTTGTCATTTCTCCTAAACGGGGACATAAAATGGAGGGTGAACTTGTCCCACACAGCGCGTAGGTATTTTAAAGCCGACCTTTTTTTTTTCCTCAGCAGGGTCAGGGTTCCAAGCCTCAGTGGCATCCCTATATCCAAACATGGGTCTAGTGCTGCCCAGAAGTAGGCCACCTGAAGAGCCATAGCTTAGCACACCGTTTCTGTAGCATGAAGGGATGGGATGCTAGCTTGTTCCATTGAAAATTAATGTGACTCTGAGCGCTTTTTTGCTGGTACATATTTATACACCTGGGAAGAGATTCAATCCTCTGATCTTCCACTTTAAACCTTTCAGTCCTAATAGTGACAAGCATCTAATTTCTCTTTGTAGTATCATTACTTGATCAAACATACAGGTCATGAGGTGAAAGGAAATGATCACCAAAGGCAATAGACAAAATGATTGTCTTGATGTTTAAACAATTTCTCCCAGCTGATACCATTAGAAATATACAGAGCACAGTGAGGAGAACATGCATCTTGATATTGGGCTTTAAGTCCGACATGCTAACCAGTACTGAAACCACCATAATTATAAACTAAACCACAAAGATAATAAAAGTACATTTTAAGTGGACGTACCCTGGTTTTGTTCACCTGCATTGCTGTCATCTTCTTTATTACATACTTCACAGCTGCAGTGACATAACAATATAATGATAACCTTATTTGAGGATACCCAAATAATACAATGTTAAAATAATATAATACAACATTATAATTATAAATAATTATGACCATTAGATTGCTAACATATCAATAATTTAATATGACAGTTTATGAAGTGCTGTAGAGACTTCTACAAATACAGTGAGTACATGCAGTACTGTATAGTGGACTCGTTTCAAATAGTGGAGACGTGCTGACAAGTGTGTCATTTTACACGGTTTGTTTTTGTTTTTAGGAACTCGGGCTTTCTTTCAGCGTGCAATAAAGACAAAGCAGAATTTAATAATTAAAATTATAAGGCGTCCCATTTGAGACACGAGTTACTACCCTAACAAGGCCACTGCCCGCCAAGTTGGTGACCCCTCAGATGGTTTTCATGACCCCTTGCGTAAAAAACTTAACTGGAACACTGCTAGGATATAAAAATGCATATTCTCCTTATTGTTCTCCACGCATTTCTTATTTACCTGGTGAGGAGAATTTGTCTAAATATCAACTGAAGACCTCTTATCCTTGGTGATCACTTGTTTTATTCTCATCACTAGAACGTTTGGACAAGGAGTGATAAGGCTTAAAAGGTTAATGTTATGCACCCATCAATTCCAGCAGGAACAACCATCCTCCTCCCAGACCCAAACCCTTCCTTAAAGCCACATTGCATCTCCACAAGTGTGGCATTTGTATTTATCTTGCTATCCTAGGAGGAAGGGCATTTATTTTGTATAATTTTCTCTGCCAAAGAGTTAGGCTTAGTCAAGTGTTTCTTTTCCTTATTTCTTTCTTTTTTTTGCAGAAAAAAAAGTGAAGTGTCCAAGAGTTGGGAAAGACACCCACATTGGTGGCGTTAACTTAGTATCTTACCCTGTTCTACATCTAGTTTGATCTCTTGGGTGGTGTTCAGGACAAGGACTGGGGAGATAACTAACTTCAACATCATATGCCCTGTACACAAAAGAAGACTATTAGGTAATATTTAAACAAGGCAAACAAACAAAGCAAAATTACGCTGAAAGAAAATGATTGTTGGCTGGAGTTGCTTTGTACAGCACAGCCCACTGGACTTTCTTCACAATCACTTCACCCCTTTGCCCACAGAGGATGTTATTTTTCCAAAACTAATGCCCCTACAACTACTCGAAAAATTACCTCCTTTAAATACATACCTTGGCTCAGAATATTTAATATGAAAAGTTACCCTAAATGACTATGGGGACAAACTTACACACTGTTTGCATTTGAAAATCGGTCAATTTTGCCCACAAAAGTATGATTTTACCTGCTTCGTTGCCAAATTGCCAAAAAGTAGGTTAAAGACTGTTGTTATTCCACAATAAATATTCATGTACATGTAATTAAATTGTCTTCAGTTGGTGAATCCTTTTTTTCCATTCCTAAACTGACAACCATTCACGATCTATCAAAGACAGTCACCTTTATGAGATTAACTGTAAGTTAGCACTATAGCATCGAGAAAAAGCTTTGAGCCAAAACAAAATTATTGTGGAAGTTAATCAATCAGTTACAGAAAGAATTTGTAATATAAGCTTTATGTAAAATTATCAAGTGATCTATGCATAATCCTTAACAATCCATTTTATTGAATTGTTCACAACCCTCTTTTCATTTCTGAAGGGTCTATTAACTGCACCTCATTTTCCAAAGTCTCCGAGCTGCTCCCCACTTGTATCTCTTGGGACCCATCCAGCGATTTTGTTCACTTGTCTTCAGCACATCTCCCAAGAAGCCATATGCCAGAGAAAATGTGAATCTGATGTGTCTGCTGTCATTCCATAGTGAACAAATATCAAGTGGTATTGTGTGACCTGCAGGGAAACAACAATAATAATATTACTGCATTACAGCTATCTACACAAAGATACATGTTAAGACGGAATCCATCAGGAAATTGAGTAATCAGTGGACAAAAACCTTGTACCAGAATAATTTAAAGCACATCGCATTCTTTTTTACACTTTTCAAGAGCTATAGACGTAATAAGTTATCTGTAATAACACCAAAGACAATTTCTTATGGGAGCCCGTGAAATTAAGTTTCAAATTTCACATGAATTGTGTGAACATAGGTAAATAGGTAAACTTTTATGTGTAAGATTTCATTTTGTGAAATTTGAAATTTATTTTCTCGGGCTCCGATTAGAAATTGTCTTTGGGGTTATTACAGATAACAAATTACATCCATAGCTCTCAAAAAATGTAAAAACTAATGCAATATGCTTTGAATTATTCTGGTACAAGGTTTTTGTCCACTGAAAATTAAAATTACTCAAGTTTCTAATAGATTCCGTCTTAATGTAGCTAGATACAGTAGTTGTGGCAATTAAGCACAGATTGAAGAGCCCAGGGATGAGGTCACAAGTTATTGCAAGCTTTTAACTGGCAATAACTATGACTGTTTGACCAGGACTTGCAGGTACTGCACATGTACAATGTAGTTGTGATTGCAATGGCTTGTGCATTCTCCTTGATCAAGCTCATATTCACATTAAGTAGAATGAGTTTTCTGTCACATTTTCATCATGTGGTTACCTATTGCTGTCAGCACAAGTTCTTGTCAGTATTGTTTTCTTAGATTGGTTTGGTCGCTATTAGGTTGTAATGAAATGACCTTTCCCAAATTGTGTGGTTCCAGAAAATATCCATACCCCCCCACGGAAGGGATTTTTCATATGACCCCCCACCCCTCTGGATTTTCCAAAAACGGCCCACAAACTATACCCCTCCCCCCCTCCGGAAATTCCAATTTTTTCCTACACCCCCTGGAAATATTTCTATTTCTTGTTTAAAGCGAAAAATTAGCTAAACTATAGTTTAAGAATCCAAATTTCGAGGGTTACTGGCGTTTTCTGGTAAATTCGCGTATATGAGCAGAAGTTACGTCGCATGTCAAATGCTATTGTGCATGCATATCGTCATAAATTTTATTTACGACCAATTCTGCTTCATTATCTTGACGAAACAGCAACACTTCAATTTATAATCCGAGTATTTGACAAATTACAAGTTCTCTTGAGAAATAAATGTTGAGTAAGAATCGCTAAGTTACGCTGCCAAGGTAAAAAAATGAGTACTGTAATCAAAACAACATATTTTTTGCGGGCATATTCAAACCTAAATTTTATTGAAGGCTTGCCAGATATATAAAACCCGCATGCAAATCAATAAGACAGCTAGCAGTTTTGCTGTAAACCATTTTTTTCTCAGTAATTTTGGAAGATGACTGCGATTGCCTTCCGGTTTCCATCGTGAAGTGTAATTCAATCTTCTCCACAACAATTAGCGTCCCGCTGTCTCGTCGACTGGCGGTGAAAGTTTGACATGCCGCCGATTTTGCAATTTGCATAATTCTGCTTTTATTTATGCTGATGTAAGGCTGTGGTAAACCGTCTTCTCTGGAGACCTGGCAAAGCTAGAAAACTTTTGCACAACTAGATTTATCTAATGTAAAGTTAAGCCAAAAACGACGTTGCAAGCAGCATGAATGTATTCGAAAACATTTCAGCGCACACGCGGGAATGTTCTGTAAACAAACTTATCTGACCAATGGTTCATGTTACGCGCTCCCATCAAACACTTCCCTTTTAATACTTGGGATGCCTTTTACTTTATTTTATACTTGCTTTATGCAATTGTAATGACGCCTGTGTGATTTTCCACTGCTACCGAAGAAGTTTTGCCCATTTCTTTCATGCCGAAATATTATAAATGTTTGAGTCAAAACCCGTGAAACGGGCATGTTTTTATTTTTGATTTACATAACGCGCCTAAGTCGTAAATTTCTTACAGATAATATTTGTTTGCCGAACTATAATTATTACAGTGTTTTTACGTAGTTTTCGATCAAGAATTACTCTTAGCGGGATCAAGAACTGTTTTGTGTCGATTCCGAATTACTACTGTGCTCAATGTTGACGCAATAATTCAGTTCAAACCATAGTTTTCACACCGGCGAACAACAACGAAGAAATAAATGTCTGCGCTGCTACTAGCAGAGATGGATATAGTTCGAAATCAAATGACAGACGTATCTGCTTAAATATGTGTGACAGAGATTCTTGGTGTAATTTACGGGATTTACTCGTCTTCTGCAGCATGAGCTGTTCGCTAATCCGCCGCTGTTAAAATGACCGGACTCTCGCAGCACCAGAAATCGAGCCTGACCACCTTGAAAATATTAGTTTTGTGCAGTTAACAAGATCAATGTTTGCGTCGGCGGATCGGTAAGCAAAATGCAAACAGAAAATTTAACATATAGGAATAATGGAACTGGTCTGGAAAAAATAATATAAATTGATACAACACCCCCCCCCCCCCAGGATTTTCCTGAGCCTTTGACCCCCCCACCCCCCTGGAAATTCCAATCCCTTCCGTGGGGGGGAGGGGTATGGATATTTTCTGGAACCACACATTGCCTGAGTGTAACTTCCCTCAATTTGAGAGTCCATTTTGGCCCAAGCTTGATAATTTACGTTAATTGGATTTGAATTCAGACTGCTGGCAAATGAATCCGTGCTTTAAGAAATGAACTTACCAAAAATGATATGCATAGCAGATGTGACAGGATCATTACAGCCTTGTGCTGAGTAAACTATCACCTCTGTTGAGCCTTAAAACAAATGAACACAGTATGAAACTTACAATTAGGAGTTCTCTCCAGCTCACATCACACTTACACATAACACTTAAACTTAGATGCATGTACCTCCATGTACATGCATCAACTGTATATAGAATTCAGATTTCCTCAAAACATACATGCAGCAAAGTAATGTTGGATTTTAAAAAATCACACTCATACATGTACAACACATTATTTACAGGAATGTTTAGCCAAACCGCAAGTGAAACAGGAATAAAATTTCAACGATTTGGTATGTAATTGATAAAATTCAAGACATTCAGTAGAGTGTAGAGTAGATTTTATGAACTTCCTTTAGTTGGAATGAGCAAAATGCATTGAACTAAGTAAAAAAACTGTAGTGGTTCATGCACCTTTTATGAATTGCTATAACTTATTATCCATGTAATTACGGTTTCATAAAGTTTCTGTTTCAAATAAATGCTGGACCTCAAATATTTGACCATGTGGACCCAGCATTTAATTGAACCTGGCATTTATTCGAGGCCTGGCATTTAATTGAGAAAATGGTAATTATTTCACTTGCAAAGTTATCGAACCCGGCGTTTATTTGAGGCCTGGCATTTAATTGAGAAAATGGTAAATTATTTCACTTGCAAAGCACAATTTCGAAAAAGGACTGTAACTTGGAAATAACTATTATAAATAAATGACGCACCAGCAGGAATGATGCCAACTCGTATGTTAAGTGGAAGAGCTCTGAAGTTATCTGGTAGAGTACCATCAACCAGGTCAATTCCAACATTGCCATGAGACTTCTCTAACAATCCATTCACGATTTCATGTACAATGCCATCACCTCCGACACACACCACCCTAAAGAGTAAGGTAAGTATTGAATATTAAGTTTGGGAAAGCATACACTATACTGTAAAAAACATCAGCCCAGTGGGACAAAAGAGAAATTAACTACAGTAACTATGATTTTAAAAGCAATTTTGCCTGGTATATACATGTACAAACTGCCAGTAATGCAAATGCAAGCAAAAACACAGGCACAAGTCATTTATGTGCTAACAAAAATTAAAAAAAAAAATCAAATGCCCCAATCACCACCTTGTAAAAAAATGCTTGAAATGTGCAAGCATGAACTGGTAATCTTTGCATTTGCATTAAATGCAATTTTAATTAACATTTTGCCAAACTTGTAATTAAAACCTTCAGGATGGCAATAAATTGTTTGTATATTAATTTAGTAGGACACGAGTCCTACTGAGTGTGTTTTCATGGTGAGACTTTTTAATACCAAGTCGGTGGGTCATACACACCTTGCCAATTTCTACCCACCAGCAGGTCTAGAGACCTGCCCACCCCAATGTTGTGCCTCAGGCTGTGCAGAAGGGTTTGCATGCCACTGTCACCCTCAGTGATATGACAACAAGAGTGCTGTGCTCCTTGTGGGTCTAACCATATCAGATATTGTTTTTTGAAGAGGAGTCAGACAAGACAGCATCCTTTTCCTCCCGGTTGGGGTCACTGTGTAGAGAGGGACAGGGGACAGGAATATCCAGCAGAAAAACTTGAGGGACAGGAAGTGTACAGGATGCAGGAAAACAGAGGGCGGGAAGAAGTAATCCCAAGGTGGTGGGAATGGGGATTGAAGGATATGGGAAGCAGAAAGAAGGGGATACACTGTACAGACTCCTCTCTACCCCTCTTCACTCTGAGTTTATCGTATCACCCTCCTCTCCCCATGAAAACAAAACCTGAAACATTCGTACAGAAACCTAGAGAGCTGAGACAGCCTCTTTTTACATCAGAACTAAAGATGGAGCAATATGAATACTCTAAAATGGTTTATATACTGATAAGGGAATAAAACTGGTTAATAAGGAATGAATGATTGGTTAAGAAGACCGTCAAGACAAAGGCTGGGTAATTTTTTTGTACAGACATCACATCTTGACACATTTACATGTAAAACTTAGTGCTCACAGCATTTTAAAAATTTACAAAAAGATACTTTTTTAAAAGGTTGTTATTCAGTTTAGTTGGACAGTATGAATCACAGTGATCACCACCACAAAAAAGACTGGCCATGACTACTGTAGCAAACTGCAGTGAATTCATTTAATAAATTAGTTACTTGAATTTATCCATACATCAAAAATATGTGATACATTTAATACAATTAATATTAAAGTAAGTAGAGATCTTTCTAGCATCTTAAAAAATGATGAAATCAATGAGTATTTATTTCATTAAATTTAGGAATTTCACAAGGCATTTTTATACGTCAGTTGCTTCTTACCCGTCATAAGTAGAAAGTTCAGCTGTTCTGAAGTATTCCCATGCATGGCCTGCCCGTTGCGTCACTAAGAAGTTAAGTATTTTATCAAGCAAGATATTTATATTGTACAAATACTAAACGGGTAAAAATATCATAATGATACATAATTATTATAAAGAGGAACGGATAATTTTTTAGGTTGACTATTAAATGACTCGTGAAAGTTTTTGAGGCACCTCACTATTATTATTACTTGTACTATATAAAAAGTAAGTAAATCTTAAGTGTTTAAGGTCAGAGTACATGTATACTGTACATGTATGTCATTACATTGTGATTTATCCCATAAAAATTTTCAAAGGTAGAAAGTTGCATTTGCAGTCACTTCACAATATTTAACAAATGTTATACATGTGTAAATAGATCAGTTTATCAAGTGACTTTTAAACACAAAATTTGAACAAAAAATATTTGAGCATTTGTTATTTCACACTCAGATAACAGGATGTACTCATTACGTCCTTGTAGCAGTCAAAGGGGTCAATAGATAATAACTTTGTCATACTCAGTTGCTTTAAAATGTAAAAAAAATCTCTATTTATTTCAATATACCACGGCATTCACCAACACAATATCAACAAATGAGTAATTTTACATGGTAACGATAACTTACTCATGACATCTGTTCTGATGCCAGCCTTTTCAAATAATGGAGCAACATGTTTCAAGTACACGAGTCGTGCTTGTCCTTTCTTGCTTCTGGGGTTGATGACTATTTTCAATTTGCGAGGTCTGTTAGAAAAAGCTAAAGTACAATAATTTTTATTTACATTAGGGGCCCAGGCATTTGTACTTGTCAAATTTTTATTTACCTTGCAATTTTGTGTTCAACAATAATATATTGCACTTTGCAAGTGGACACACTGTTTTAAGTTCTAACCATTTTTTCTTCCGAAGCTTAGCACGTTTTAAAAGTGCCATTGCCCTGCCTTGAAGCTCAATACATGTAAATATTTGTCAAAGGACGTAACACAATTAATTCTTATTTTAGTTGCCTTAAATATGGGATCCCATTCTTTTTCAGTCAGTCAGTCACTCACTCACTCACTCACTCCACTCACTCACTCACTCACCCAATTCACTCCGTGAATAGGGAACTACAGCATGTTTCCTACTACTAGAAGTGGATTTCAAAGTAAAAGTACCACTAATATATGCTCCCCTCCACCAACCACTTCAATTACAGTATCTCTGTCTATAGTCAGGCCTTCTGATAGTGTGCGAAAAATACTGGGGAATTATGCACAATTTCCAGGAGGTCACATTATGTGGCAGAAAAGGTCTATTATACAGCAAATTATGTGATTTCTCTGGAGAAGATTTCACATAAAGCACATACTGTCATTAGATTTACACTAACATTGAAGATTTCAGGGGCTTTGCTTTATGTTTCTGATGCTATATAGCGTTACAGTACATTAGCATTTGATGTTTGTTATTTTGTCCCACTTATGCATTTTTTATCAATTACATGTAAAAGATTTCTTATGGATTATGCGATTGGATGCAATTTGAGAGCAATTGGGCAAAATCACATCATCGCATAATATCTGAAGCCCTGTATAATAACTGAACCCACCTCTTATAACATCATTAATTTTTTCAATCCAAGTCTCACAAGTGCTTTCATCATCACACTCGAATGTTACTCTTGCCTCACTCAGCTTCCTGTTCCCAGCTTTGCTAAATGTAAATAAAGTGAAACCGACGAGTTGCCCTTCTTTAGATGGGTCACTTGGTGAGCGGCGTTTTGCTATCCATGCTCCAATGACATCAGAGAGTTTCAGCGATCTTGTGGCTATGTCGTAGGCTTGAGTTCTAGAATCTGAGTTTGATTAGAGTGGAAAGGTTAAAAAGGTTTCGTTATTTGATGTATAAGTAACCAATTGAAAATAGCAATCAAAAATCACACAACTGTACACTGTAACAATGCTTGTGGGATGGTGATTTCTGACCGATTATCCTTGCCTAACGTGCTAATTTTTCAATTAAAAGGAGGATTGTTTGACCTCAGTCCCAGTGGGAAATGAAGTAATGACCTCCACATTTTGATCAGTGATGCTAAGTCTGTAAGTTGCCCTACATGTATATGGCCAGGCAGGAGAAGTCAGCTTTTTTTTTCACAAGATGGATGATGTTGGATTCAAAGTTTATTTTGGACTTTTGACATACAACAATGTATGGTAAAAGCGGATTTGTTGCTCGAAAAGTGGCAATGACAGCTGGTAAAATCTGATATATAACCGTCCCATGGACAAGATCTCATGGTTGTTGCACAGGGTGCCCAGTATACCCAAGATCTCATGGTTGTTGTACAGGATATGCAGTGTACCCCAGCATACCCTGCTCTCATCTCTCTTGGGAAATCATTAATATAAATCAAAAGGTAAACTTCACAACCATCAAAATTGATATTTGGCTAGACACGACATGACACAGACCTGTGAAAGAGGCACAACAATATTACTCTACATGATATCAAAAAAAAACATTTCATGAAGTTTACTAACAGAAACTTCAGTTTGGAATAAATTCATCATATCAATCATTTCATAAGTAGGTAGCTAAAACAGACCTTCAGCTGACATCTGGTTTATTTGGAATAACAACCTCATTTCACTCAGTTTTCACTTAGATGCCTATGAAAATTGCTTAGATAGCAGCCACGCAACTTCGGTTAGGTCAAATATTTTCTTTCGGCAAAACTTGTCAAACCTCTGAATATGAATTTTTCTTTATTTTTAAAATATTTCTCATAAATTAAATGCCTGCTTCTAATAAATATTTAACTAAAGAAAGCTAACCAGTATCATCTGTGTATTTTACTTTCAGCATACATAGTAATTCAGTTTATTGTTATTATTGTTTGAACTGTACAGTAAGATTACACTTGAATAACCAAAATTGTCACACTTTCTATTGAATAATCACTTGCTTAAAATTTTGAGCATCACACAAGCACCAGAAAGCAACAAAAAACTTTGAAAAAAATATAATGGGAAGTAACGGATGACAAATGCTAAACAAATTAAAATCGAATTCTGACTCGAAATCAGTCGAGGTTCCATTTCTAAATTCCCCTGAGTACTTTGCAAAATTTATAAAAAAAAAAAACTATTTCACTGTCTCAAAACTAAAAATGAAAAAATCCCCAAGAACTCTAACATGAAAGAATTAATGGAAGCAAGAAGCCATGACACGAATTTTGAGGGACGCACAAATTATCGTCACGCTTCATTGCAGGGTTGGAAAATTTAAAATATATATATATATTTTCCGTAGCTTCCTTATACATTTCGAGACGGAAGATATAAATAAAGAAGTTTAAACATTTCTCCAAGATGACAAATCTACAAGGAATTTATAAGAAAACAAACGAGATTGAACGGAAATCTGAAATCAACTACATATAAGACTCACATGTACATCGATCACACGTTGTAGATTTCCCTCTGCAGCTGTCCATTTCAGATTCAACATTAATTGTAAGTTTGACAAAATTATCACGGCATTTACTTACGAATTGCCAACGCAAGAAACACTTTTGTCGAACTTTTTCGCAGATATGCCAGTTTGTTTACATGCTTAGAGTGTACCTGTGTTCAACTCGCCTTGTAATGTCCAGACAACCTCTTCTCCATCGAGATAAACATCGTAAAGCTTTCCCCGAATCTTGAAAACACCCTTCAGTGTTTGGCCAGGATCACTCCCCATTTTCATTCATTTCGACGCTGTATGAAAGAAAACGGGCATCCTTCGTCACTCTGACTACGAAATACTCCAGCAATATTCGGTTTTTGATGAACACAGCTGTTGACCTAATAAAGCTGTAAGCTGAAGTCATTTACAAGTCAAATGTTTGATTGAGTTGAGAAAATCAACATGGCGGTCAACTTGATCTTGCTGCATTGTGGGATAGCAGTCGAAATTTTTGTTTTAGGGTAGAGAAGGTGTGGCTACAGCGTATTACAATACTGTCGGAATAAGATCAGAAAATATGATACATTTGACCGAAAGAAAGACATTCAAAGAAATTTCGTAAGATTCTCAAATTCTAGAACGAAGCTAACATAAAAAATATATATATCATAAGATAAAATCGGAGAAAAATCGGCGGCAATAGTTGATTAAAATTCCCCTTGCAGAGTCCCCTTAGTGTACTATCACCGACTAAGGGCTTCATTTAGAACGTAACAACATTGGATGAAAATAATTATGATGAGGCACGTTTTGTTGAAAATACAACATCGGCGTTAGCGGGTCATAAAATGCTTCGGTCTGCTTTCCGTGGAAAGCAACCAGCCGATTCAACGGCTAAAGACGAAAGAGAAGCAAAAAACGTTCACGGAAAATCTCATTTCTTCTTTCACCGCGAAAATGGAGGGCAATTAGAATCGCGCGAAGATCAGATTTCAACCATGAATGATAATGTAACAGAAGGAGGGGTCAGCTATAATCCAAGTGACGGTGAATTATACATAGATTGTAATCACGAATTCCTGGAGTCGACGTCAGGTAGTGCTTCGGATAAAGAAAGTGCAAACCAAGAAGACGGAAGAAGCACAAAATGTTTGTCAGCCGAGAGCGGGGTGGTCGTCGATGAAGAGAAGAAAGATCACCGCAACGGAAGCTTTTCTAACTCCGAAAGACAAATCTATGAAATGCAGTTAGCGCAGCTGCAGGAACAGCTTGTTAATACTATGATTGATTATCAGGACATGTGTAAGTATCAATTAAATTTCTGTTAGTAGCAATTACACTGTAGGAGTACCCCTCCCCCCCCTCCCCTTGGACATATTAACCCCAGGGATCTCCGAATTAATGTTCTAAATCTAAGACTAAATCTGATACTGTGCAAATCTCCCTCATGGGATATATGTGCACAGGGAAACAGTCAGTGGTTAGTTAGTCGTAGCAGTGGCTTTTACCGATTAAATCGTTAATGTTTTGGTCTCGCATGAGGGTGGACTTAAAGCAGTCAACAGAAGAAGTGTTCCGAATATGAGGGGGCAGATGATTCGACTCTGGGACAGTGCGTGGAAAGAATGAAGCTCTGTAGCAGCTCTTGTATGCTAAGATATTCCTGTAGTATTGACCTTGGGATTGTCTAGTAGCATGCGCACTCCTGACCAGGATCTGGCTTTCAACATCCACAAGGCCGTGAAAATGTTTCCTGCACATTACGCATGCATGTTGTCAAATATGGACAACTCTAAGCCAGGTGAAACTGGAGAGTAATTAAAATGTGCCGTAAATCTGGTTGAAATTTCTTCAGCAGCATATGGTTTCCATGGCAACCTGGATTAAACCACCTCCAACATGACACATGTTACATTTTGTCATATATGCAAATTTTTGTTTTGTGTAGGACTTTGTTTGTAGAGGCTCAGTTTCCAACATACTCGAGAGCTAAATAGGTCTGCCTGATATCTAGGCACTGCTTTTCCTAGGCAGGATTTTAATGAGATGCAAGGGATCATGGGAAAGCAAAAAAAGCACCTCATTTTTTGCTGAGTCTTCCCTTGGTGCCTTGCTAACTCTGTGAAGCCCCCCTGTATGCCTTTGCTCTTTTGTTGAAAACCGTAAAATTTAGAATGCCAAGTTCTATGTTGTGGTAAAATGTCAGATTGACTGCGACAGCCTCTAAAACGAAAAAAAAAAGTTATAACAGTTACTAAAAAAGCCTGGCAATATTTAGTCATGCATTCCCACCTGCATGTTTTTCTATACCAAGGCTCCCAGGTAAAGAAACTGAAAGCCATTGATGTTGAGAAACTTCAAAGAGAACTCCAAGAGGAAAAAGAGAGAAACAATGAGCTTAAAGAGAAACTCAAACAGAAGCATAAAGCACAAAGCTCAAAACTTCAAAGGTAGGCAATCTTTAAAAGTCAACTTACAAAACTATAGGCAAAATGTTGATGTTAAGACTTCAGACGTCTGCTAGATTGGGCAATGTCAGCTGGGTCACTTATTGATGGTGGTCTTAGATCTGGTTTCAGTACCATTAACCAACAACGAGCATTACTTAACTCTCCCCTGGATGGGATGCTATTTCATCACAGAATACCCTGAGCATGTTGCGAGGAGACCCTAATGGTTCACTGGTAGCCATTCATACACCTGCGTTGAGGGAGACAATGTGGTTATGTTTCCTGTTGAAAGAACAACATGACAGAATGTCTGAGCCATATCAAGCCTTGAGCCACTGACCCTGTGATCTCCAAGCAAAAGTGCAATCAGAAGTGCAACATGCTGACCTCTTTACCACTGTGCCAGCAGCAGCAGTAATGTGTAGTCAGGTCATGATGTTGAGCTTTAGATCTGAAGGTCGGTGGTTCAGTTATGGCCTGGTCTCTGGATAATTGGTGTGTTGTTTTCTTATGGACAAGAAACTTTGATCCATATTGTCTTTTTACCCATGTTGGGGGGTTAACCCTGCAATGGACTAGTATCTCATCCAAAAGAGAGACTGGCAATGCTCTGTATTGCTTTATAATAGAGAAAGTTGGTTAAGTTCTGGCCATGTGGGCTTCCTGTGGCTTCCCATGTGCAACTGATGCAAATCCTATATAGAGCGGTTTTCAATTGAGTGTCAAAAGTAATTCGTGTTTTGCTTTGGTTTTGCTTTACTTCGCTCTGTGATTGGTTAAAACATCTCGCGCCACTTATTCGACCAATCAGAAGTAAAACTCAATCCAATCGCGACTTGCTCACACGTGTTTTCCCGTGCTTGACGCCGGTTACATGTATTTGCTTCGAGTTCTGATTGGTTCATTGGGTAATTTGTGTTTGTTGTGATTGGCTGGGGTAATTACTTTGGTTTTGGTTTTACGACACTCATTTGAAAACCGCTCTATGAATGTGTGCACGGCTGTAGGTATGCTGGTCTAGCTGCTGACATGCTCATAACCAGTGAAATGTTTCTCAGCCTGTATAACTGCGATAAAACTCAATTACCTACACCCATTTCCGTAGTTGTTGTTAATGTAATTCTGATTTGTGATTTTAGTGTGGCACTTAAGGGGAAGCCCTGAATTGGTAAATTTAAAAGGGTGGGGGGGGGGAGGTGAGGGACTTATATAGGGAGCAAAATTTACTAATATCTGATGACCTCAAGTTGGTATTTCCTTTGTTAAGGAAAAACGCAGGTCGAATGCACTCCAGACATGTCCAAAGTGCAGCAGCAGACAGCTCAGAAAAAGGCATTGATGACTGGGTCCATCTCGAAGGAGAAGAGCATTTGCCTTTCCACCTTTCTTCATCACATGACACCAACGATGATCCTGCAGCAGGAAGTAGCTCTCAGGAGCACGAGGAAGCCACTCATGATGTACCAGATGGTATACATACTTATGTTGGACAATTGGAGCAACATGCAGCCCCCAGCTCAGGTAACAAGTTAGCCTGCAAACAGGCTTCCCGGGGCTCACTCAATCTGTCCTATTTTTTTCCATTGACCGAGTATACCCAGGAAGCCTATTTGCAAGATAGAAATAAATCCAAAAGCATAATTGATATCCCCCCACCCCCCTCCCACACCCACCCAAGTACAGGTACACGTAGCCCAAGCTCTCAAGTCTCTTATATCCTCTCTGGCCATGCCTGATGTTGTTCAGCTGTCAGTCTTCTCTCCAGAGCCAGACTTTATTATTTTTCATGTTTGGCTATGTTTGACTTTCTCAGCTCTATAATTTCTGCCATGTCAAGTTAGGCTGCCGTGGATACTGTACAGAGTACAAGCAGCCCACAGGGGAGATCTTTACCCAGTTTCTGTATTGATACCCTGTTAGGTTACCGGACAGTTTGTTGATACCCATTTTCCGACTACATGTACATGACTTGTATACACTGGTTAGAAAAACAATGTAGTAAATTGAAGTTTATTAACATGTATCTAAGGAAACAGCAGATTAAATGGCAGACAATGACCCTTATTAATCAAACCCCAAATGAAAAGTCGGATAACTAAATATATCTTATTAGATGTTTCAGTCTGAAGTATTGCCATGTATTTTACAAGTTGTGCTGTATTTTGACGAGGCGACAGGATGAGTCAAAATACAAGCAACAAGTAAAAGTATATGGCGATATTTCACACCAAAACATCTGATAAGAGATTTATTAATATCCAACTTAACCTTTTTCAACCTTTTTCAGCAACTTGAAAGAAAGCTACTATTGTAACAGGATGAGCGTGCGCATGGTACTATACAATAGCCAGCTGTACAATATCATGGGACATTTGTACTCGTTTGGCACACTTTCTGTACAATAACTAATACAGTTGGATAATAAATACCTGTACTTGACAACCACACTTCCATTTGTGGTCAGCTTAAGCTGGCTTAACCCCATATTGTGAGCTTTATTGGACTGCCTGTCCATCAAAGACTCCTAGCAGTGAAGTTAGTGTAAACAAATGCACAGATTTCAGCGAAGTGCTCAAATTACATGTATTATTAATCTTATCTTTTTTTCAAGCTGAGGAACCACACAGTGTTCAAAGAGTAAAGACAAAGTTGGAAATGTGGAAAATGCAAGCAATAGATTTGGTGAGTTCAAATTTCGTCTTCTTTCATTCCTTCTTTCCTCCCTTTCTCCCTCCTTCTGTCCATTTGTCAGTCCTTCTCCCCTTTCTGCTTTCTGTCCTTCCTTACTTCCTTTTATCCTTCCTTGCGTTGAAGCTTTCTTCCTCCCCCCTGCCCTCCTTACAACTTTTCCTCCTTCCCTGCATCCCTCCCTCCCTCCATCCATCTGCCCTTGCTCCATTCCTTTCTGCCTTTGATCCTCCTTACCCTTGATCCTTCTTCCATCCCTCCTCCCTCCTTAACCTAGTATTCCTCTTCCTCCCACCTTCTTCCTTGCTTCCTTGGGTTCTATTCTTGCTTCCCTCCCTACCTCTCTACATCTTTTTGTCTGTCCACCCATCTGTCCTTCCTGCTTTTCATGCTTCTGCTCATCCATCCTTCCTTTGATCTTCCCTCTCTTGATCTTTTCAAGATGCCTTCCTCTCACTTTTTCTGGACACTTGCTTCCCTTCTCCATCACTCTTTCCCTTGTTTCCTACATCTGTCTCTACCTCCTTCCTTCCTTCCTTCCTTCCTTTCACCCTCCCTTCCACCCCGCCCTACTCTCCCCTCCTTTCCTTTCTGTCACATGTTCCTCTTTCTTATGTCACCCCACCCTCACTCATTTGCATTTCCCTTGCTTTCATTCATCCACCCCTCCCACAAGTTCATTCCTTGTGACTCCTCTTGATTGTGTCCTCATCATTTTCTCACTTTTGATGTGACATTGTATGATAATAATATTAAAATAAACATTTTGTTCTTTTGTAAGCTTGTGGACAGACTGTGGGATTTTGTTAATGATGAACCAGAAGCCACTGATGATGAAGATGGAGAAGGGGAACCTTTGGCAGTGAAAAGGTAAGCTCTTTTAACCCTCTAAGAAGGTGCAGCTGGCGAGTGATTCCCCCCCCCCCCCCACCATGTAGCTGAATACTGGCTGCTTTCCTCACAGTGACTTAAAACTGAAACCCCCTCGAAAACATGAGGGGACACACTCATTGATACCTACTACACACTTTGAAAACTTTAAAATACCTCACAACCTCCCTTGATTTTAGTGCTTTGGTGCTTTGATCCCCACTAGGATGTTGTATTTTTGTAAAATAGTAAAGATTACATGCAAATATATTTATTCCTTGTACATGTTGGGTTTACTACCTAAACTATTGCTTAATTGCTGTTCTCATAATGTGTGGTTTCTTGTTAGACCCTTGTTCCTCCACAGAGGTCTTTTTTGGTGTTCCCATGTAGTCACCGACGTAATTGAACAAGTGGAGATTAAGGAAGAATAATGAGCACACGGGGAGTGCAGGGAAGGGAGAAGAAAAAAGTGAATCCTGCGTGTCCCTGCGTTTCTATCCCCCTGTTTTTATCTCCGTTTTTCCCACCCTTTTTTCTTTCTCTTCTGAAACAGCCTCAGCAGAGGAAAAGGTTGCCAAAGTTTAAGGGATAGCCAGTTAATCATTAGTCTCGTGAATGAGGGGTTGTTATTTCATGTTTCCAGTGTGCAGATCTCGCCAAGATCTTTTCGGTGTCTAAATTCATACAAATTGCCCCAATATTGAGCAAGTTCATGTAATGGCGTCTTGTGTCGTACGGCAATCCTGAGAGTGAGTGTGTCAAGTCCGTTCAATGTTGGAGCTATTTGAAACTCCTGACTTGAAACTCTCTGTTGCTTCATAGATTGAAAGAAAACATCAACCGATTTAGTAAGTGGCTATTTCTGTTTTTACAATCAAGATTGCAAATGGCATCAGTACCTTCTCAAACCTTCACAAACCTTCTCAAACACATTAATAATTCATAAAGAGAATACAAAGGGAATCAATTCAACACCGTGACGGTGGTTTGGATACCGGACCTTAAATAGCATAAGATTTTGTGAACTTTTCTTTGAATTTTTTCAGGAATTATGAATGGTTTGAGAAGCCATATCAAAAAACTACAGAGAGTGTTTCAACAGGTATCCAAACACCTCAAAGTCAGTTTAAAAAATCTCAGCTGCGCCTCGTTTTTTCAACCCATTTCTCGATGTTCGGATATCCTGGTGAAACACTCTTTCTCGTGCTTGATATAAGCTTATTACTTAGCAACACGCCAACTCATTTCTTACTCTTTAGCTGCAGGAATTAAACCCATAACTAGTTTTGTGAAGTCTGTTGGAAAGGTTCTTACCTGGTCAAATCCTACAGCATCTTTCTTAATATTTTTGGTGAGTGTCAACGTTAATTCTTCCTAGGCCTGAGGATTTGCCCGCAAACAGAGGTTAACCCAAAAAACGAGATTTGCCAACTGGTGCCTTTAAAGCTTGACACGGGGCCTGATACAATTCAAACATGACACGAAGGTATCCCTAGCATCCCTGCGCGTGGGAACTACCCCAAAACGGACCACCAGCAGGCACTGTCCCATGAACTGCAATGAATTCAGTTGAAAGGAAATGAGCCTCTGTGGGCATTTGCTTCGTGGGAATTTCTCGACGATTGCCATTGATCAAAATGCTATCCAGAAACAAGTGTTGAAATCGAAGTTAGAAGATACCCATAGAAACTACCTGACGCATTTGCTTACCTACAAATCCAGACTGGGTCATAAGTCACTACTATATTTGGGGTTCTTCTTACCGTAAGGTTTGTTGCTCTCCGTGTTGAAAGAGGACACCAAACAAATAGGAAACTCCTTGACTTTGCCCTCCCCCACTCCCAAAAAAAGATTGGTTCACATCACGCTATGCCATCTGGTTCAAGTTAGCTCTCTCATTGGTAGAGCACACCACTTAAGTTCAAATGTCGAGTTCGAATCCCAGTTGGAGCACCAGCCAGGGTCTTGGGACATTCGGGTTTGTTAAGGAATTTGCCCCCTAATACAACAATATTTTTGCGCGGCTTATGACTATGGTGGAAAAAGCAGATCTTAGCGAGGGCTATCAGAACCCAAAAAGGAAATTGGGGGTAACCACGTATTTTGCAGAGATAATTGAGCTTAAATTTGGAAAGAAATTGCCATACATTCTTTGTATTTCAACGCTTTTTTTGGAATTATAGTTGCTTAATTATCTCTGAAAAATACGAGGCTACCCACATTTTTCTTTTTGGATTCCAATAACCCTTGCTAAGATCTACTTTTCCCCCGTAATTCTAATCTTTGCAAAAATACATCTCTATTAGGAGGCACCGTCCCTAATTAGAGCATACGTTCTTATCTTATTTCTCTATTGCAGGTGTACATGTATTCTGTATGGCATGGGTATCTTTTTTCCTTGATTCTTTTGGTGGCGATTTGGGAGCTCTTTATGAATTATCTTCATGCTAAGTAAGTCGTCAAATTCAGTGCCTGTCGCAACACGCAGTGTTGTAGAAGACATTTAATTATAATCGGCATTCTGCAATCTGAGGTAGCCTTCATTTCGTACTGTATACTATAACGAAAACGAAAGTGACCTAACGAATGAAGCAAACGAACTAACTAACAAGCGAAATGATGAAACACATACGAATCCAACAAAAAGCTAACAAACGGAACGCACAGAATAAAGAGAGCAAACAAACGAAAGGAACATAAAAGAACGAGCAGACGGAAAGAATGAATGATGGTAACGAGGCGAACTAAACGAAAGGAAGGAACCGACGTTTGGACATCTTGAAAGGAACCGAACGAACGAACGAACGAAAGAATAGACGGAAGGACGGGCGGGCGGGCAGACGGACAGGATAAACGAACGGAGCAAAGAAATGGACAAACAACGAAATGAACTAATGGCACGAATTAATGAGCGAACACGTAGAAGGAACGGACGATCAAATGCAGGGCTTGAAATAATTTCCCGGCTGGCGCCGGTCAAGTTGTCCGGTCAAACCTATTTTTGCTCGGACACCACCCATTTTTGGCCGGACAAATCTCCATTACGCCATATCTCTACAAAATTCCCCCCCTCCCCCTGCAGCATGATGTTTACATATCAAACAAGTACATTTTCTAAGCCTTTATTGTACATGGAGCCTCGAACTCATTGCAGGAAAAGTGGAATGCATGGTACAGCCACAACGTTCGGCAAAATCAATATTACATTTGTGCATGCATCTATCGCTTCAGTTCTATGTCTTCTATACCGTTAAATTTTGATACCTACTAAAGCTATGAAGTTGATGAAATTGAAGCCTGCGATCTAGTTGATCCTCATAATAATACAAGCTAACTGATGTGAATATACAACAAGAAACTCTTACAAGTAGAATCCATATCCACTGATTTGCTACAAAGTAAGCTTAGAATGAATAAGCTTGAATCTTGAAATGTTTCAGTACTATATCTTATTAAAAGGGGTCGGGGAAATGATACCAACAGGCAACTCTCTTTTTTCATTTGGAATACTTGAATGGCAACCTAATTTTGCTACTCGTTGTCAATTTCAAGTCTATACTGCCTGAGGAAAACATTGCCTTGCGAAGTAATGCCCGTGAATCCAATAATCACCAAAAAGCTTGGTAACCAAGTATTTATCAGGGGCGTGCCGGAAGTGATGAATGATTTGTTCCGTTTCAGCGTTTTTAGAGACGATATGAATCACAACTTTTATGGATGACTATTTGGCCATTTGGAATTACTGGAATTACATCAACGTTGTGCAATTAAGGAAATGAAAGCACTTTGTTGTGGTTTTAAGTGAAACAAAAACATATCAACGCCAAAAATATATACAATGTTCGGGAGCCTACTGATCCACTCCTGTGTCTTTTATTAAATCTATTGCTCTGTCTTCTAATTCGTCCTCATTATCTGAATCGGAATCTTCTTCAGTTGAAGAACAATCAATCAAGACCATTCCCCTTTTCGCAAACTCTCGGGCCTTGTACGATTTCCTCTTGCTTTGGTTCGGAGGGCGAGTGGCGCTCGTTACCCACAAGTGAATGGCTGGTGTAGTGTCGTAACCTTGAAAAGGGGGACCTTCCATTTTGACTCTTATCAGGTGGCTAAGGGTGTTCTCGCTGAGTGTTGCCCGAGAATCTGAGAGGCATTGTTATGCTTCTCACGTCACGTTTACAAAATCCAAGCGGACTATATATTATAAGAATATAGTAATTCATACTGCTACACACGCTACTCCGGAAGACCCGCTAATTTGCGGTGACGGCTTGATGAACGACAAAGCGAAGATTTGCAACCACCGGAAATTTTACAACCACTATTATGAATCATTTTTTAAAAGTTCTTGGTCTGGTAGTATCTCTGTCTTTTCCCCTTTTTATTCACAAACGCCAATAATGTTGAACCTATAAAAATTTAAAACCTGAAGATCCGCATTGAATTTTTCTTTACAAGCGTAAACGACCGGACAAATTGTCCGGCCATCCAAGGATTTGACCGGACAAAACCTATTTTTGACCGGACATTGTCCGTTGACCGGCCGTTATTTCAAGCCCTGAAATGAACTATGGAACAAGCAAGATAGACATTTTCAGTACATTAACATGTTCAATTCAAGCTGTGATTCTTAAGTTTTTTATTATTTTTGCTCAAATCACCAGAGGCATTGCAAAACAATTGGGATTCGTCGAGAAAGCGAAAGATGAGGTAAGTTTATTGAATATCTGAAGAACGCCATTTTTCATTGTGACAAAAAAGGTGCGTCAGTGATCCATCAGTGATCGGTTTCTATAGCATGAAGTAATGACGAATATTAGTGCTTTCCCTGGATAGGATGATAGTCCGTGTTAGTCACCATGAGAGGATCAAGGGGAGAGAGCATGTCCCCCACACATGGCCTGTTTCAGTGATAGTTTGCCTTAAGTTCTTTTTAGATTGAGCCCTTCTTACCATTACACAAAATCTACGCTACTTTTAACACTATGCAACGGCTGACATTGTAATCTGACCCTATAGTTAATACGAATTGCGTATAAAGAGGTCATGTGTAGGAGTTACACTCTCTTGTCTTCACGTTCTCTTACATTCGCGGCCACGTACCTATAAGTGGAGGGGGACGGGAGGGGGATGTACGTGAGGTGGGGGAAAGAGGCGGCGGGAACTGAGCTTCCCAAATTAAAATCGAAAAAAGCGCAAAGAGACTGGAGCCAAAAAGAAGGGGCGGGAACAGGGATTAAAGGGTACGGGAAGCGGGAAATTTGAACCCTCTGCCCCCAAGATAGGTTTCTAACCGCCATTCGTTGTCATAGTCATTAACCAAACTGATAAAAGTTAACCTCGACAGGGAAATTCTTCAGAAGATCATAGTTGGTCTGACAAATTTCAGCTGGTTTTGCAAGTGGCAAGAAAAGTCCAGGTAGGGTTAGAATGCTACACTTGAATGGAGAGTGTTGTTTGTTCACTTTGTAAATTGGAGACCACTTCCAATTCATTCTAATTAATTTTTTGAGATCTACTATCCAATCAAAAAAGGCCATTTTCAAAATGCTTTTAGCTTCTTTTTTAATGGGAGGCCGGTGCACAGTCTGTTGGATGAAAGGTCGTGTACCAGGCCCCGTTTTGATAGAGCGGCTAAAGGCAATAAAAAAAATTGTCTATTCAAGGATAGCTTCTGGAAAACCAACACAAGTTTGTATTATCATCTTGAGCTGGTTTTACCGGAAGTTGTCATCATGTTCTGTTTAAAATGCAGCTCCCACGAATGTATGCGAATTAACTATAAGCGGTCGCACTTTTGATTGTCGCGCTGTATTTTTCGCAGACAATTTCTTTTTAACTGGGCTTTCTGTTTTGGTCCTTTAGAATACCCTTGGAAAAATGGCAGACTCGTTGGAAAAAGTGAAAAAGTAAGTGTGCATTTCAAAGTGCACATTTATTTTGTTACATGTAATTTAATTTTCAGAATTTTGATGATTCCTTCATGAAATTTTCCAACAGCTGAAGAGGACTTTCGGTGATCTTCGGTATTTTTTTTCTGTTGCACTTTCTATGCAAGTCGACAAGAAAAATCCAGACAAATCTTTGTCTGGCATCTCAAATTTGTTTTGTTTTGTTTTTTGTTCTGTTGTTGTTTTTCCTTCCTTTCAGAATTTAAGGTTTGTTAGATTCCCATATGAACATTAAAGACCGATTACTTAAACGAAATCGAACTTACACCGTGGTTTAACCCTTTAAGCCCTAACAGTGACGAAAATGAAATTTCTCTTTACATTATCGCTACTTGTTCAAACAGTCAAGTGATGAGAATAAAGGAAGTAATCGCCAAGGATAAGATGTCTTGATATTTAGGCGAATTCTCCTTACTAGTTTCATAAGAAATATATGGAGAACAGTAAGGTGAATGTGCATTTTTATATCAGGGCTTAAAGGGGTAAGGCAATTAATGAGCCTAATATATAGATTTAGCCAAGCCTAAAAGCGGAGCCCCCCCTTTTTTTGTTTTTGTTTTGTTTTGTTTTTTGTTTTTTGCTGGCACTTATTAATTTGTGAAAATACTCTCATTCAAGTCGTTAAATTACCAAAAAACAAAAAAAAAGAAAAAAAGAAAAAAAATTTATGTCCTTACTGAGAGCCGAGCTCGGCTCGTCGACGTGTTTAGCCGGCGCTTAGTCCACTAGGCCATGAGCATTTACTATTATCTTTACATGAATTTTGCTACTTATTTCTTTCTTCGTGACAAGCTGCCTATCAACATGAAAATGCTGGTGTTTTTCCTGGCAAAATGTGTTCGGACCGCCGTAAAAACCATGGTTTGGACAGAAAAATTAAAAAGCACGAGCTCTGCTATATTTGGGGTCGAAACCGCTTCGAAAAGCTGCGAACTCAAGCGATGTGCCGACCGAGTTCGCAACAGAACCGACAAGGCAAATTTGAACTTTTCGCCTGAACTTTATCGCCTAATTTCTTTCGCCTAAATTGAACTTTTCGCCTTCCACCAAAAAGACAACTGAGTATTCTTTTGAACTTTTTTCCCATTAACAAATTTGTTTTTGACTTTTGTTGTCTTTGCTTGTTTTGCTACAACGCGGGTCAACATGCGATTTCGCGCCAAAAACACGGGATTCAGCACAGGGTTATATCCAGTGTATGCCACTTCATATTGGTGACCCTGTGATGCGGACGGACAGACGGACGGTCACGTGTCTATTACGTCACTACCAAAATTTCTTGGCTTGATAGGTTACCAAATTTCCTTAGCAATGGTGCTCCGCTGACGCGCTAGCGCGCGGGCTCCGCTAATAAGGTAAACAACTCTTACGTGTTGGGGTTGGCCAGATTGAAATCGATTTAAACCGCAGTTTTGTTAATCAAAGTCTATACTTATTATCGGCCCTAATTGTTGTTTGATTAGCTGAGAAAATGGCGTTCAAAAGCAACTGAAAGGCTCCCAGGAAAGGGAAACGTCAGCCTAGATTAACTTTCAGTTTCGGATTAGCGCTGATCAAAGTTTGAACAAACGGACGCCGACGTATGTGGATAAATGTAAACCCAAGGGGCCGGTTTTTTAAACGAAGTTTCGACGGAGTTTAACAAAACCGTGGTCAAAACCAATTTCAATCCCTTAAAATCTTGTTTACTGTAAACAGTGTCAGTAAGGCTACGTTTACACGGGACCGGACCGGAACCACTCCGAACCAAACCGGACCGGACCGGATCGGCCTCTGTTCACGTGGAACCGTTTGGAACCGATCCAAGTGTTTACACGGGACCTTTCTGGAACTGGTCCGCAACGAATCCAGAACTGGACCTGCAAAACAGCGGTCCAATTTTGGATCCGTTCCGGACCGGTTCTAGAAAGGTCCCGTATAAAAAGAAGGCCTACCTGGTCCGATTTTCGGACCGGATCCGTGTCGAACTGGTCCCGTGTAAACATAGCCTAAGACCTCGTTTAAATAACCGTCCCAAGGTGTAACGGGTTCAACATTTCCATTCAACATCGTTCAACTTTTGGACATTTCTTAAATAATACACGTCTGGCCACCCTGTTCAATTATGTTGATTGATGTTGTTTCAACGTTTCTTTTATTCTCAGGTGTGAAAAACAATGTTGAATTCGTTTGGCTGCCTTGTTCAACATCGTTCATTAATGTTTCATGAACGATGTTAAAAGCCGTTTGACCGAGGCCTAACCCTTTAACCCTTTCACTCCTAAAGTGGCCAAAGCAAAAAAATTCACCAATTTTCCAAATTTCGTTTCACAAAATCCTAAGAAATAAATAGTCCTACGCAAAAGTTCTGCCAAAGAGGTTTCATTTGAATGGTAACACGATAGGATTTTGTCAACAGATTAAAAAGTTAAGGTGACAAATCATCGCACCATAACTTGGTCCCAGTAGTGACAAGCATCTAATTTCTCCATACAGTTTCACTACTTGATCAAGCACACACATCATGACAATGAAGGAAATGATCACCAAAGATGAAATGTCTTGATGTTTAAACACATTCTCTCAACTTGTACCATAAGCAATATATGAAAGCTAGTTAGGAGAATATAGATGTATATGGGACTGAAAGGGCTAATGAATGCAAACTTGTGTTGGCAAATACGAATTGCCGTGTATCAACGACGCAACATTTGTTGACAAACTGTTGGTTCTTTTTGGGCCATTTTTCATTGCAAACTCGTATTGGTCGTGCAATTGTATGTCAAACATGCTTTGTTTACTTTTAAACCTTAAGGCCCCAATATCACCATGAATATTCTCCTCATTATTTTACCTATTTTTCTTACTGTGCTACTTTTTCCGCTGTTATGTAGTGCTCACTTCGTTCATTCTCATTACCTGTACTTTTCAACAAGTAGTGTCAACGTGAGGAGAAATTAGATGCTGGTCATTATAGGATTAACGCAAAAGAGAAGATCATAGAAAAAACTATCATCAACAAGAGTTTACCAACTGTCTGAGTTTTCCAATTGAACTCGGGTTTGCAAACCTAAGTTTTCTTAATGGAGGCGCCTTGTGTTTACGTGCAGTTTGAACGTTATTTTATGGTGCTTTCTATTTGTTCTTTTTTTAGTTTACTGATGTGGCAACATCCTGTAGCTACAAGGAAGTTATTCACTGCTTTGTGTGTCGCGTTATTGGCGTCGTTGCTGCTCAGAGGACCAACCCTGTTTCTCCTCATGGGTAAAAATGCATATAACTGTTGTATTATCGTGATTTCAAATGAACACGTTGACATTGATTTAGTTGAACTTTGCGTGCTAACTGAGTGAAAAGTAATAGACAGTAGAACTCGCTGGTAGAGGGAGGGAGGTGGTCGAGGTAACGACAGTGGCGCTTCGGTTTCCCACTGAAGCACACTGAATACTGACTTAATGATGCTTGCAGATTTACATCTGTCAAACGCTGGCAGCTTCTTCACTTCCGGTTTTTCAGAACCTTGAAGTTTCAATCACTGTACCTCCCGTAGAATGTTGATTTTTTAGTAATAATAAATAATTTAGACTTTTATAAACTTACGAGTAATCTCGTGCCTACTCTCATCCGTTAGATTAGAGAAAAGTGTTTCCTTGTGATATCAGAGTTTAAAGCCCGCGATTTCGCGATTGTCCGGGATCGTTAATGACGACCATATCATGCATACTGAACACCTTCTCGAATGTATCTAGTCTAAGAAGATGTAGCACGTCAGACTATATTGAGGATATAGCTCAAGCTTGTAAAACTGGTTACGTTATATATTAACCAGCGTTTAGTATGACGAATTTGTGAAGTTAACTCAACATGTAAATTCGAATGCCATAATCGTGCATGGAACCACTGAAAGTTCTAAGGCAAAGCGATTTCCCATGGTCTCGGCCTCAACGGGGGGGGGGGGGGGGGGATATTTCTCCATCATTTAATATCTACCTCCTTAAGTGGGCCGCCAAGGTTGAAATCTAACATGGGTTTGCTCCTAAATGGAACCGAAAATCGGCTTGACCTTTCTGCGTCATCTGCATGCACCGCACAAGTTTTACCCAAACTGTACGCTACACTATACCTAAAAGTAATATCAGTAAAAAGCTGCTAAAACACAAGTGAGACAATTGGTACCTTTGGAACGTAACGTTATCAGGGTAAAGCAGTTCTAGTGTTTGTTACATTTTTATGTTTCAACAGGGCTATTTTTTGGAATAAAGCTGTTTGTTGTCAACCCCATTCATCATCGGTTTCCAAAGGTAATCCTGTTTCTTTTAAAACTATGGACTTTAAGATCGGACTACGAGTACGATTTTGAGTATATGTACGACTTTCTAATTTTGTTAGCTAATAGGAGGCAAGGATGCTCGCGGAACGGAAGATTGGTATACGACATAATTTTTAATTTTATAAAAAATTCACCCTCGTACTGAGATCTGAAGGTCCCCATTAAAACATCAACACCAACATCATATCTACGATCCAGTCCCGTATCCAATGTGGAGACATTAACAATCCAGTTCCAGGATGTGACAAACCCTGGCTGCGATAGCTTTCAATGTACATTAGAACAACAGCATTAACAAAATCACAACCAAGATCCAATTAGAGGCAGGCAATTGCTCACATCGATTGGCCCCTATATACTAATGAATATGATTAACAATAAGATAGCGATCGAGGCTCAGATTTCTATGAGAGAAAAGTCACTGAGTTTACTAACGCTAACAGAAAACAAGTACGATTAGTCTATAGATAACTGTTGTTGTTGACACAGTCTATAAATAATTGCAATCGGAATACAACGATGTTTAGGTGTTGTTTACTGTAGGGCGATCCCTGGTAACTTCATTGTTGTCAGAAAGTTGCAATTCACCCGATAAACCAACAGAAATGATGACTATCAAGACAGCCTCGTCCCCAGGCCTTTCCGCGCTTATCGAGTGACAGCGGGAAGCTTGGGGCCGAACAAGATAGCGCGAATGTTCCCGTTGAATTGGATGGGGGACGTTACACGACTGGGAACGAGGCTGCTATCAAGAGCATACACAGGATGAAAACCATTTTAAAAGTCACAACATTTACAGCCGTTTGTATATTTTGGTGGCAACTTTGGTCACAGAGCCGTTACAAATTTTTTCTCTCATATTTGCTACATCTACCAAATAAGACAGTCATTATTTCATATTTTTCCTTTGCCAAGCATAATTAGTTTTCCGAAATGTATAATCATGCAGAGATCAAAGACTGCCGTAAACGAAGGTCAGCCCATAAAGTTTACTTTTCAAGGACACAGAGCGCGAGATCGTGGTCTATTAGCGATCAGACAACTTTGATTGAGCCAATCAGATTAATGTATTTGCAATAGACCATGGTGAACGAGCCAATCAGATTAATGTATTTGCAACAGACTATGGTGAACGAGCCAATCAGATTAATGTATTTGCAATAGATCATGGTGAATGAGCCAATCAGATTCGCGTATTTTGAATAGACCACGATTTGTGTTCACTAAAGTACCACCTGAGGTTATGAATTCTTAAAACTCGCTATTAAATCTCAGAATTGTTAACACATTGACCCCTGTACCGCCCGTATTTGCCCTTGTTAAACCACGTCCCTTGTACCACTTGTGACGTCATCAGTTTTAACGGTCCTAGACAACTTTGACGTCTAACTTGTGCAGGGAGATGAGATCTTTCAAGCCATACCCAAATGAGCGCGATTCAGTCAAACAGACCAGAGAAAGAAGCAAAAAACCCGATAACTTTGACCAGAAAATTCCAGTGAAATTCTTGTCCCACTACCCACTCGTACTTCCTTCAAAAAAAAAATTCACGATCCTCGAACTTTTTGCAGAACCTTTTCCCGCCGAAAGCAAGCCTAGTAAATGCCCAACAAAAGAAAAAAACGGGGAAAGAAAAGCGAAAGAAGCGGAGATGAGAGAAAGCGAAAATTTTGCTTTCTGTGCATGCCCGAACTTCGAGAGCTTTAATTTGGCATCAGCAACGAAAGCTAGTCTAGTGCTCGACTTGTAAACAACGGTTTGGACAGTTTCGATTCTTTTTGGCTAGACAGCAACTTTAAAAAGGCTTGACTCGCTTCAAAAGACATTTTTTGGCAAAATTTCCAGGTGTCAATGGGTTAACGTTAGGCCTACATCAATCTCTTGTTTCCTATTAATCTGTAGGTCAAGAGGCGATATGATAGCACTGCAAAGCTGTGGAGAGAATTGCCCACAGATGCAGAACTAGCTGCGAGACTAAGTGCAGCAGAAACTTACGAAGAGGTACAACGCAGTTAAAATACTAGGTGCGGTCACACTTAGCACTCTACCACAGTAAAATAGCCTGTTCCAGGCTCCGAGATAGTGGGGAAAGCGCGAATTGAGAAAACGAGTGCGAAAAACGTGTGGCGGTTGGGGAGAGTCGCGCGTCTGATTTTCGCGTTGCCTTTCTAATTTTCGTGCCGTCCCTACTAGCTGAGAGCCTAACGGTAAAAAACAGACAGGCTAATGGTAAAAAGGCTTTAACCACAGCAAAACAAAAATTGGGTGTGTAACCACTCTCCCCAGCAGGGTAATTTTACCCGCGATACACATCCTTCACTCAGATACGTCAAGCATGGTAAATAAGCAATCAAGTGTCTCTGTTTATTCATCAGTAATACGCCTTTTGATGAGTAATAAGCTAATGAATAAACTATTGTCAAATGCAATGACGTTTCGACATTGGCATCATTTCTTGTGTCCTTCTAAGGATATGCTCATCAAGAATGCGTTTAAAATGCTTTGTTTCTGACGAAGCAAAGGTAACTATTTATTTTAGTCGCTGGAGTGCAATCCAGACAGGTAGTGAATGACGTCATGGGAATTTTGTATCAAGTTAAGTTACGATGTGACGTAATGTGGGAGGAAGTGGTATGGCTTGGTGGCCACGTGTGTGTCACATGATATCGGTGCTTTCTTTTCTCGCAAAGCTGTTGCTTTTGCTGGAGATGCCTCCGTGGAAGAAATAGTTTCATGTAGTGTGTTGGATTGTTTTGTTTGTTTTTCAATTTAATTTATCGTTTTGTTTTTTGTTTTTTCTTCTTTAGGCGCTTCCACATGCCTCATCAGCGAGTTCGTCGTCGTCGCCTAGCAACAGCAATCCATCCGAGTCGTTTCCAGGCCCCTCTACGAGTCACTTCTCGGAGAAGTTTAAACTGCCAACAACTGAATTTGCTTTACCAGGTGCAAATCGATGTCATGAATTACTTAATTTTCCATACAGTCCCCCAAAAAAGTCCAACAAACTAAATCGAAAACTTGATTTAAAGGGTTACGCTGGAACGTACAAGCAAAATCACGAACTCTTTTGCAGTGTAGCTTTGGACGTGTGTTGAACATCTTGCACAGGTGAAACTGCATAATCTTTTCGTTGTCTCTGTTCTTTCCGCCTTTATTTTCCAGGCTGGGAAGATGGCAAAAGATGTGCTTTGATGGATAAAGAGAAACCGTTGTCCAATGTCAAACACGGAAAATTGTTTCTGACACAAAGGTAATGAGTGAAAGTAAAGAAAATACACACAAACAAGTCAAATATGAGAATATGTCACACTTGTCGTATTCCTCCTAGGCACATACCGCAGTAATCCAAGCAATTATCGGCTAACATGAGTCAATCGAATCTCTGTCGCGGACATGGCGACCTATTTCTTTTTCTTGTACATATCGAAACAACTCAAGGTTGTGAACAAACAAAGAAAGTTTTAAAAAGAAAGCTATTGTCAACTTTTGTTTCGAGAGAAACAAACCTTAAAGGGAACATCTTGGGTCTTACGTGCTTATTTCTTTGTTATTTATTTATTTTTATTTTATTTTTATCTCCCACAGCTATCTGTGTTTTGAGAAGTTCAGATCCTCGAGTTCAAAACATATTGTCATTAAACTGGAAACCATCACAAGTATTAGTAAGGTAAAACTAACATCACAGGGCTAAGCAAATTGGCTCTTCATCAAGGTTATTAACTTAATCTAAACCCCGGCCAAACAAATTCACCATTTCCATTCAACAGCCTTCAACATCGTTGAATTCGATTTGTTAGGTGCGTCTGGCCACCCTCCTAAATAACGATGAATGTTGTTAAATATGTTGAATGGTGCTAAACAAAATTTGACTGCCATCAAGCATTGGCACAACAAAGTTGTATTCAACAATTTTGGATGATGTTGAATTCTTTTGGCCAAGGCCTAAGACAGAGATAACTTTAATTAGCTAGTTTGGAGATGTGACTGCTTCCCCGCTTGCTCTAACTATATAGCATAAATTATATAGTCGGGAGTTTTCGCTTTGGTGATCCAAAGCAATAGAAATTAACTTACTAAAGGCCCAAGCATTATGCATGGTCTCGACATTAGTAAGAAATGACGAATCAATCAGAATGCGAACTTTGCCGTTCCTTAGCATGCCAGCATGCATGCTGACTCGTTCCCAGTCGTCTTCATAACATGCACGGCACGGGAACGCGAGGTGTGATGGGTGGGGGCTTGCTCCCACACCTCCCTGATGCCTCGCGCGTTATGAAGACGACTGGGAACGAGTCAGTGCAGGCATGTGCATGTTCGTTGTCTGACGTAATGGCGTTGTTGTGACCGCAATCGCTATAGTGTACTCTTTGACGAAGCGCAATTTTCGTGTAATTGGCGATACAATCCCTTTACCAGACAATCCCATGTACGAGACAAGTTCCAAGATATCACACGTTGTAACTGATCGTGCCACGTTTTTGAAAGAAAACGATTTTGTTATCGAGTGTGTGGTGTTTAATATAATGTTTGTGTTCGGTTGGTGGTCAGGCTAAACCGATTGGAATCATGCCTGGAACGGGAATGTCGTTAGAGGTGCACGTCCGGGGAGTGGACAAGGTAAGACTATGATCACACCTGCTGCTCGAACACTAGTGCCCGGGCACGGGAACAAAATGGTGTTATATTCAGGCGGTGAGTACCCGACATGTGATTATGTACACATTTGACAAACCGAGCAGGTGCTCACTGCATTTAAACTGTGCGGTGGCGGGGAGTTGTGGGTATAAACAGTGGACTGTGGGTAAAAGTGCCCGGAACTAACGGAGAACGTATGCACATAGGGAACCGGTGCGCAATTCAGTGCCCAAACACAGAGACTCGACCTAGTACTCGTGCCGGTGCCCGAATTTTGGCGTGGGCACTTACGAAAAAGGTGTGTTCACATTAGTGCCCAGGGAGAATCGCACTCGGGCACCGTGCTCGGGCACCAAGTGTGAACATAGCCCAAGTGTACTTGAAATTACGTTAGGCAGCTTTTTTTAGCAAGAGCAGCTTAAACCCTTAACCCTTGCCCTTTTATGAATGAGACATCACATTCACCCTTTAGCCCCCAAATCCACATGCATGTTGTCTTCATTCTTTTCCATGTTTTTTTTTTTTTTTTTTTACTAAATTAGTTGGGAGACATTTTTGATCATTTTCGTTATTCTCATGACCTGTATGTTTATTCAAGTAGTAACAGTGTAAGGAGAAATTAGATGCTTCTCACTATTGGAGCTTCAAGGTTGAATAAAGAATAGAACCACAGAAGTTTTTAGTACTTCTGAGTTGTTTTCGTTTGAATGGTCACTTCCATGGACTCAACAATTCGAGCCACAACAAACTAAATTCCACCTCAGGCAAGAGCTGCTCAGCAGCGTTCATTTAGGTTAGAATTTGATTAACATATTCAAAAGTAACACTGTAAATGGTTATAACGTAGGATAATACTTACCGACTTATGATATTCAAAATTAACACCCATCTTGCACAGAATATTAAAGAGAACTGCAGAAAAGGACTGCTCAGTAATGTTAGTTTCAATGCCGCGCTTCGCCGTTTTCATTGATTCACTTAATAATTGAGTCTGGTTTTTGTTTGTTTATTTTTATTTATTTGTTTGCTTATTTTGCCTTAGCCGTACATTTTTGGCGGGATCATTGGAAGAGATGACGTCTTTGAGAGTATCAAAGCTACAGGAAGAGCGGCAGATATTCCGTGGGCCCTCATGTGACAACCTGATTATAATATACTGAGGTAGTTTCTTCTTTGATAGAAAAGAGTTATAAACCATTCAATTATAAAGACTTCTCAAAAACAGGACCGGACAGACAATAAAACAGTACTCATTTTGTTGTTGTTATTCTCCTCTCCCATAACTGGCACCCAATTTTCACCTCTTGTAGGTAACATAAAAGCTTATCGTACATATCGTAAAGTCATTGTATCATACAATTTAATACATTTTCGTTGTTTGGTAATGTAAATAGTCAGTAGCCTATACGGGTGCCCAGCTTCATCGTCTGAAGATTATGCGTTTAAACCCTTAGGGTTGAACTTTTAGCTGGTAAGGAAAATTGGGAGTAAGTCAATGGTAAGCGGAAGTTTTGAAGGCAAACAGAAGTTAACAAGCCAAGGAGGCCGTCACGGCCGGAGCTTATCCCGGTTTCTGTAGCATGAAGCAACTGAGAGTATTGCTACTCCCCCCTGGATAGGAATACTAGTCCATCGCAGAGTTACCCCCAGCAGTCTGTTGCCAGTATAACATTTTTTCTGTTTCATATTAAATACTCTGTTTAGGTATGTTTTAGGTCTGTACGTGTGTTCTGTATATTTATGAACACGCGGAAATGCTAGTGCATTCCTACATACACTTCTCGGGTGTTCTTTAAAATAAATTCACGTGTTTAATCGCTCAACAATGCACAAAGAACAAGTTGACTTTTTCTTTTATGTTGTAAAATGCCATTTCCGTACTTTCAATCTCAGTGCCAAAGAGCATGCGAGTGACAAAGGGCGCGTGCATTATGGCTGTATAACAACCTTCATCTAATCAATCATATCGCGCATATCGTTAAACATGTTTATTTTATGTCCCTTCTATCCACTTCTTATGCTTAGATGTTTTTTCTTTTCACAATTAAATAATTAGTTTCCTGACTGGAAACTATAATTTAATTTATTATTTCTACAAAAGTTGAAAAAAATTCCAATATGATTTCCCTGATAAGTGTGCGACTTTACTTTACCTTTAACATCTGTGTAAGGTGAGAATACCAGCTACGTCTGTTTCAAATTCTCCGAGGCTCTTACCGGTATTAATTAATTAATTAATTAATTAATTAATTAATTAATTAATTAATTAATTAATTAATTAATTAATTAATTAATTAATTAATTAATCTGTTTAGAAAGGAAATCTACATCAGCTGTAAGATCGAATGGGAATTTGGATTTTTTTCCTCACCACTGCACTGTCCCACTCGCCCCCCTCCCCCTCTAAAGAAATTGTTTGGAGAGGAATAAGAGCCACTACATGACATCAAAAACTACAAATATTTTTGGATAAAGACAATATTAGGAAGTATTTAAGGCACATTAAACATTTCAGTTTTAGTATTGCGAGGTACATCTATCCGTTATGCATTTAACGAATAATTTTCGAATACTATTTATAAAACTGTTTAAATTTTTGTGGCAGGGTTAATACATATTATGGTGTAAAAATTTTATAGCGTTCTCAGTTCAAAGAATAAAGGGTTATGAAAAGGAATACTTTGTCATCTTGTATATTTGAGGCTTGGTTATTGTTTGTCCTGTGCGATAACTAACACGTCAAACGCAGCGATGTTAGCGATCGTAGCGATTTCTATGTTACAAACGTACCTTGGCTTTGTTCCTGCCTATTATCGCTGCATTCGTAATCAACGGTATGACCTGTGAGCACCTTTTCCAGCAATCAAAGAGAAACCTGATTTACGGTCATGTAAATAAGCCCCGTTGTTGTTATTGTTATTGCTCTTCTTCGCCGACCAATCAGAGCCGGTCAGTAGCAAAGTAATTTTTTTTCCGTTCCTTTCTGATATTTGGATCCTTGGGAGCCTAAAAATCATTTACTCGAATACAAACTTTAAATGGGGGTATTATGCTGTAACGGAGGCTTAAGGTTGGCACACAAGGGGCGCAAGTCCATTGGGGTGAACTACCCATTTCTTATGTTTTGTTTTGCTTGTTTGTTTGTTTGTTTCTTTTTCTTTTCTTTTTTTTTGTTTTTTGGACTTTGGTCCCTGTAATGAAAGAGGACTAGTCTCGGAGGTTTGTCCCAGCAAGCCATAAATGAATATAATGATCCATGCGATTATTGACTTCAATTCGAAACGCTACATGTTCAACTGGTTTTCATTTTACATTGTAACCCAACTTTCCAAAATTACCAAATTCTCCTTCCTTATTAACCGCCTGGGACGTTAATGTCTAAGGACGACATGCACATAATTCGTTTAATGAGATGTTTTCTTTGTAAAAACGTGGAATTTTACAGACCGTTTGTGTGGCTGTGTCACAGTTAAGATTCGCTACTTAGCCGTACAAACGTTTGTATACGTAAACTGCTGGCACTTTGAAAGTACTGTTTGAACTAAGTCTCAGTCGACCGTTTCTTTGCGAACTAAAGTCTTAATTAATGCTCTTAATTTGCTGTTGTTTGTTGTTATTTTGCTGTTTTTTTTTGTTTGCAATAAAAAAGACTATGGCAAAATAAAATACATTGCAGTACAAAAAGCTGAAGGTGCTATTCCGAAGAGAAGAGAAACTCATGTTCCACATTGATATTTGTAGAAATTGATATTTGTATACAGTGTTTGTTGATGGGACCCCCCCCCCCCCCCTTGGTTTTTGTTGTGTTACAATATTTTGAAGAGATTACGCTTAGTAAAACAGCCTGTGATGGTATCTTCCAAAGGTATATACTGTGGGTTGCAGCCCTGCTGAGAGCCTGGGACGCCTTTTACTCAAAATGACCGTTATCTTGGCCGCCATCTTGGATTTTACTTAACTTCGAAAATGGCTGACCACCTGCTACTTGTGACGTCATATCTCATAAAAATAGCAACCGATTCTCACCAAACTTGTGTCCTAAGGATGTGCGCACAGCTACTGAAAACGTTAGGTGCAGATGGAAAAATTCAAGAAAAACCTCATACCCGCCTTGTGCGTCCGAGGGTTAAAATAAGTGTAATTGCTAAATGCCGTGTTCTGGCCTGTTTGATGTGACATTCACCTTCGAATGCCTACCATTCGAATGTCTTTTATGAATAGTTATTAGGCTAATCAATAAAATGATACTGAAACTGGAGGGTCTGATATGGATATCTCGTGCGATACGACGATTGTTAAATGCTTACCAGGTCGGTGAAATAACTTCTTGTCATCACGTGCAGATTACTGGCGATTATTTTCCGTTAATGAGATGAATGACTGTAAGGAAGCCAAATTTTTACTTGCTTTTATCGTCTGAAAAATATCCTTACATTGAAATGTCGTATAGTCTTGTGGTTTGGACACCTCTTCTACATTTTCAAGGATTAACGCGTTAAGTTCGTTAATCTGTTTTGGCAATTATAACTATGATTGATCCAATTCGACTCTCTTATCAGAACCAATGAGAACGATCTAGATAGCTGCCACCCTATTTTTATTGATTTCTATCACTCGATAGCACAGTTTGATTACAGTAAGTTTGCCCTCTATCGAAAAACAAAATGCCACCGAAACGGTGGCAGAAAAGGCTTCCATCCAGCTCGTCAAAGTTGGAATTTGTTCACACTGATCGCGAAAAATCTTCCTTCAAGCGTTGTTTTGCCCGCTCGGTTCTCGCATTGGGGTTATCGACAGCTGCTATCGCCTTAATTATCGTGGCAACAGTGCTGTGGTTCCCACGAAATTCCAGCTCCAAGGGATCTGAGGAAAACAAAAGTGAAATAAAATGCTCCTTCTCCGAGGAAGCAAAGCGCATTGGATTGGAGAAGTTCCTTCAGAGGCTGCAATCTGAGTTCTTTAGGTATCATCCGCATTTAATCGTATTAAAGCCTGGAGTTGCTTCTTCACAAGTACGCCGGATTTATCGCCCGTACGATTTCCGCCCCGAAGCGATCAAAAACCGTACGGACGCTGGCGTTTTGCTTTACAAGGAGCTAAAATCCACCATCCTTGCAGACGTTGATGAGCAAAAGCTCCATTTGCGCGAGAGAAAAGCTATGTACATCGCCAAAACTATCTTAAAAGTAGCATTCGGATGGAGCCCTTATGAACAAGACTACTATTCGGGAGATTGGATGTTGGGCCCGAACATTTTCTGTTGGCAACCTGCGTGCGAAATGTTAATTCACCTTGCGAATCATTTGCCGCATTTCAAGCCTGCAAGCCTAAGCGACTTGCAAACATTGCAGCAGATTCTTCAGAATCACAACAGCTCGATTCGACAGTACCACGAGAACTTAAAGCGCGCGGTCAAAATTGGAATGGTGCGTTCTTCGGAGGCTTGCAAAGTCGGTGTCCGTGAATTTAAGATTCGATTTCTTCCAATCGCGATATCAAACGAAACAGGTCAGTTATAGCAAGAAAAGTTATCTTTTCCTTTTTGTTGTTTTAGGTGATAGCAATGATGTTTTTAGTATTTTATTGCTTTTCAATTCATTTGACATTTGACACTTCCTGTCTAATATTTTTTTAATGGATTGCCGCTGCTGCTAAAAGGACTCAAGCGTGCCTCATTTGAAAATTGCAAACAAAACAAAAGTGCTAAGTTGCCCTTTGCAAAACATTGAAACTCAAACAGCACTTGAACAAAATACTGCTCAATAGCTTTATTTTCAATTTCCGTTCACTCAAAGGTTAGTACAGCCTTGCACAGCTTCAAACACAAAACGAAATACAGCATCACATGAAAGAGTTTTATCCCCAGAAGTAAAGTGGTGCAAAATCGATTTCTTTTTCAAAACGCTCACACATTAAGGTGTCATCCACAAACTTAGTTTCAGCACGGGGGTTTAGGGTAGAAACGCAGGTTTCAGACAAAAGCATTTCTGACTGAAAACTCCGAGCTAATTATATGTTCGTAAGGTTAGAGACGAGCGTGAAACGGGTAAAAGTATTATTGTTGGGCGGTGACATTTTTCGGCAAGTCATACACGAAGTGAAAATTCTTTGAATCAGAGCAGAAGTCATGGCTTCTTAGCCTTATGTTTTTGAAAATGAACGCTATGGTCGTAATTACCCTTATCTTCTCACTTGCTTTTACAGCACATCAGCTCTGGTGCTTTTCTACCATAGCGAATAATTATGTTAAGCTACAATATCTGTTATTTCATAGACATTTTTTAAAATCTGGAAACATTACTAATTTTAACTAAGTTCTACTGTGATGACACGATTAAGTGCCTGCAGTGGCACAATCTATCACAGACCACTTAACATTTTTTGGGCGTGATCGCACGTAATCTAAAATGGACCACTTTTTAAAATTAAATTAACTGGGTAGAGTACGTTCCAGGGTGATTTCAGCTAAGAGCTGTCGACATAATAAATAACATCGGAAATCGGAACCACAAAGTAAACAGACAATCCTCCCGAGTGTGTTGTAAACAGCTAAGAGCAGTTTTGCTAGTTTACAGTTATTGTCGCAGAAGTGTTCCCGGGTTAGTATACTGTATAAGCTATTGAGTGGTACTTTCCTGTGTTGTGCATTAATTAAAATGAAAGCTAACAGCAGTATTTTATTTATTACTGCTATAATTTATTTTACTGTACTGGATGCCTCCAAGGTTTGTGAACCAAATCGTGTTGCATGAGTGATTGACTATTTAAATAAAAGTTTTTGAGTGCTATTTACACAGGGTGCTATAAAACGAACGTCAAGTTATCGCATTTCTAGTTTTCAAAACAGGCCAGCTTGTGTGTGAAAAGGGTTAAGAGATTTGACATTGTACGTGCGTCGAAACTACATCTGTGTAATATTGTACTTCCCGCTTAAAAATCAATGTGCAAAACGTCTTTCAACAGAAAGAAGGACTACTGAGAACTCGCAGTTATCGCCAGCTGCCAGTGTAAATGTGGCTTCGTGCATAGCTCAAGTAGTAGATCGTTTGCACTGATTCTGGCATGCCCTAATTCGTTCAATATAAGCGATACAGATCGAACATAATCGATTTATATCTGAAATCGATGAAAGCGATGACTAAGGGAATGTGAGTATCGATTTTAACCGGTTTTCATCAATTTCACTGCTTTTATTTGTTTCAGTGAAAGTCACACGCTAGACGAAAGAAATTTTTTTCAAAAGAAGAGAAATCTGAAACAGAAGCTTGCTTCCCTTGGGGAGTCTAAGGCTCTAATTTACTACTGGTTTTTTCGAACTTCTGAGTTTCACGAACAGTTTTTCAATTAAGGCAAAATCAATTAAATCAAATTCAACAAAACCTACTAATTAAAATCGATAAATCTCTTGGAACTACAAGGGCCTTCATCTTCATCTATTAATTGACCAATTGACAATAATCACTTAATTACTATCGATTATATCGATTGCCTTCCGACGATCGATTTTGATCGATTGGACATGCCGGGAATAATGGAAAGTGAGTCAGTTTTTTTCCCTCAGGTTCTACTGTCAGCATTTTAAGTTGCATACAACTTTATAAGTTGCTGCCGATAAATGGCCCCTTTGTAAATTCTGGACTTGAAGTAGGAAGCCGTTTTGTTATTGTTGTTGTTGTTGTGGCTGCTGCTGCCTATATATCACCATTTGATCCTGTTTTAACCCTATGTTCATGTTCAAGATGATGGTAAGTAATTTCTAACCTTTCACTGCGAACGCAAATCCAGACTGAAAAAAAAAGTTTTGTCTTTTTGGTGTTTCTATCTTTTGAGTGTGTGGACTTGCATACGGCTGAAAAATGTTGAGTAGAACTTTCCTGTGGTGGTGTTTATTGTGTTGTACAAGATGATTCTAAAAAAAATACGTGAAAACGTCACGTTTTCCGAGTGTTGGAAGAAATCCTACTAAAATGTGACTATTAACCGAAATCTTTGGTACTCTTTTTGATACTGTACAAGGTGGTTTTAACTTTTGATTCTGTGAAAGAAATCCTGAATTTGGATTACTCAGATGAAAGAGCTTTTGAGCAGTACTATCCCTTGGTGCTGTTTGTAATGTGGTTCTGATATTTTCGAGATATTTGAGTCTGTGAATAAAATTGCAAAAATCTGAATGCTAATGTCATGTCTGATACGACACGTCTTTCCGCTATCAGGGATATTGGAGACTCAAGTCGGAAAGATTATTCTCAGTGAGGATTTCCTTAACAATTTGAAGCCGGATGTAAGGCAGGCATGGAAAAGGCTTTATGGTCAGACAGTACAAGAATACTTGATGCATTCTTTAGTTCAGTACTTAGGAGCGCCTCTTAATGATCTGATAAGGTAAGGTAATGTCTTGCCCATCACTGTTGCCACATGTTACGTTGATGTCACACGCCCAGTCCCGTGAGCGAGGTTTCTTCGTGGCCCTATGTGCCGGCGAGCGAATAAGTAAGCCTCTGCAGGAAACCTCCCGATTTCCTTTCGTGTAACTGACCCAAATTCGTCAATTGCATCGTAACGCATCTTTACGAGGCGCCACTTCCTGTCTTGCAAAGTTTCATACGCTGTCAGACGTCAGCTTGAAATCTTGTCACCTCCAGAAACGTTTACTTGTTCGCCCACCAGCACATAGGGCGACTAAAGCCTACGCTAGCTGAGTACACGCCTAAAGAGTATTCAACACCTTCAACCTTCGGAAAACATTTTACGCCACGAAGGGAAATAAGTTCCTGGTGTCTATGATATAAGTATTGGAGAAGTCTTCTGTTCAGTGCAGCGGATTGAAAGAGCCAGATTGCTTACTAGGCCAGAGCGATACTTTATACATCATCTGGTGAAATTTCCATCATGCATTACGCACCCTAGTTACTAGGCTGTGCAGACTGTACGTCAGTCAAGTAGCATGTGCAGGCTTTATTTCATAAACGAAGTAGAAAATGACCATGCTAACACAAGCTGACGCTCTTGCCCTCTTGCCCTCTTGCCCTTGGAGTTTAGGTGAAGTCGAAAGTATGCATCCCTCGCCTGAGGCACAATTTCGTATCAACTATCAGATTCCCTTAGACTTCCCTTAGTATTTGCGTTGGGTCATGTAATCACCCACTATTTCTTAGGTGTTGATCTTAAGGAAAAAAAAAACGAAAGAATATATTAAGAAAAATTGCTTTTTTACCACGTAGCCCGAAGAAAAATGACACATTATCTCGTGTGACGCGGCCATAGCGCGCTGTTCCATTTGCTCCACGCTCCGCGCCAGAAAGGCAAAGAAAGTCGCACTCCCAGAGTTTGTACTTTCCCTTATGGCCGCTCGAAATTTCTTTCCGACTCAAGTAAAGTTGCTTATAATTTCCCTGAATATTACTTGTCAAACAGGTTTTCAGGCACTTCTTTGACGAACCTGATGTTGTCAGGACGCTGTAACAAAGAGATATAGGGCTACAGTACCTGTAACCATCCGTGACGTTTATTTTCCTTTTCTAAGGTCCATAAAAACATTGATGACCTAATGTCATTGTATGAAACATGGTTTGGACTAGTTTTAAACTAGTTTAGTTCTCCATTTTTTTGCCCCTGAGATCCATTAAAATCATAAAAGTAATACTACATTTAATTCTGCACCAGGTTTTTAGAGACGGATTATATTCGCCATTGCGTTCCGGAGGGCGTCTCAAGTGGTCTCTCCAGTCTCCCCCTTCCACATGTGTACGTCGATGGAGTGGTGCAGAGTGGCCAGCCGACCACCCAGGAACTGCCATCCGGGCATAAGCTTAACGGCACCCAGGCGTATTTAAAACTCATATCGATTTTTACCACTCTTGAAATTTCGCCCCTGGAGCTTAAGGAAATTGCTCAGGAACGATTAGAAGGCTTGTTGTTACAGGTGAACAATAGTTTCCTGTAGGGGGAGGTGTCAATTAAACAATAGCTATAGAGTTCTTCCGTCGAAGGCACTATCGTGTGATAGGTTGCCCGAGGAAATTTGATGTTCACAACAAATATTAGCCCGTGAACGTAGTTCGAGGGCTTATCGGAGGTTTGAACATCAAATTTCCGAGAGAACCTATCACACAGAGGGCCTGAGACAGAAGTACTCTATTGTTTTTATTGTACAACGCTAAATTTTGAGCAAAAATTGCCACAGGCGGGCACTATGCGCTGATAGGAGCCCGTTGAGGAGAGACACTATCGCGTCACGTGATCGACTTCGACCAATGGGAGCTCGCCAAAATTTAGCGTTCTACTATAATGAATGATAGCGGTAGGAGATGAAAGGGTAATACCGCGCTTACATAATTCGTTTTTTGGCGATATGAGCTTCATTCCAAAACGAAATAATTACAACTAAAAAGTATGCATTACGAGCCGGCCATAACCACGTTTACATAATACTGGTACGAGGTTTCGTACCGGAATCAGAATCTCAATTCGGGTACAGCTACCGGATAGACGTTGTTTCTCAACAAATTGAAAACTTTTGAACGTCGCAGCATTTGAAATGGAATTAATTCTCCTCAAAAGGCAACGAGCAAGGTTATTCGCCCAAACGCAAGGAGCCAGCTAGAAAGCTTGATTTTTAATAACCGAGCTTTCATAATAATTAAAATAGATTTTTCACTAATTAAACTTATCTTTTTCCCATTGTAGGCCACGTCACTTGCACAGCTTTACACAAATGAGAGAGATCAAAGAAAGGCTGTCAGCGAGTTCAGACGCCTGTTAAAATCACGAGCCATGTTTTTCAACAAACGGCCTTTTCCCGCCAACGAGTCTGGAGACACTGCGTTTCTGCGGTGTACCGATGAAAAATTATCTCGGGAGTTTTGTCCCGTTAGATGGACGGCTATGCAAGCCTGGGTAAAGGATACGGAGAAGGTGAGTCATTTTTAAAATAAGCGTGGGCCGATACTGAATCGTAATGGACCGCAAAGTTCTGAGCGCGCAAATCATCACTTCAAAGACTCCGAGTAACATTTCCAAATTTGTGTAGGTTCACCGATATTAAACAAATTTATAAGCAAGACATTCCATTTGGTGGTGCATGTGTACTCTGATAACACAAAGAAGACCTCAAAGCGTAGTAAGAACATTAGTCACGCTACTCGCCTTCTGTTAGTAACGTGCTCCTTTGTTCATACCGCGTTTCGACGTCATCTTTGCGTTATCAGAGTACACAAGCACGGCTAAATGGAATCTATTTGTCAAATGGATTCATTGACGTCATCACTCAAAACTCACAGGTTGACGTCATTGCTTAGGAAAGAATCTAATCATGTTTGTTGTTAAATTAATTAGTGATATAATGGAGTGTCTTTGTTTTTATTGTCATTAGTTTTGTTTGTTTGTTTGTTTGCTTGTTTGCTTATGACCGCTAGCTGAAGTTGTTTCTCTGTAGACATGAGTTTAAATCCTCAGCCATGCTTTTTAGATGTGCGTATCTTAGAAGACGGATAAGGCGTCTGAGAAGCACTATGCTACTTCTAAAAATAGATATGAAGTGGCGTATAAAACTGCCACGAGAGGGACTGATCACAACAACTCCGGCGCACATAGAACTGGCGGAAAAATGTTTGAACGATAACCAGCCACAAAATGTGCTCGTTCACCCCTAGTTTGAACTCAATTTCTAGTTACAGGATAGCCAGAAAACAGCACCAAAACAAACAGCTTCAATGTTCAAATATTGAAAATGGTTCAGAAAACGGAAAAGCAGCGGGTAAAAATTTTTTTCGTGAGGCATGAAGGTGGCCCTTTAGTTAGTCTATTTTATGCATTTCACGTTTATCTTGACATTTTTTTCGTCTGCGAAGAAGTATGCGTCCGTTTGATGCGTCGCTTGCACGCAAGGGCCGATTAAGATCAGAAGTTACATCTCTGTGGTAGGCGACATGCTTACGAAAAGCTTAGGACACACATCGTTTAGTGTAAATCACACTAAAACCTGCTTAAATCGGACGAGGGTTCTTTACGATCTTTGCACGATGGGAGCGCCGTGCGCCACGGAAGTCGCCCACCACGGCTGTAAGCAAAAGATGTATTATGCAGTATTAACATAATATTAAAATTGGAGTTTGGGTTTCAACAATACGCCAATCAGAACAAACGCAAGGACAGGGCACACATAAACCAATTAGAACTCAAAAACAATACACATAACCGGCACCAGGTGCGGGAAAAAAGCGTGTACGCAAGTCATGGTGGGTTTGGGTTTCTCTTATCATTGGCTGAAAAAATGGCGCCAATTTTTGAACACCAGCCACTGTGTGCAGTAAAACAAAACTAAAGCGCACGCAATGTACTTTCTACTATAATTGGAAATTCTCTAAAAGCCGTCTTGAAAAGTAGTGGAATCCGGCCAATGCACAAAAGTACTTGAATTTCCTAAACACTCCTGATATGAAGACACATTAAGGCATTTTTACCTTCACCTCCACTAAATGCAACTAAACTGCCGGAAAAGTTGTTTGAAATATAATTTCTACATTTCATTCAGCAAATTACTAAATATTTTTTACGTACCGAAAGCACATTGCATTTGTTTTTCTATTTGTTATTCATCCGCTCTCTCTAGTATTTCTCTTTGTTTCGTGGTCTCCGTTTTAAAAAGTGTGTCCCCCTTAACTTACAGAAACTCTGTAAATTGTCTGATTTAAAGAAACCATTTGTTCAGCTTCCATTCAACCAATTCTTTTTTAAACTGAGCCGGATTATTAATTATCGCATGCTTTATCGGATGATCAATCAGCTGATTTAGACAATGCATTTCCAATCCTTTACTTGTTCCTTAAGTGCTGCATTCTCATTTTCATCTCTGCAGGCTATGAACCTTATCAGACCAAAACTGTCTCATCTCTTTTACAACAGCGGACCCAAGAAAACCACCCCCGACTGTTCAGTGAAGGTTGCATCTTGGTATCATTCAGAAGCAGTCTATCATAGTTACAGTGAGTCTAAGAGTGCTAGCTGTAAAGGGAATCGTTCACTGCAATTACTTCCTTTCTTTTTTGACAACTTTGGCCCGAAATACACTGAATGGACCACAACTGCGCATGAGCAACTGCCAGGACACCATCTCGAGGTAACAGTCTTTCTACAATCTTCAGTTTCACCCCATACCCCTTATTCCAAAATGGCGGAAAATACATTTATTAATTTGTCTCCATGTTAATTGGCTCTTTTTGCCTCGTTTTAAGCCAAATATTCCTTTGAATTCTGCAGATGGGATCGAGGCAACAAGGGCCAATTAACAATGAGACAAAAGAGTGATGTATTTTCCGCCATTTTGGAATAGGGTGTATATATTTTAGATGATTTTTTTAATTGAAGAATACTACATCTGTGGTACAATTCTCACCGAGAATGCAGCGCTGAAAAGTTTGACAAAACGTTTGCTGATTTCGTCAAATTTACGTGTTCCATCTGTCTGTGCTTTTATTGACAATACAAAATTATCCAATCAGCGTGCGAGAATTCGCTCAGTTATTATGAAAATTCTTCTTCACATCAGTATATCATTTATTTATTTATTTATTTATTTATATATTTATTCATTTATAGATGGGTTCACGCCCGAATTTTTCTTTTTCAGATAACATCGCTGATTTCACTGCAGTGGTTCTCATCATTTCTTATTTTGTTAGTTAGCTCACGTTTCGGATTCGCACAGTAAAATGAATTGAGGATATAAATTATTGAACGAAACTACGTCACACGCAGCCGCTATAGTTAAATAGCGTTTGGTCATGAGGTTCCAAAATTGTCTAAAGAAACCTGCAGTTTTTCACAATTCATTCCACTATTTTAAATTGTTTTTTTACACCCAGGTTCACTCGGTTATTTAGATACTAGCAAAGTTTGAATACTAGTATTTTTCCCACATCGTGAGGGGAATCAAAACTCAAAGGTTACTTACGTTACTCACGTTATAAAACTTAGTCTTCTTGTTTCACAGGTCCGCAGTTATACTGAGCACTTCCGCAGTAAATGCAATGATATAATTTCCTGGTTGAGCCACCCAAATTATTTCCCGGGATTCACAGAGGGCTGGGCCACTTACGTTGAATATCCACTACTGGCAAATGATACGGATATTTATAGCAACACGGCCAACAAGAACGTCCTACTCCAAAAATATGGCATGCTCAAATACCAGGTAATAACTATAACTCATAATAACTTGTTAATAAACAAACGACTTTCTAAAGTTAATATGGTGCTGTGGTGGGAAAGCGAAAAACACGAAAATTTGTAATTATCAACTGAGTTGATATGGAAAATTGTCCACCGTAGATAAATTTTAAAATTGACGTTTCGAGTGTTAGCTCTTCGTCAAACTATATCACGATCCAATCGCAAGCATTTACATAACTCGGTTAGCCTACCTTGACACCTCAGTTGTTAAATCTAAAAACATATTTCATAAACTAAGCAAAAACGAAATACTGCAGAGACGCCATATACGGTATATGAACTGATAACCTACCAGGAGCTCAGCACCCGCTTGGCACAATTGAGTAGAATAACTGTTTTATTATGAATAGAATCCCTGGATCACGGAAAATTCATTCGGTAACGACATGTTTAGGCGCCACTTCTCTACCCGTGGGACATCAGCTGGTGGCCATCAGTGAGGAACGCGCTTGCTCAGAGTGCTTATTTCTCCATATTCGGCGGATGTCTACATATGATTAGTGTAATTTTAATGTTATATTCACCGCGCCAGCCGGTGAATATAACATTTCAAGGCGCAGCTGCTAAGCTAAGTTAATTTTTTTTTCGTGTGTTGTTGGTCAAGTTAACGCTCTTTTTTTTCTTACTTTTTGATGACAACATCTCAAAATTATACTAAAACAGTTATCCGCCTCAGGCTCAGTAACTATTGTCGAATAATCCCCTCGACTTCGTCTCTGGGGATTATTCGCCAAAATTTGCTTCGCCTTCGGCGAATAACTGTTAAATAACCTTTAGCTTAGCCGGACGCTAAAGTGGCGGAGGGGGGTCCTTGTACCGTTTAGGGATTAAAATTTGCGGGTGAAATTGTATTTTAATTAAATTGTCCAGGTCTCTAATGATATCAGGAACTTGCGAAGAAATTCGAGTCACACCCACAAAACGACATACTGTTTAAGTCAGCGTACGTTCGAGGGGGTTCTTTTACGATTTGCGAAGCTAGCCTCATCACTTTTTAACGGTAGTGACAATAGACCGTTGCGACTATTGGGAACACCTTGTCTGCTTTCCTGCCAATTCAACAGGGAGAACTGTTCTGAATCAAAATAAGTTTTCAGAACTTGCTTTGCTATATACAAAAAGCTGTTGTTGTTTCTTACGCGACACATAATGACTTTTGCTGTTACTAAACTGTAGCTTACGTAGATCTAAGTAAACTATCAACACTAGAATTCGTTCTGGAACGTTTACTCTGCTAGTCAGAAACCTAGTCAGTTGTGACAAGAATAAACCGGAAGCCGTAACGGTAATCATTTTTGTAATTTTTTTTTATTCTTGTGCTTTACTCTCACATCTGATTGGTCGCAGTACAATACAAGACCGTTTTGAGATAACACATCTTTAAATCCAGGCCAGTGTTAATCGAAAAGCGCCTACACTGACAAGACAGTTTTTCATGCAACTTGTAAATACCGCAGAAGTGACGACAGCATTGCAAGACAATGCGAGGCAAGTTACCGAATATACGTTATCTCGCAACTTGCAACACATTTTTCGCTCCGAGACAAGTTGAGAAAAGAGGGTGCTAAACGCTCATGTCTGTCCACAACTCGTCTGGTAACTGCATCATGCTGCAAGTTGTAAGAAAATTTGTCTTGTGTAACAGTGGCATTTAGTTTGTGTTGTTTGGATCTTCAGTGTATGAATAAACCTTGGACTTTGGTCCTTTTTATTTCCGTAGATTCTGGCCGCACTGCGAACTTTGCTGGACATCAATATCAACTACAACAATGTGTCTCGGAATGAGGCTTTACTTCTCTATGAAAAATACGCATGGGAAACAGGCGACCTGGCCTCCAAGGACATCACGCGGTTTCAAAGCTCCCCTGGGGCTGTTACAAGTTACATGATTGGCCAACTGACATTTATGAAGGCGCGAAGGTTCATGGAAGAAACACTTGGTCCCAGTTTTTCACTGCCCGAGTTTCATTACCAGGTCCTGCGGCAAGGCGAGATTCCCCTGGAATACTTGTTCAACTATATACGAGATTCATCTAACCGATGATAAATTGAGTAGCCGGATCGTAGTTTGTGTGTATTACGCCAGGATATGACGTCTGATTGTACCTTTGATTCGTAAAGTGCATTTGCAAAACATGGAATTTGCACCATATAAATGCATTAATATTTCATGCTTTCCGACCTTTTTCTAATGAAAGTCAATTGCCTGATATTTTCATCATTGGAGAAGTAAGAATAAAAGCTTTGCGTGACTTTGCGGGGCAAGTGGCGTAGTGAGACTTTAAGAACAATGGAATTATCATTGAATGGATGTCATCTCTTTATCTTATACCTCCCACTGTGTCACCTGCTGTCCAGCATAGCGGAGTTTGCACCATGTACCCCCCCCCCCCGGCATGTACCAAGTCATGATAAATCTTTCCGAAGATGGCCCTACGAGTCCTAGTGATGTGGAAATACATGTGTTTCCGAAGATATCCTTTCAATGCGGATTGAATGCCAGTTTTCTAATTATCGATGCGTTTGGGAAGCTCGATAGAAGGCTATTGATTGCTATTTGCGACCTTGTCAAATGGTAACATAACAAAAATAACATAAATATTAAAACACGAATAAAAAGAAAATACGCGCTGTTATTATCCAAGTCCACTAAGTACCGAAAAGTCATGCCAATTCAACGTTATCCGTACAGTAAGGTATTTGCACAGTAAGGTTTGCTAACATCCTCATCCTGTTAGGAGTGTTTAGAATCGTTTGTTAAAGTTTTCATTAGATGTTTTGATGAGCAGTATATTTTTACTAGTTGTTTGTAGTTTGACCCACCACGTGGGGTCGTCAAAATACAGCAGAACTCAAAAGAATACACAGTGATTCTATTACACACCAAAACATCGAAAAAGACACATCTATCGCGAATAAACAGTTAAGTTAAAGTAACCTAACAACCTTACTGATTGGATATACTCGTAACTAATAATTACTAGCGAAACTAAGAGGGGCAAGTAGATGAAAATGTTTACATCAATCACATGTTTTACAATAACTGAGCGAATTCTCGCGTGCTGATTGGCTTTGACTCGTTTATTGTCAATGAGGCCGTGTTGACAATAAAATGAAAATGACGTCACATGCAAGGTATGCTGTCTTTGCCTGAAAGGGAAAGTTTACTAAATTGTTTTGCATCGCTGGTTAAATTCTCCAAACTTTTTGCTGAGCGTGACAGAACTACAGCAAAACTAGAATGTTTAATTAAGACACAATCGTCAATCGGTGAAAATTAATTTTTTATCGACTGAATATGCCTGATATCATTTGCGAGGCAAAATCACAGAATTATTTGTTGTAGTTTGAAGCTCGAAACTTAGAATGGCGGAAACCAGTAGCCGACTCGTAGCAGCAAAGGAGATAGAGCGGTTTTCAATTGAGTGTCGAAAGTAATTCGTGTTTTGCTTTGGTTTTGCTTTACTTCGCTCTGTGATTGGTTAAAAAATCTCGCGCCACTTTCTCGACCAATCAGGAGTAAAACTCAAACCAATCAGTCACGACTTGCTCGCGCTCGCACGTTTTTTCCCGCGCTTGACGCCAGTAACATGTACTTGCTTCGAGTTCTGATTGGTTCATTGGATAATTTGTGTTTGTTGTGATTGGCTGGGGTAATTACTTTGGTTTTGGTTGTACGACATTCATTTGAAAAGCGCTCTAAAAGCCAACTTGCACTAACTTAGAGAAATCATTGAGTGGCTCTGAACACATCTAGGAACGGAATAAAGGTAAGTTTAACAGTAATTTGCTTCCGATGTTTATTTTAACGAGGTTGAAGCCGTTCTCGATTCACTGAATTTCGTGTATGAAAGCCTTACAATTTTCTTTGTTATTGTAAAAGACAAATAGACGCCAGTTTTTACGTCTGAACTGTTAGTAAGAGATAAATACGGAGAACGGAGGTATTAAACCATATACATACCCCCCCTCCCCCGAGGGATGTACATGGATTAATACCAACGTTCGACGTTCATGATATAAAGCCCGTTCTTTCAAGAGAACAAACTCTGACCAATCCATATAGTAGTATTATCGTAAGGGCTCTGGAATCAACGGCAAACAAATTCTGTTTTTTCTCTCTCTGAATTATGTATGTCAACGATTTTCATCTTCCCTTCTTATTTGAACATAAATGGCCAAACAATAAACTTAGCACATATTGTTTCTATATGCGAAGGTTATGTAACCCTTATTCCTTGTGTAGGAGTTGTCCAGCAACTGTCAGGCATGTGGTTAAGGCATATTGCACATGCGTCTCATCAGATTATCCCTTATGGAAAGCACCGCTGGTTCAATTTTAAGTTGGCTTATGCTAGGAATGAAAGCAAGTTATGCGCTACAGTCAAGGTCTAAGGGTCATTGCACGAAGATCCTTAAAAGGACCCGCCCAGTCCTGGCCTAACTGACTAAAGATTAATAAGCTAATGTCGTGTGCGAACAAAGCGTACGGTGACGTCCAACTTTCGAATTACTCCAGTTAGCCGAATCGTAGCAATTTGTTTGTGGTAGTATTCCAGTATTAAACGCATTTTTTCCAAAATTTGAGCGGTCTTGTTAGCATTGTTGAAATTGGCAAGTGTACTCCACTTGGACTAAGAAGGGCTGTCTGTATAAATCCTCAAATGAGGGATCTATAAATCATTTGTACTCATAAATTCAATCCTTTAGCCCCACTCTTCCCTGCAACTCTATCACACCCTCCCGGACTTCATGACAGATAGATATTAATAAGGGTTGTTGAATAACAAAAGAAAAAGTGTGAATCATGAAATAATTGATAAAAAGAGCTATACGTTATCACGCATTCTTTTCCTTCATTAGTTGGCCATTTTTTTTTTTTACTTTATTCTTGTAGTAAATGCTATAGGGACCACAGAATGGAACTCAGTGCCCCCAGAGATGCGCAATTCGTCGCGCGTAGTCTCATTGAAACGTAGTCTGAGAAATTATTTTCTCGCTAGTTTTCTTGGTAAGTAATTAATAATTTGCATGCTATAGTTTTTTTTTACCTTTTTATAGGACATTATATAATTCTTTATTTTATTGTAATTTTCTAGTAGTTAGTAGTAGTTGTTGTCTGTCAAATTTGTAAATTAGGTCGGAAGATTCTTATTGGGAGACTTAATAAAGTTTATTGTATTGTTGTTGCATTGATATACATTTTTTTTCAAATTCAATTTTGTGCATCATTTTTGGTCGTTTTAGAGATGGTGAAGAATGACACAGAATACGACAAAGTATTACTCCCAAAATGATGCGTCCACAAATAGTGGAGGAAAACATTGAAAATTTAGTGCTGTAGCTGAAGATGTTGTTGCAAGGTTTGTTAAACTGACCTGGAAGAAGAACTCAGTAAATTATAACGAAAAGGGAGTCGATGTAGGTCGCGTAGGACCAGTATTTGAATTGAACAAAATCATGCATTTCGCTTCGTCTTTGCATCCTTTTTAATTAAAAAGTGAAAGGTACTATTATTCGCCAGAAAATGTGCATGTTACTTCGTGTAACAAAATCTCGAGGCCGTTGAATGGGAGGATCCAAGACATTACTTCAACTTTCAGAGGTTTTTATCGGAGGAAGTATTTTCGCTAAGGCTGTTGAGGCTATGACAGCTCTCGGTCATTCAAAATGTCAGACACACGCGAGCAATTAAGGGGAAAAGATATGCCATGGGATCCAACTCTGGCTATGATAGGAAATAATATAGTAACAGCCGTATCTGTCGCAGGGAAGAAGTTCGAACTTCCTGACGTTTGGTGCACGCGCATTAAATCAAAAGAAAGTCAAAACCTCCATCGTTGTAATATTTGTGTGGCGTCTAAGAATTCAAATTGACTTCAAAATCCGTACCTTCATAGTCAAGTGGCTGCAATACGAGAGGTAGTATATGATATGAATGAAAAAAAAAGGTGCAATAAATAACAAATTGGTTTCATGTGCAAGTCTCAGCTCACGAAAAATAGTTCCTCTGAAGAGAAGTCTTCGCTCAGAGAGGTTCGACGGCCCATGTTATTGCGTTAACAAAACTAAGCCGTGCACCTTTCTTCCAAAGCTACTTGTAAATGAGTCTGGAAAAGGAGAACAGGATTTTGTAGAATCCAGGGCTTATCCACTTTTTAAACAGTCAAAAGTGAACGAATAAACTTCAATTGAATGAGTGAAAAGTGGTCGATGAAAGCCAGCCATATTTGACAGAGGACGGTTCAAGATCAAGAGGATATGGCATTTGCAGTGTCAAAAGTTTGAAACCGTTAGGACAAGATTAAAATAAACTGACGCGCAATCTTTTTTAAGAAAGCAGGAACTGTTTCTTTAAACCACCTTTATTAACTTCTACACATTTCTTTCAGTGGATAAAACCTGCAGTTGCTTAATTACTATAATCAACGACCAAAGGAAAATTTGGCTTGTCGAGATAGAATGTTACACTTTGGTCCAGTCCACTTGAGCAAACCGCGGTTTCCACATTTGCATCTTTCAAATTCTTCTCCGTCTCTTTCAGCTATTTCGCACTTCCCCCCGTGCTGACAGCCCATCTCCCTTGCTTCCTTACGGTTACAATCTGAGAGATTAACAAATATATACAAAAAGTAAATTAATGGTTTAGAGTAGTAGCCCAGGGAACGAATTAAGATTTAGCGCGCGCAAGCCCAAGGGGATGGATGGTGGGACGCACGTCCTTTATTCGCTCTCCACGCTCAGTGGTGCAAGTCAGACTTGTAAAGAGGAATATATTTTTTCTTTACTGGGCCCGTTTCTTTCTACCAAATATCTGATCCTCGATCTTAACAATGCATCTTTGATCCCACAAAAGCTACGCAATAAGATTACTGAATCCTCAAAGACTAATGTTTTTTTATTATTATTACAACACGGGTTAACTACTGTAATTAACAGCTCCCACGGCCTTAATCTCTGAACCGACATACCTTAATTGTTCGACCCTGTCAAGTGCTCACTTTATTCGTGAACTCAACAAGCTTAGCAAGAGGAGCCGGATAGTGAACTTAAAGATAGTAATGGAGTTTTTCGTTCATTCTTTATGGATTCATTGATGTTGCCTTTCGAGGCCTGGCAATGCGAACAAAGCAAACTAAGCTGTTATATGTTTATGCTGTGACATTAGAGATAATTTTCATCAACATAACAAAAGCACAATAAAATCTCGGCTGGGTCCACTCGCTCGATTGGTCGAGTGGATTGCTTCCCCGCTTGACTATCAAGAATTAGACTCCTAGGAGTCAAATCTCACGTAGGTTAATAGCAAAAGTGATCATAATTTAGCAAGTTTTACCTCTAACAAATGTTCCGCCGCTTCGCTCTAAAAACAGAAACAACCAGATTCATTAGGATTGAGTTCGTCTCTTGATCAATGTTATTGCAAGAAAGGCTTGGGATGAATCAACCCCATAAAAGGTATCTAATCGGAAGAGTGTATGGCGTAGCTTAAAACCGTGCGAGGTTAAATTAATTAACCATTTCTAGCGGAGCCCACGGGCGTAGCGCGCCAGCGGAGTACCATTGCTAAGGAAATTTGGTAACCTATCGATCCGAGAAATTTTGGTTGTGACGTCAGCGTACGTGCCCGTCCGCCCATACAGACTCTGAGGGAGGGGGAGGGGAGTTCCAAGACAACCCCGACGGGAGGGTGGAGAATGCCATCGTTTCTTGGCGGGAAATCGCGCGGTGCTTTTGGGTAACCGGCGTTTTTCTTGGCGGGAAATCGCATGAGCACAGTCGCTTTTGAAAAAGAGATATTTTTAAAAGCTTAGCTTGTTTAGCAAAACGATTCAGTGCGACAGAAGTAAAGTTTAGAACTTGAGAAAAAAAAATCAAATATCTATAAATGGAAAGACAAAGTTCAAAAGAATACTCAGTTGTCTTTTTGGTGGAAGACAAAAAGTTCAAGCTACTAAATTTGCCTTCGAGGACTTCATCTTTGTTGTCGGTTCTGCTGCGAACTCGGTCAGCACAACGCTTGAGTTCGCAGTATTCTGCAGCGGTCCCGACCCCAAATATAGCAGAGCTAGTGCCCTCTGGTTTTTGTCCACAACCATGGTTTTTGCGGCAGTCCGAACACATTTTCCCAGAACTGAACACCCGCCTGTTAAGTCGACCGAACTGCGATCAATAAACAGCTGTTTTTAAACAGTATCAGGTTGTGTGCATTATTATACTTGATAGCATTCGGGTGGCTGGGGTTCGAGTCCATGAGGGAAGAAAGTTTTTTTTTTTCTTTCATTCTTTTTCTTTTCTTTTTGTTTTGTTTTGTTTGTTCTTGTTTTTTTGTTTTTTTTGGAAATAATTTTAAAAATAAATAAGTTCCAGCAGTAAAAAGAAAAAAGTGGGGCTCCGCTTTTAGGCTTGGCTAAATCAATATATTATCTCTTGAAAGTTATGAAACGCGACAGTGTTTGGTTCAACTCTTCCGGCCCGCCCTTCTTGGTTATTTTCCGGCAGATCTCTGAAATGTATCGTAGTTCCATGTCTTCTCGATAAATTTTGTCAGGCAAGGGAAGAGAAAATACTTGAAAAATAAGAAAAAAACGACTGACATTTCAAGGTGTGTCATAATACAAAACACAACAAATAACTTACTCGCTCCTTTGTCAGCTTCAACGGCAACGTAAACCAGGCAAAACACCAAGCTCAAGATCATTGCAATCTTCATTCTTCAAACGTATTTGCCCTTGTTATCCTATCTTTTTTACTTACCAGCTTGCGTAGCTTACACACTCAGAGAGAATGTTTTGTTTCCTAGTCACACTTTCTCGAGCATTTATTAAGCCACCCGATGATTTATGCAAGCCATACATATCTACCTCAGTGCTTATTAAGCTAATGGCACGCCCTAAAATATTTCAACTTCCAGTAACCATTGTTCTCATATGCCCCCCAAGTATCGCTAAAATGCCATTAAGACAGCCATTTTTTCACTTAACAGGTATTGTTGAGGGGCTGTATTATTAGTCAACCAGAGAAGGACCCAGTCATCCACAGTTTTCCTCGGTATTCTTTTCTTTTTACACACTTAACTTAGTGCTAACAGCATATCGTAATTACTGTTCAGAAATCCCCTTGGGTTGTCTGTTCCACTAAGAAAGCTTTCCTCCGTGTTACAGGTACTGCTCGGGGCATCGGTCTCGTTGTTATAGACACTCGCTATTCCTTATTATAGGAAATTAACCCTTGTGTAATTAAGGTATTTGAAATTAACGCTAATTGAAGGGAAAATTACTTCCGCACAAGAAAGGCCAATGGGCATTTTAACCGGCCGTTCTGACCCTCCCCACCCCTAGGTTTCACAAATGTTAGCGCGATCCTGTATTTATACGAACCGGTGTGACGAAAAGTGTGATTGTGTGACACAATATTTTTACTCGTATAGCGTTACTGGATGACGTATTAAATGTTTAAACTCTGATGACTCAGCTTATCTTTCTTATCGCTTTTATTTCCGCTGAAAAACGCAAATTCACTCAAACGTTGAATGTCGGTATAAATTTGCCCACAACTGAGGATGCTTACAAAGGGATGACGAAATACTTACTGTTGTGCCAAGACTGTGAATACAAACAGTGAACATAGCAGTAAAATCAAAATATAATACTTGATAAACACGAGCTCAAGCAGATCGTCAGAGTCTGGGGCACGTTAAGGCATATCTCATGACGTGATCCGGTTTGCTAACCCGGGAATCCCCATGTAAAGTAAACAAGTTGACTCGGAAGGGCTACGTAAACCAACACCACACGCAAACCACACGCATCGCTTGATAATATTCAGTTATTTTCTAACTTAAAGACTCGTAACAGCTACCTTATTAATTGATCTCCTTATTAATGACCGATTCCTTCGTCTTTATACAATTAAAATCAACTTCTCGCGTCAAATAAACACTCATCTGTCTCCCTTCTCAAGAACTATGATGTATCGATGGTGCAATCCACTAATTCCATCATCATACTAGTGCCAATCCCTTCTCTTCCTAAGCCACCGTTCCTTACCGTGCTAATAAGCTGCAAACACAGTTGTCGTTTCTCTCCTCTGCGAAATACAGGTTACCCAATGAGAAAACTTACAATCCACTTCGGAAACCGTCCCCCCATAAAACGCCAAAGGAAACTGCCTCTCACGCAGCACAATCTTACACCGCTGCTATGCAAAACCCAACTTTCGAAGCAAACCACATTCACAGAAACGTCATATGTTCCTCACATTCACAAATCCTTCCACTCCTACATTTTACATCCCTCAAAATGTCAATCCCCATAACAAAACCCCTGCGCTAAAAAATGTTCACCATAACCATTAACTAGATCAGACAACACAGCCAATTTCGCATTCAATCCTGTTAGCTACTTCACTCAGTTGCGCTTGCGTTATACAAGACAAATACTGAAACCCCATACTTAACAACCCTTCGCCATTCATGTCCTAAATACTGTAAATTAAAAGACAAAAACACACGAAGGTAACATTCAGCAGACTAATATGCGCATGCGTCCTATAGAAGACAGTACCGCTCTTGAGTACCCGTACCACCAGCTTTACAGCACTTTGTTCGTATGTGAAGTCAACTGACGCAGAAAAAAAAAACAAAAACGGAAAAAACTGTGTCCATTTTATAAACCGGCGGTCGCCATACGGCGACGGCCGATTAATAAAGGAGATTAACGCGAAAGAGGAGCTAAAACTTCAAAATGAGGAAAATTAAGTAAACGTAATTAACAACAGGAAACACAGGTTGGGATCACAGCCAGAACAAATTTACCGTTTATATGACTGAATTTAAACATCCAAACAAAACGGATCTACAGGGGTGTAAGGCAGTTTCTTTTGTTAAATTCTGCCAAAAATGTACCAAAACTATTGTTTTCTAGGTGTCAAGAACATCTGGATTCGAGATTAAAATGATAGAAATTAAAGACGCAGAATTTAACGCTCCACTTAGCTAACAATGCGGAAATTAACACTCACAAAAATTAACGAGATTTTTTACAATTCGCATTAATTTCATTGAGCGTTAAATTCCTCAAAGAGACTGTGCAATAATTACCAGAGGTGGGGAGGGTGGCTGTAAAACGAGAAGGGGGCACCATGTACACTCATGGCCTAAGGGAGGGGGGTAACATGGAAATTTCTATATGAAAGGCAGAGGGTTTTTCTTATCGACAAGCTGACTTAAAGATTCAGATACCACTTATGTCTCAATAACAATGATACTCATTTCTTTCTGGGACCGATTGAATATGAATAAAACATGATTTACATGTAATCAAAAGTAAAATATAACAAATAACTAACAGCAATTAGTAGCAGAGCCACGAGCAATTTACCTATCTGGTCAGATGGCGTTTTAGCTTACCTCTAATTAACAAAACAGGGGCTAATCCGGGATCTCAAGAAGGGGTCGGGTGGTGGCGGGGGCGGTGTTCCATTATAAGAAATAAGCAACAGAGGGAGTGTCTCTTCCTTAGGAATGAACAATAAATGTATAGAAATTTTCAGCTCAAAGGGAGTGTCAGGTGCACCTCGAGACATCCCCTGGATTCGCCCCTGAACATGGTTGATAAACTGACACTGCAGGTAACAAGTGAAATTTAGGTGATAAGAGTATCAAAATGACACATGTTTTTCTTGATGTTCAAGAGTTCTATGATAAAAACTCTTCAACTGAATTTTCGATTCAGCTTCTCTGACAAAGCATTTAGAGTTTAACAGATCTCCTAAGCAAGCTTTATCGGTGCAAGACGTGAGCAAGACGTGTACAGTCCTAAAAATTTTGTGTGGTTCACTTGATTTATTGGTTGTTCATTAATAACTACGTTTGCTTTATGACTTAACTTCTTTTCAGTTTTAAAAATCATGAATTGAGCTTTATTGACATTTTAGTGACACAGCTAGTGACTCAGAGCTGCAATCTAGTGATTCGGAAGACAACCCAGACGACTCAGAAGACGATGCGTAAAGTGCTCCTTGATTTTTACCATTCAGACTTTTTAAGATGTAGGTTGTCTTTAAAGTGTATGTGAGAATGCTTCGGGTCAGCAAACGCCACATAAACTTTTCCTGGCCACATGCCACTGAAAGGAAATCATAGAATTAACCCTGACATACAACGAACTGAAAATCTCTGACTTCCGTAGGGCGGGATATAAAAACCACAACCTCAGGATCAGACCACCGTCTAGCCTGCGAATACAGCCGCCTCTCATTCACGTCCCGAAGAGCCACCGTCGCTCTAACTAACCAACTGAGCTATGAGACCAAGCTGGGAGAAGGTCGTGGGAATTAAGATGTTTAAGTCATGGCAATGAAAATGTATTTCTTTTATCATGCGGAATTTAGCGCACCACTTTATTAACAATGCGGAAATTAACGCCCACAAAACTTACCGCGACTTATGTTATAAACGTGAATTTTTACAATTCGTCTTAATTCCGTGGAGGGTTAATTTCCTATAATAAGGCCGGTAATTTTGTTTAATATTCCTTTTCCCTCTGTGTACACCGCCGAGAAATCTTAAATCTCTTTTATAAAATGTGGGATACCTCTGAAAATCTACCGTTCTGAATGGCTCAAAACTGCCTTTACTTGAAATATCTGTATTGATGGAAATCGCTGTGAAGTGCTCAGTGATTCAACCTAAAGACATTTTTATGATATAAGCTTATATCTTCCCGGAATTGTTTTAAACTTTAAGATCAAATAGACGAGAGAACAAGTACTTCAATGAGCATTAGGGTAAATATTTTGTTTCTTTTAATTGTTGCTTTTGTATTGTTGATTACAGGGACTGCTTTATATTTCGATAGTCTTTTTATAATCATTTCAATTACTATAATCGCATATCTTGTCAAGCATTTCATATCGTGTCTAGAAGCTTTCGTATTGTTGATCACAGGGACTATTTTATACTTCAATCGTTTTATTAGAATTATTGCAATTGCTTTAATCACATATTTTTTCGGGCATTTCATATCGTGTTTGGAAGCCTGTACAGAAACTGTTGTAATTTCAACATTCCAATTTTATGAACTTGATAGAACAATATTATCTATCCAATTTAGATCCTGAATCTTTAGATAATGATAGAATTAGGCGATATACAACTAATATGAAAGAGAAATATATATCCTTCTGGCGACACATGCAGCCTTGAACAAAAGAAATTAGAATTTCATAAAGTTTTTAAAGATGAATTCTTTACATCTGATTATTTAAACCAGCTAAGAAACTTTAATGAAAGACGAAATTTAGTAAAGTTTAGAGTAAGTAATCACAAACTTATGATTGAACTAGGTCTATATCAAACCGATCATATGCCCAGAGAAACTAGATTATGCCCATTGCGTAAATCAGATCAAGTAGAAAGTGAAACTCATTTCTTGTTGCAATGTAGCAAATACTCTCTGGAGAGGCAGACATTCTTCAATCGAATCAATGAAATAATACCTGACATTGAAAGGAAATCAACCTCAGAAAGCATAAACCTTCTCATGAACTCTTACGACTTTCATGTGAATAAGCTAGTAATGAAGTCTATTTCCTTGTGTATGAATATACGTGATACTTTGTTATTATCAAGTGAAAGTGATGTAACTTAAGTTCATTAGCATAATATTAGAGTACTATTAGTCTTGTTTTGTTATTAATTACTATAAATATGCTTTTGCAATACTGTAAAACCTTGCGGTCATGCAAATAAAGCAATTTACTACTACTACTACTACTACTACTACTACTACTACTACTACTACTACTACTACTACTATTACTACTACTAACTACTACTACTACTACTACTACTACTACTAAGTACTAATTGTTGTATAATTTCTCAACCAGAGCTGGACCCAAGCATCCACATACATACATACTTTACATACATACGTACTTTATTTGTTGACGTAGATTAAAACTGGCAACTGTTAAAGCTGATGTGGACCTACTTTAAAATTACTTAAAAACCACAAATGACGCTACGTATTTTCAACATTTACTTAAGTTACTTAAAATTAATGACACTACAGTATGTTGCCCAGTTGTCGTACGGGCCCAGTTTTCGTACAAAAAGAACTTTATTTGATTATTTTCGTCGGTCATTTAAATCTTCGTCAACCGAAGAATTGCAAAAGTAAAAGGAACATTTCAGCTATAAATTGCCGGTTTTGCCGGGCTTTTTGACGAAGAAGCAGGTCAGTGCGGACAATTTCTTTCGAGGTGAGTAAAAGTTTAGCGGCTAATATTTGCACTTTTCACTGCACAGTAAAGGTATTGTAGAGAACAAATAGCCCGTTTTGTCGGTAATTTTGCAAGGAACTTTATGATTTTTGGACAGATGATAGATAAAAGATGAAAGTGAATGGAAAAACTTTCAACGCCAGCTTAAATTTAACTGCTCCCGAATTTTAGCGGTGAGAATCTTCTCATATATTTCGACCTACTGTGCCAGTTTTCGTACACTTAGCTGCGCCTTTCTCAAAACCTATTTTTAAATAAGTTAAAGAACTGAATTTTAAACTTTATGCATCAGTCAATTCCAGCGGTGCCCATCCCCCCCCGGGCATTAGTCGGGCATTTGCTCACGTTTTAATCCCGGGGGTGGGGCATTTGAAATTTTATCACTGCCCGGGGGTCGGGCATTTGCCTACCCCCGGGACGACCCCGGGCATTTGACAAGGTGAGAAAAACGTTCCGGTGTAGTCAGTCTGAGGTCGTCCATGATCTTCCATTCCTTTATCGCTCTTCGCTGATTGATTTCATCGTTTGTTGATTAAATACTGTATCAAGTGAAATTAATTCTACGTACTATATGGATTTTTGAGCTCTCCGAGATGACCAGTTTAGTAAAAATATTTTATGTCTTTGGCCATTTGTTAAATACAGATCATGCATTTTCAGTTCTTCGAAATTATTTAAGCATTTTTTTTAATATAGCTTATATAATAAAACACCGAAGCGCATTGATAATAATGATGAGTGACACTTTTTTCGTTATGATTTATTATTAAAATCTTGAGCAGTGTTGCTTTCTAGATGATCCCCGGGGGTGGGGCATTTGCCTTCTATTTTGGTCCCACCCCGGGGCATTTGACGGACTTACTTGTCCCCACCCCCGGAAATTTGCCAATTTTAAAAACAAAATGCTAATGCCCGGGGGTTGGCCCGGGGGGGGGGATGGGCACCGCTGGAATTGACTGATGCATTACTGTTCGAAAACTAATAAGTCGCAAGTGCAGCAAAGATTACACAACAATCCTTGCAAAGTACGATACACTAAATGTATTTGTTGTGGCATAACAGCGACGCTTTAAATCCAGGTCATGCAAAGGTCACGAATATTTAATAAACTTAATCCCACGCAAACAGTCTAAATCGTCAAATAATTAACTAAGGTAGATGTCTATGCATAGAATGTTGACATACACCTTGAAATATCGTTAGTTTACCCGTTTTACCGATTTTTTTGACTCCGTTGCGATTCTAATAAACATTTACAAAAGTAGGTAATAAAAGCAAGCGTAAGCGGAAATGGAAGTAAAGCGTTTGCTGTTCTAAAGGCGTAAGCGGAAACGGAAGGAAATCGTCGAATCTTATAGGCCTTTTCTTGAGAGTTGTAATACGCAGAATAGTAACCTGTCAACTACCTTTACCAAGGCAGTAAATGACGTACGAGACAGTGGATTGAGCGTAAGAAAAGCCGCCCAAAAGTGAGGGACAAAAAAAATCAACACTGTAGGATCGATTAATCATCCACTCCCCGAATAACCATTTGCTTTGTACACCAAACATTGGTCGCTAAGCCGATATTTATTCACAAATCGAAGAGAAAACACGATAAGCAGTCACCAGGGTGGCTGACACATCAGTTTGCGTCGAGCGTTTTCGTGGAGAAATGTTGTTTTGTCGATGTACGAAAACTGGGCCAGGTGTACGAAGACTGGGCAACTTAGGAATTTTGGGAAAAATGGCATAATTTTGAACATACGTCGATCAAGCGGCCAATTGTTTTATATATTGAAGGTAAGTAAATGGGCTATCTTAAAAAGAAATTTCAGAAATTTTCGTTTCACAAACGAAAAGATATAGCGATTACAAACTAAAGTGTACGAAAACTGGGCAACACACGCAACACACTGTACGGTTTTCCCTTGTTATACGTTTCCTTGAACACACCTTAACTTAGTACCATGTAACAACATGTCGTAATAACTGTTTCAAAAGCCCCTTATTTAGGTTGTTTGTTCCATTAAGGAAGCTTTTCCCCGCGTTACAGGTGTTGCTCGGGGCGTCGGTTTCTTTTGCTCGCATAAGACCGCGTTGTTATGGACACTCATTGAAACTGTTTGTCTAATATTTCTTCCTTAGACTGGAACAACGAGCAACTGGACATTCCCCTTAAGTAAGGATATGTTGACCGGGTACCAGAGGTAGTTCAGCTGTGTAAATTTGCGCACTTCATAGGTTCCTTTCTTAAGAGCCATTTTCTGAGAATATCGAGAATCGAAAGACACTCACAAAAAATCGAATTTATTTTTATTTTGCCAAAACATCCCTTTGGGTGAGCTAATTCAAGAAAAAATAATCCAAAGTTCCAACGAGTTACTTAACGGACGAAAATTTTTAAAAAAGTTCGAAAAATGCATAAAATGGCGGTTTTAGGGTCTCTAAACGGCTCAAATTCTCACTCAACTTTAGGAAGCCGGTGAGAGCGTAAAAAAGAGTCTTTTAAAACGAAACAAATCACGAACATTATTTAACCTTTCTACTTTAAAACGGTGTAATAAATTTGCCAATGTTTGGTTTCGAACGTTTTCAAGCGGCGTTTTTATCGAGCCGCTCTTAACCTTGTTTATCACAAGGTAAAATGAAGGCCAACTTCGGCCGCTTAAAACGGCATCTGGTATGTATCGTTCAATGATTAACACTACACAGAAAGAAAGCTCTGTCGTTGTACTTTTCACCAGGAAAGTTACAGCTTTGGGAATCAAATACTTCCCCGTCAGTAAATTTTTACTGTTTAGTGATCTGAGCGGGTAGAATTATACGCAAATTACAGATTTAATTCCTGGAATACTGCTAACAATTACAAAGGTCGTTTAAGATAGGCTCACCATTAGTTACACATGCACGCACAATGTTTTTCCTGATCTTTGAAAGAAAGTTCTGCTTTCTTGAGTCTTGCTGAGTCTTATTATGTTAAAACAAAGCAGATTTTTAACGGCATTTCAACAAGACAGGAATCCACTCATTCAACTTAAAGAAAAAAACATCGAAAACACAGAGAAACGACGTAATATGCCGCCTACCTTGCCAACCGAAAACGCAACAATACAACAGAAAAACATTCCAAACTGTAAACAAACGAATTTTCAGTTTCCTGATTGAGCGAAGATATTTTAAACTCATCGCCTAGAGGAATACGCGGAAAGACAGGTGACCTCTGCACTGACCCGCACGTGTCACACCACACTAACAGAGAGAGTCACGTATTCGATTTTTGTTACGGGATTTGAGATAAAAACTTGGTGGAAAGTTAAAAGAAAAAAAAACTTGCAACAGATAGCTAGTACTTTGTTGGATTACAGTTAGCACAAGCTCCACACAGGAGTTTTTACGGTCACGACTCTCTCTATTTAAAGCGTGGTAATTTCGCAATGTACGTGCTGTTGTAATTTTACTACTAATTTAATTACAGCTCATGAAATAAAATAAATATTGCAGTAAGTTAAATTCACAGTGTGTAAGTACTGATATATAGCATCGTGTAGTTTTTCCACTCTTCTGGAGACTGGTTACTGTCTGTGGATTAAGCAGTTGTTACGCAGGCCACGTTGAAGTTGTTTCCCTAAAAGAATGCACAAGACACATCTCGCGGCATCTTCAATTGCACGGACCAATTGTAGATAAGGCGGTTGACAGTGAATTCAAGTTGTTGTTAGCCCAAGCAGGTAATGTTATTGCATTTTGTTCTGGAATTACTGTGTTCCATAATTTTGGCCACAGATACTTCATGGCACTCGGTGTCCCTTAATCTAGGTTCTGCAGAGTCAAGCCACTCCCGTGCCCACGGGCGCCCCGGGGGATGGGTGTGGCAGGGATGGCGCAGTGGTGAGAGCACTCGCCTTCCACTAATGTGGCCCGGGTTCGAGTGTCATATGTGGGTTGAGTTTGTTGTTGGTTCTCGTCCTTGCTCCGAGGGTTTTTCTCCGGGTACTCAAGTTTTCCTCCCTCCATAAAAACCAACTTTTCCAAATTCCAATTCGACCTGGACGTAGGGCAATAAGGGAGACTACAGTTTGACTGTAATTATGCACCCTACTGAAATAAAGTATATTTATTTATTTATTTTTATTTTGACCATGTTTGGGTGTAGGAGTGACGCTGCGGGTTTGACACCCTGGCCCTGTTTAGGACAGAAAAACGAAATGGAATGTCGATCGTACTGACCATACCCGGTTGGGGAAGACGGGCATAACATTATATACCATGCTTAGGGACAGAGACCAAAAACTGTATCCTGTCTAGCGGCAAACCCCAGTATAGTCCACATAAGGGAGTACCCTCCCTTCCGGGCGGGGGGAGGGGGCTGCTGGTGCCGTGTTTAGCATGACGATAGCACGATGTAATTTCAGATGCCGATAATTGAACTTCAATGCAATCTTCCTTGGTAGCAGTTCGAGCGAGCGAGACGCGGAAGCCAGGCAGGCCCATGCGAGAACTCGCCCACATGATACCTTTTCTCGCTTTGCCATTTTAGCGAGCCCTTTTTTGGTTTTTGCGTCATGGGGTTGAAAGCTTAGACTCTTCTACTGAAAAAATGCCTAAATAACCAAAAATCAAAGATAAATATACTTTGAACTCTAGGCTTCCAACCTCATGACGCAAAAACCAAATGGCAAAGCGAGAAAGGGTATCATGTGGGCGAGTTCTCACATGGGCCCGCGTGGCTTCCGCGTAACGCTCGCTTAAACTGCGGCCAAGTAAGATTACATCAGGGGAAGTTCAATAAACACATCGTGCTATCGTCGATGAATATTGTGCTACAGTTGAGTGAGTTAAGGCTAAGCACGGCGCTCTCCCCCCCTCCCCCCCCCCCCGGAAGGAAGAATTACTGCCTAATGTGCTCTATACTGGGGTGTGCCGCTGGACAGGGTATGGTTTTGGTCTCTGTCCCTAAACATGGTAAATTATTTTATGCGCATCTTCCCCAACCGGGTATGGTCGGTACGATCGACATCCCATTTCGTTTTTCTGTCCTAGACAGGGCCAGGGTGTCAAACCCACAGCGTCACCCCTACACCCAAACATTGGTCAAAATAGAAATAAATAAATAAATATACTTTATTTCAGTAGGGTGCATAATTACAGTCAAACTGTAGTCTCCCTTATTGCCCTACGTCCAGGTCGAATTGGAATTTGGAAATGTTGGTTTTTATGGAGGGAGGAAAACTTGAGTACGCGGAGAAAAACCCTTTCTCCTCCCCCCCCCCCCCCCCACCCACTCCCGGGAGCCGGAGGGCGCAGGAGTAGCGCGACTCTGCAGAACTTAGATTAAGGGACGCCGAGTGCTATGAAGTATCTGTGGCCAAAATTATGGAACACAGTAATTCCAGAACAAAATGCAATAACATTACCTGCTCGGGCTAACAACAAACTTGAATTCACTGTCAACTGCTTTATCTGCAATTGTTCCGTGCAATTGAAGATGCCGCGAGATGTGTCTTGCGCATTCTTTTAGGGAAACAACTTCAAAGTGGCCTGCGTAACAACTGCTTAATCCACAGACAGTAACCCTCTCCAGAAGAGTGAAAAAACTACACGACGCCATATATCAGTACTTACACACTGTGAATTTAACTTACTGCAATATTTATTTTATTTCATGAGCTGTAATTAAATTAGTAGTAAAATTACAACAGCACGTACATTGCGAAATTACCACGCTTTAAATAGAGAGAGTCGTGACCGTAAAAACTCCTGTGTGGAGCTTGTGCTAACTGTAATCCAACAAAGTACTAGCTATCTGTTGCAAGTTTTTTTTTCTTTTAACTTTCCACCAAGTTTTTATCTCAAATCCCGTAACAAAAATCGAATACGTGACTCTCTCTGTTAGTGTGGTGTGACACGTGCGGGTCAGTGCAGAGGTCACCTGTCTTTCCGCGTATTCCTCTAGGCGATGAGTTTAAAATATCTTCGCTCAATCAGGAAACTGAAAATTCGTTTGTTTACAGTTTGGAATGTTTTTCTGTTGTATTGTTGCGTTTTCGGTTGGCAAGGTAGGCGGCATATTACGTCGTTTCTCTGTGTTTTCGATGTTTTTTTCTTTAAGTTGAATGAGTGGATTCCTGTCTTGTTGAAATGCCGTTAAAAATCTGCTTTGTTTTAACATAATAAGACTCAGCAAGACTCAAGAAAGCAGAACTTTCTTTCAAAGATCAGGAAAAACATTGTGCGTGCATGTGTAACTAATGGTGAGCCTATCTTAAACGACCTTTGTAATTGTTAGCAGTATTCCAGGAATTAAATCTGTAATTTGCGTATAATTCTACCCGCTCAGATCACTAAACAGTAAAAATTTACTGACGGGGAAGTATTTGATTCCCAAAGCTGTAACTTTCCTGGTGAAAAGTACAACGACAGAGCTTTCTTTCTGTGTAGTGTTAATCATTGAACGATACATACCAGATGCCGTTTTAAGCGGCCGAAGTTGGCCTTCATTTTACCTTGTGATAAACAAGGTTAAGAGCGGCTCGATAAAAACGCCGCTTGAAAACGTTCGAAACCAAACATTGGCAAATTTATTACACCGTTTTAAAGTAGAAAGGTTAAATAGTGTTCGTGGTTTGTTTCGTTTTAAAAGAATCGTTTTTTACGCTCTCACCGGCTTCCTAAAGTTGAGTGAGAATTTGAGCCGTTTAGAGACCCTAAAACCGCCATTTTATGCATTTTTCCAACTTTTTAAATTTTCGTCCGTTAAGTAACTCGTTGGAACTTTGGATTATTTTTTCTTGAATTAGCTTACCCAAAGGGATGTTTTGGCAAAATAAAAAAAAAATTCGATTTTTTGTGAGTGTCTTTCGGTTCTCGATATTCTCAGAAAATGGCTCTTAGGGCCTGTTTACATGGAGGGAGGGTGCCCCGGCTAACCGAGTTACCCGGCTAGAAGGGACGAAACATAGCCCGCCTCTACATGCAACTCGCCTAAGCGGGGTAGTCAGCGGGCTGTCTTTTGAGCGGTCGCTAAGCACAACAAACAAGATGGCGGACAAAAGGAAGGTTTTGGCGGCAAGTTTAATTTTTTTATCACTGGTTCCGTTAGCGGCCGCTTTTCAGTGTTTAGGGCTGTTATTTTGCACTCTACTAATTGAGCGTAGTCACCAGAGGCAGTTAACATTAAAAGCTGCCTTGGAATATAACGCTGCTTTAGCTAAGCTGCGCCACGTTCGAAGGAGGGTTGTATGTCGCTGTGGAAGACCGTGGCGGTTTCCAGGCCGAACAGATCAGTGGTGGCAAAACCTGTTCAACGGTGTTTTACCTGAAGCAGAATGGAAGAAGAACTTTCGAATGGACCGGCAATCCTTCATGGATCTTGCCGATGAACTGCGACCATACCTTCAACCCAGCAGAAGTCCACGGGGTCTGGATGTGTTATCAGTAGAGAAACAGCTTGGAATAACTTTGTACTATTTAAAGGACCAGGGTTCACTCATGATGACAGCTAATGCATTTGGAGTGGCACTATGTACAGCCTCAGTGATTGTCCGTAAAGTTTGTGATGTGTTAGTTAACATACTGGGGCCAACCTACATAAAGTTACCTGCCACAGAGGAGGAAATGAGAGAGCAGGTCAAGCACATGGAAAACAAATACGGCTTTCCACAGGCTTTTGGTTGCGTTGACGGAACGCATATCCCAATTATGCAGCCTCTTGAAAACCCTCACGATTATTTTAGTTACAAAATGAAATACACTTTGAATGTGCAGGGTACATGCAATTGGAGAGGGCTGTTTATGGATGTTGATGTCCGCTGGCCAGGTAGTGTCTATGATGGCAGAGTCTTTGCAAATTCTAGAATAAACAAATTACTGAAAGAGGAAAAACTCCCTATGATGTACAAAGAATTATTACCAGGCCATGACAAAGTGCCTGTAACATTACTAGGTGACCCTGCCTATCCCTTGCTCCCTTATTGCATGAAGGAGTTTCCCAGTGCACTCAACAATGAACAGGTTATTTTCAACAATATGTTGAGAAGTGCAAGGAACCCCATAGAATGTGCTTTTGGCAGATTGAAGGCCAGGTGGCAAATTCTAAACAAGCGCATTGACATGGGACTAAAGTTTGTTCCAAACATTGTTTATGCCTGCTTCGTACTCCACAACATCTGTGAAATGAAAGGTGTGACTATTGATGACGACATTGTGGCTCAGCAGATTGCACAAGACAAACTCACCCAGCCCAACACAGGTGCAGACCATCGCTATTCCTTCAATAGTGCTGAGGGAACTTATGTCAGGAATGTGATTACTGCCATGTACAAAGAACACCTTCCACAGTGACAATATGAACACTTTATTCATTACCATAATTTATTTTCAACTCAACTTTTGTAGCTAGTCTATTCTGGAAGTATGGGGTGAGGTGCAAGGTTATTGGGGGGAGGGGGGGCTGTTGCATTTTTATCGAAGAAAATGCATCATCAGCCTCACTTTTTAAATTCATTCCTGCAATATACCACAAAAAAAAACATCACCTCAGCCACACTTTATGACCATATAGACAAAACTAAATTTGACTTTCTAATGAAGGCTTTGATGGAGTTCTACATGAAAACAAGGAAATACAAAGGTTCTGAAACACCACTCACTCCCTATCCCACACCTCCAGAATAGGTAATAAGCCTCAGGTTAACAGAGAGACATCACACATGTTAATGTTTATCAAAGTAGCAGTGCATGTCCCTTCATTTTTATGCTAAAATAAGGAAATCTCTGTTATATTTATATTAAATCAACAGTAATTATATTTAAAACATTTGAAATTATTAATGTTGTATATTGAAATTTCATGTAATCATTACTGGCAATAATTTCTCATTATAAGTTGAAAAGACATGTACCATGCAATATAAACAACTGGTGAGCTTTGAAGTTTACATAAAAATCATGAAAAATTTAATCACTTCAAATTGACAAACAGGCATATTCCTTTAACACTACAAATTTCAGGTCAATCAAAATTCTTTCTGGCTTTGTAGGTTAAGAAGAATAACATAAAATATATTATGTATTCATCCCTAAACAAGGAGGCCGTGTATTTTGTTATCTTCCCCTTGAGATCAGTAACTGTTATAACTTTAATGAATTAAAAAGCTGGCCTATGTAAGTTCCATTTCATGAAGTAATAAAGGTTAACTGTAACAACAGATCTTGACTCAGATGTGTACTAACTGCAACTACAACAGAACAGGCTAATGCTTATAAAATTACTTCATGTCAATGATCACAATTAAAAAGTGTCATCTGAGTTGGTGCCAGTAGACATATTTTGGTGAGCCTCTCTGTCTAAATAATTAAATGAAGTTGCATTCTGAGAAGCAGGATGGTAATAGTTATAGTTTGGCAAATAGGCTGGGGAACTCACGTATTGTGCATGTGTTTGAATAGGATGGGGGCCTGTACCAGCCAGGGCCATAGCTATCATCTGCATACCGGATGAAATGCCCTCCCCAAGGGAATTAAGACAATTTGTCATTTTGGACAAATTTTCATCTAAAGATGAAGATGATCTCTGAAATGCCTGTAGCATTTGTCTTTTCATAAGCACTTCTTCTTTTGCTGTGTTCATGAGAACTTGGTCTCTTCACGCTTGTGAGAGGCCTCTCTCCATATGCTTGCGTTTGTTATCAACAAGTTTGGAAATAACTTGACTTGACTTGGGTACTTGCCTTTGAAATAAAGGTGTTGGAGGGCGACTTTCGCCAGAAGATGAAGACCCTTCTTCTTTAGAACGACTTTCGGGAGATGAAGACTCGTCAAGAAGTTCTATCAAACAGAGTACATAATAAATATTAATTAAAAGTGTCTTTTGCAAATCTATAAAAGAGAATGAAACAGACAGCATCATCTACTAAAAACTGGTAAAAAAGTATTTAATAATTAAAATAATAAAAACTCTGAAAAGTAATCTTTCACTGTAGCCAGTATTTAATATTTATCCCCTCTCATTGATTGTCCTCTCAGGTTAGCACAAAAAATAAATCAAATAGGAAATCAAAATTTATTACTTAAAATACACACTGATATATATAATATTGTACTGAAATACTGATAATTATTAAAACAGTAATACATATGTACCTTCAGTCTTTCGATCCTCAGTATCCGTCCCTTCACCAATGGTATCGCCATCAATTCCAAAAGAGAGTGAAGTTGTTGCAGGTGAGCCTCCCCATATCTCTGTTAGCAGGTCATAATTATCCTGAACAAGTTTCCCACTTCCACTCCTTGTTCCTCGGTTCACAGCATTACGATAATCTTGTCTCAAAGTCTTTAATTTTTCTTTGATCCTCTCGTATCCTTTCCTTACTCTGGCCTTTTCATCGTCTATCGTCTTCCGGAAAGCACTGTATTCCGCGGTGTCCATGTCCTTCACTTCTGTTATTACTGTCAATTCGACTGGTCCAAAATCTTCTGGGTTCTCGTTTGCCATACACCGGCGTAACTCGGTGTACAAGCTTTGAAGGTCGGCTTCAAAATCTACACCGCTAAATTCGCATTTAGTTTTATATTCTTTTGTGTATTTCAGAAGAGCCTCTATTGTCTCGGGAGGCCAAGAAAACTTCCTTGCCTTCTTCTCGCTGCTGATAGAATTCGCTGAAGTTGCACTTGCTTTCCTCTTTTGTGGCTTTGTTTTGGTTACACTGATTACTTCGGCTTCCTTTACGGAACCGTCCTCTGCCTGTGGTTCGCCTATTGCAATGCTTTGTTCAGATTCACAGTCATTCTGTTCAGCAGATAGCGCTGGTAAGTGATAACGACGAAACAAGTCACCAGACTTGTATTTTCCCGCCGCCATGTTTTCGCGGTCTTTCACCTCGGGTAGCCGGGTAACTCGGCACGAACCGTTTACATGGCAAAAAGCTATCCCGCCTAGAAGGGTGCCCCGGGCAAGTAGACCGAGTGCCCCGGCTAGGCGGGTTTCCCGTCTAGCATGTAAACACTTCAATGCGTTTTCTAAAGAAACGTATGAAAAGTTGGCTCGCCCAGGGTAGCTCGGTTAGCCGGGTAACTCGGTTAGCCGGGGCACCCGCCTTCCATGTAAACAGGCCCTTAATGCATGGTTCAATTCTACCTGTTACCATGCCCCCCCGGGCATACCCCCGGGGATTTGCAATTTTGTTTTCATTTGGCGGTCTATTCCCCACCCCCGGGCACGCAGAAAGAGACAATTCCCCACCCCCGGGACTCCTCATTGACCACAAATACTTTGTTTTGTGCACAAAGCATAGATTACGATATTGATTTCCGTACAATAGCAAAATCAGACGTATTGATAAGAACTTAAACGCTTTTCTCGGAGTTTCTTGAACGAAGGACACTACATGTATAATGTCTATATTTGAAAAAGAAAACTGAAGAAAAACCTCTAACCGCAGTGGCATACGGCTAGCGAGTAAAGAAATGGTCTTCGCCACGTGGTTTATTCTACATATAGCACATACGCACAAGAGGTCCGTGAACAAAAATTGATTGCGGCATTTTAAAGGCGTTTTTCTTAGCTTGTTTCATAAGAATGAACACTGGACTGAGACCTCTGTTTAATATAAAGCCGTGCATCCGCATATAAAGCCTATTTAAGTCATCTTAGTGTATACATAAATACGCTGAAGAAATGTTTATTTTGTTTGTGACGAGCGCCATCCATTCGAGTACGCATCAAACGCACATTCGTTTAACAATTTAAAATAAAAGTACCTTCGAATACAGATTTTAATTCTGAGAGATTATTCTTCTCTAACCAATCTGCTGCAAATTCTAGAGATTCTCACTGGAAATAGGCAGTCTTCTCCACGCGGTCCGGCGTCAACCGAGAAGTGACGTACTTCAGAAGAACAACAAGAAGTTATATTCAATTTGCCCCACCCCCTCCCCCCGGGACAAGACGGCTTCAAACAATTCCCCACCCCCGGGACCGAAGGGTTGGACTTGTCCCCAGGGTTGCCCGGGGGGGGATGGTAACAGGTAAAATTGAACCACGCATAAGTGAAAGATTTAATCATCTGTGGATTATTACCTGGCTTGTCTAATAAAGCTTTTCTCTGACTCAGACTCTGAGAAGCCACGGGAAAGTGGTGACCTAGAGGAGATTTGGTCGCCTATGAGAGGACACCAAGATAACGCATATGATATGAACGAAAAAAAGGGGAGAAATAAAGAACAAATCGGTTTCATGGACAAGTCTCAGCTTACGAAAGGTAGCTCCTCTGAAGAGAGGTCTTTGCTCAGGGAGGTTCGATAGCCCGTATCATTACGTTAACGAAAATAAGCCGTGCACTTTTCTTTCTTCAAAAGCTAGTTTTGAATGGGAATATTAATTTGTAGGACCGGTACTGAGAGCGATTAATGAGACTGGAAAACGATAACAGGCTTTTTCAGAATCCAGGGCTTATCCATGAATGAATTTTGATTGAGTGAGTGAGAAGCGGTCGCTGAAAGCCAGTCACATGTGGCAGAGCCGGTTCAAGATCAACAGAGTGCGGTATCTGCAGTATCAAGAGATAGAAAACGACAGGACAAGGTTGAAATAAACTGAGCGCAATCTTTGTAAGAAAGGAGGAATTGTTTCTTTAAACCACTTTTATTAACTTCTACACATATCTTTCAGTGGTTAAAAAAATGTTGTTTCCTTGGAATGGAATGTTACACTTTGGTCCAGTCCACTTGCGCAAACCGCTGATTTTACATCGGCATCTTTTATATTCTTCTCCGTCTCTCTCAGCTATTTCGCATTTTCCCCCGTGCTGACAGCCCATTTTCTTTGCTTCCTTACCGTTACAATCTGAGAGATTAACAAGTATACATAAAAAATGAAATTAAAGATTAAGAGTAGTAGCATGACTGTTCGCTACATCCAGCACCGAACGAATTAAGATTTAGCGCGTGCCAGTTCAAGCATTCTCGTCCCCACAGCTGCAATCCTTTTGGCCAGCACCACAGATCGAGGGCTCTGAAGGGGACAAGGATAACGGGCAAGCGCAATAGCTGCCCATTTTTGTAACCGATGGTAACCGTTATTGTTTCAAATTTCTGAGGCTGCGCAGAAAGCCTGAAGTCCGTGATTCGCGGACTTTCTGCTTTCGGACCGTGCCAGAGCTCTCGATCCGTGGCGCTGACCAAAAGGATCGCAGCTCTGGGGACGAGAATGCAGCTCAAGGGAATGAGTGGTGGGACCACGCACGCCCTTTATTCGCCCTCCACGCTCACCGTCCCAGTCAGGCTTGTAACGAGGAATATTTTTTTTCACTGGTCCCGTTCCTTTCTACCAAATATCTGATATTCGATCTAGTTCAGTGCATCTTTGATACCACGAAAGCTACACAACAAGATAACTGAACCCTCAAAGACTGCTGTTTCCGATCATACAGGGCTTAACTGCAATCACAGATCCCACCACCTTGATCCTTGAACTAACAAACCTTTACTGTTTAAAGTGCTCACTTTGTTTGCGCACCTAACGAGCTTAGCAAGAGGAGCCGGATAGTGAAATAACTTAAAGATGGTGATAAAATTCTTCGTTATTTCTTTATGGCTCGATTGATGTTGCCTTTAGAGGCCCGACAATGCTGATAAAGCACGTCAGCTGCTGTGTCTATGTTGTGACACGCCAACATAACATATGCATAATACAGGAAATTGACTTCATTGTCTCTCGCCAGTATCATCTCACCTGGATCCGCTCGATCGCTTGATAGCGTGGCTTGCTTGCCCGCTCGACTATCAAGAATAACACTGCTAGGAGTCTAATTTCACGTAATTTAATGCCAAAAGTAAGACTAATTTAGCAAGTTTTACCTCTGACAAACGTGCCGGCACCTCGCTCTAAAGAGAGAAACAAACAGATGCATTAGGATTGAGTTCATTTCTTGATGAAAGTTATTGTAAGAGAGGCTTGGGTTGAATCAACCCAAAAAAGATGGCCGAACGGAAGAGAGTAAGACGTAGCTTAAAACCGTGTGAGGTTAAATTATGAATATATGAAATTCATATATTTGAACTGCGGAATGAAGAAATAAATGTAAAGAAGATCCTCGCAGATATTAACGCAACTTATGCAGTTGCGAGAAGAAAGCCTGAAAAAATCAGGCTTGCCGGGATTCGAACCCTGACCTCTGCGATACCGGTGCAACGCTCTAACCAATTGAGCTAACAAGCCAACTGGGAGCTGGTCATTAAATTGGTTCGTAATATACCCGGGAAAGATGAAGATGAAATTATGAATATATGAAATTCATATATTTGAACTGCGGAACGAAGAAATAAATGTAAAGAAGATCCTCGTAGTTATAAACGCAACTTATGCAGCTGCGAAAAGAAAGCCTGATAAAATTCGGCTTGCCTGATTTTATTCATAATTTCATCTTCATCTTATGAAGCGCGACAGTGTTTGGTTGAAGTTTTTCTGTCAACTTTTTCTTATTTGATGTCTTCTGATGAAATTTGGTCAGAAAAAGAAGAAAAACTAGTTGAAAAAAATAAAAGATTCGCATTTCAAAGCGTGTGTCTTATTAGAAAACAAAAAATAACCTACTTGCTCCTTGATCAGCTTCAACAGCAACGTAAACAATGCAAAACGCCAAGCAGAAAATCACGGCAATCTTCATTCTTGAAATGTCTTTACCTGTGTGAACCTATCGTCTTCTTTACTGACGGGATTGCGTACCTGACTCACTCAGGGAGAATGCCGGTTTGTTTCCTAACCACATTTTCTCGAGCACTGATTTATTAAGCCAGCCGATAATTTATGGAAGCCCATGCATAACTACCTCACTACTGATTAAGCTAATGGCAGGCCATAAGATATTTTAACTTCCAATAACCATTGTCCTCATGTGCCCCAAGTATTGCTAAAATGCCATTAAGAAAGCCATTTTTCATTTAACAGGTATTGTTGAGGGCATCGCTCGTCTTCTTATTGTATTAGTAGTCAACCAGAGTTGGACCTAGTCTTCTGCGGTTTTACTTAGTGCTAACAGCATATCGTAATTACTGTTCAAAAATCCCCTTAGGTTGTCTGTTCCATTAAGGAAGCTTTTCCCTGTGTTTCAGGTGCTGCTTCGGGCATCGGTCTCGCTGTTATGGACACTCACTGTAATTTTGTTTAACTAATATATTCCTTTTTCCCTTGTTTACACTGCCGAGAATTCTTTAATCTCTTTGATAAACTGTCAGATGGCTCGGAAATCTACCATTTTAAATGACTCGAAACGACCTTCACTTGAAATATCTGTATTGATTGAAATCGCTGTAAAGTGCGTACTTTTAAAATGCTCTAGATTCCACCATTGAGACATATAACGTGTAGGTATTCTTTCAAGTGTATGTGAGACTGCTGTGAGTCAGAAAATGCCCTATTAAACTTAAGCCAAACGCCACTTAAAGGAAATCAGAGAAGTAACCCAGCATGAAAATCTTTGACTTCGGCGGGATGTGAAACCACAACCTCCGGATCAGACCACCGTAGCTCTAACTAACTGAGCTTCGAGGCCAAGCTGGGAGCATGAAAATGTATGCACATGTATAGCAAATAATGTCAGATGCCGCGAAACTAAAAGCACATCAAGTAAGAAATTTTTATACTCTTGACAGAAAAGCGAGCATTGATTTTCTTCGGTGTTTACATCCGTTTGAAACAACGTTTTCGGGTTAAAAGTTTAAACGGTGGACAATGCGACACAATGGAACTCTGAGAAAATTGCAGGGGCAAGTTTGTTACTGGGTTTCCTTTTTTTATATTTATTAAAATATTTTCTTTCCAAGATAATTTCAAGACTAAATTGAGGCATGCTGTGTTCTTATAATGTGTACGTGTCTAAGAATAGAGGCAAGTTCTCATGCTTCCCAGAGCACCATTGGGTCGCATTGTCAATGATTTATGCTTTTTACCTGACAACGTTTTTTAAATTTGGTGTTTATTCCAGCTAACGTTGATAGTAAAAAGACACCATCGCTGTCACATCGGAGGGATTCAAAAGGGGATTAATACTACTCAAACTAAATCTAAATTAAACGTGATTTAAGAAAATTCAAAAGAGATTTATTCGTACCTAAGAGGGCTAGATCCTCTCTTGATCAGACTTAAAAGCCATTTTTAAGTCTGTGTTGTGTGCCTTTCAGACCTTTTAAACAAGGTTCACGACTTACGACGCTAAAACATTGGGGACGGGGTTATTTATTTGCACTTGGTTTGACACGGTTTTGCTAATTCGTGTTTAAATTTCTTAAATAATAGGCCCAGTGTTTTAAGATGTTTTGCTATATTAAATTTTATCCTAAGGTAACGCTGAGCTGGTTTTGCATATATTCTTAACAGCCATATTTTCCTCCGCAGCCTATTTTACCTGAATATAGTGCACTACTGCTTTCAACAAAGTTACAGCAAATTTGCCTGTCTTAAGTAAAAAAGACTTTATCTCTTTACTTTTTTTGTGATTTGTGACATAAAACGTTCAACTTTGCTTTTTATATCAGACTCGTTCCCAGGCGCTCCTAAGAAGGATTTGATAAGAACGCAATACCTCAAAAGAAAGCCTAGCCTCCCACGCGGCCGTTTTTAGGGGAGTCGTGTTACCCGCCTAGTGTAGGCCGAGCAAAAATCGGGGAGCAACTTCTAGAAAACATTGCATATCCTGGGCAGTTAGCTGACCTCTTGGACGGAGCCCATGTTTGTAAATTAATCCTTTTACAATACCCTAAATATGTTCATAAGCGTAGAAATAAGTTCGAGAGGAAGTTTTATACAGCCGTACTTTAATTATAACGATGGGCGATGATTCCTCTCAACTGATGGATGGTGAAATAGTGCGGCTGCCGGTTCCCTTCTTCTCATATAAATGCACCCTTTTTGCCCAGCCTTACTACTTATTAAGCTAATGGCACGCCCTAAATTACTTTAACTCCCGTAACCATTGTTCTCATATGCCCCCAAGTACTGCTAAGGTGACTTTAAGGTCATTTTTCACTTAACAGGGCACTACCTTTGTTCCGTTGTATTATTAGTCAACCAGGGCTGTACGCAAGCGTCGTGGTTATCCCTTGTTATACGTCTCTTTTAACACACCCTAACTTAGTGCTAAAAGCATATCGTAATTTCTTTTCTAATAAGAAAGCTTTTCCCCGTGTAACAGGTACCGCTCGGAGCATTGGTCTCTTTTTCGCACATTCTACTGAGTTGTTATGGACACTCACTGTAATTTTGTTTAATATTCCCATTTTCTACCTTACGCGCTGTTTTCTTGTTTATTTGTCTGTTTCCTTGCCAGTGTAGGTTCCTGCCACTTAAGTTGGCCAAGCAGCGAGAAAAACAGGAGAAGGAAAAAAACCGATTCAATCCTTTCGTTCCCTGTTTCCCATCATTTTTTCGGTCCTACTTTTTCTGCATATATGTTGAATAAAGAAGAAAACGAGGCCGACAATTTTCTATTCTCATTTAATATATAAATTTAGCCAAACCTAAAAGCGGAGCCCCCTTTTGTTTGTTTCTTGTTTTGTTTTGTTTTCTTTGTTTGTATTTTTTTTTTTGCTGGCACTTATAAATTTGTGAAAATACTGTCATTCAAGTCGTTAAATTGACCAAAAAAAAAAAAAAATTCATGTTCTCGGTGAGAGCCGAACTCGGCTCCACGGCGTCGTAAGCCGGCGTTTAGTCCACTAGGTCATGAGAGTTTATTGTTATCTCAAGATGTTAACTTTGTTTGTTTTTTGTTTTGTTTTGTTTTGTTTTTGTTTTTTTGTTTTTTGCTGGCACTTATTAATTTGTGAAAATACTGTCATTCAAGTCGTTAAATTAACCAAAAAAGAAAAAAGAAAAGAAAGAAGAAAAAATTCATGTTCTCGGTGAGGAGCCGAAGTCGGCTCCACGGCGTCGTAAGCCGGCGTTTAGTCCACTTGGTCAGGAGCGTTTATTGTTATCTCCAGATGTTAATTTTACTACTTATCTTTTTTTTCTTGACAAGCTGCCTATCAACATGAAAATGCTGGTGTTTTTCCTGGCAAAATGTGTTCGGACCGCCGCAAAAACCACGGTTTGGACACAAAAAAAAACAAAAAGCACTAGCTTTGCTATATTTGAGGTCGAAACCACCGCGAAATACTGCGAACTCAAGCGGTGTGCCGACCGAGTTCACAACTGAGAACCGACAATGCAAGGCAAATTTGAACTTTTCGCCTTCCACCAAATAGACAACTGGGTATTCTTTTGAACTTTTTTTTCCATTAACAAATTTGTTTTTGACTTTTGTTGTCTTTGCTTGTTTTGCTAAAACGCGGGTCACCATGCGATTTCGCGCCCAAAAAAAACAGGGATTCAGCACAGGGTTATATCCAGTGTATGCCACTTCATATTGGTGACCCTGTGGTGCGGACGGACGTACGGACAGACGGACAGTCACGTAGCTATTTCGTCACAACCAAAATTTCTTAGCTTGATAGGTTACCAAATTTGCTTAGCAATGGTGCTCCGCTGACGCGCTAGCGCGCGGGCTCCGCTATAAACTGTCAAATGGCTCTGGAATCCGCTATTTTGAATGGCTTGAACTACCTTTACTGGGAATCAGAGAATTAACACCAAGATACAATAAATGAAAATAGCTGAAAATGTTTGAGTTGGGAGGGATTTGACGCCGCGACGCTCGGATCAGATGACCGCTGCTCTAACCAACTAAACTACCAAGCCAAGCTTAACCCTTAAGGCCATGGGAGCAGGTAGAAGCAATAAATGTGAGGCAATGTGAGTGCCGCGAACCACCTCACATTAGAAATCAGTAGATTCCTGACCAAAAACAATTTTTTTTCTTCGGCGTATATAATATATTACAACGTTGATAATTGAAAACACACCATCGCTTTCACATTGGGGGAAATTAAAAGATGACATGTAACAAAGTGGGTTGATATTATTTGACCGAAATCTAAATTATTCGGGATGTTCAGACTCGAAAATCAATTGTTTTTTAAGGCTGTGCTGCGCACCTTCTCAGAAACGAAACAAAAAACATTGTACCACGGTAGGGAGGGGGGGGATAAAAGAATTGGCCTAGCGTTTCAAGATGTTTTCATACTTAAACTGTTTCTCCCTGGAAAAGTTAAAATATGTATACTTAGGAGACTAAAGGCAAAATGGTTCACGAATCAAGTTCGAGGTGTGGATTGTACAAATGCCATCGCGAGTATTCGCATTAAGTTGTAGCTACGGCCGTACATTTGTTGGTTGAACCCTGTCAAACCTTTTCTAAAGACTGAGACTGGAAAAACGAGCTACTAAGTATTGCCGTAGTACGGAAATTTTTCACCGGGTACCACCCGTGGAATTGGCATCTACGAGTCCTGAAGTTTGATCTTTGATGCCCTAGTGACTGAGACACGAGGAGCAAGGTCGTTGGTAATCTAGATGATAATTCGTGGAAAGGAAGAAATGAAGGTTACATAACATGTTGTGCCGCTCAGCACTGGTTCTAAAAATGCGAGCCACATTTCCTTTGCAGCTCAATTCTCATAGGGAAATAATTGGTTCTCTTCAAGACTTAAAAATCACTCTCTAGAATTAATTATCTATTTTCTTTGTGCTCTAATGTGTTCAGTGCAGTTAAGGTTTCTTTTGTTGTTTTATTTGTTTCTCGTCAATTCATTTTAGAAAATGCTTCCAACCAGCCATAATAAACGGTGGACTTATTTGGCTTCTCCTTTTCCCATGCAGGCTACGTAGGTGACGTTGAATTGCTATTGGCAAGAGTCCACAGAACAAAATTAAAGACTGGAAATGCAGATTTAATGCCCCCTCCCCCACGGTTATAAGCCCCCCCAGATATAAGTCCCCCCCCTCCATCCATTTATCCTTGTTCCCTCAACATAATTACTTTGTACAAAGTACAACTTCAAATTGTCTTCCATTTTGTTGTGTTCCAGTTACATTGGCATTGCTAGCGTTTTATAGTTGTTTTTGTTCCTAATAGTAAAGAACAAAATAACAGTATTGAACTAAAAAAGTTCTTCATTTATTGTAACGCTTTAAAGCCTTAAGACGAGAGTGGATGGATAACGTATTTAAAAAGCGCTATATGCTGTCTTATCTGCTCATTCCGAAACCATTTTTTATACCCCTTATAAGCTCCCCGGGAAATAAGCCTCCCCCGTTTATAAGCCCACCCAGGACCCTTAAGATTTTGTGTAAGTCCAGGGATTATAAGCAGGATTTTACGGTATAACACGTGCAGGTGTTTTTTTTTCGGGGGGGAGGGGGATTTCGTTTTCCTTCAAAAGTGATTTGTTCGTTCAAAAATCTTTGGCCAAATTAAATCATTATTTTTGTTATCGTATATCATAACATACTCTGGTTTTGTATAGTTTAACTGATATAATTTTCCACTCGATTCTCGTATTTTGATACCCTGGGGATGGGCTGAGCTGGTTTTTCCTATTTTACGTTAATATACTGTCCCTTGTTTAAAAAAAAACACGAAACAAGGGAAAACTATGAAACAAAAAGAAAAACAATATAAAAAAAATGAAAGAAAACACACTTCAGTTACTTACATTGATACGACAGGTTACAGAAAAGTTCTTGAAGAGCAGCTGGATGGAAAGTCCCTGCAACTAAAGAACACTCAGACTCCTCAGGAAGGTATTATGGGAAGGCAGTAAGAGTTTACATTTTTTATGCCTTATCCTGATATAACCACCAGACTGCCGACAGTCCATTTCTGGATAATCGAGAGGGCAAGCGAAAGTCGAGAGCGCGAGCTATCAACAGCGCGGCGAGGTTTCGGCTTTTTCGCTCGGTTATTTTGCACGCCCTCTCGACTATCCCGAAAGGGACTGCTAGCAGTCTACATTACTATCACTGCGAAGAAAAATGAAAATGTGTCACCTAGCGGAGTATTTTGAGCGAAACATTCTCGAGTTTTTATGCAGTGTTATGTCAGAACAGTCACAAGAGATGGAGCTTCTCTTTATACAAAACTCGAATTCAGGATTTAAAAAAAGTGGTGTCTTTATGTGATATGAAAAACATTGTCCTTTTTTTTGGTTTGTTTGTTTTTTCATTCGACTTGGCTCACGGGATACACTAAGTTTTGGCCGAACAGAAGGAGCCAAAATTTCCCTGCTAGCAGAGGTCTCTCAAGACGAGAGAAAAATGAGAGGAAGGAGAGACCTCTGCCGAGATCCGGTGCGTTCTTTCATGTAGCCGCCGACCAGATTTGTGGTCGAAACTGACTGGTTTTCACAACCGGGTTCCATTACACAAGAGTGCACATGCTCTGTTTCCATTGTTTGCTGAAAATTACTGAGCCCACGTTACCTGGCGTCTTCGACTGTAACTGCGACAGTCTGTAAACAGTTTGAACTTCGATCAAGCTATAGAATCGGCTATTTCTACACGTCAAGATCAAAATATCAAGGAAATAACATCACTTCAGAAGAAATTAATTCTTGCTTTCATTAATAAAAAACGCGATACATTTGCGTGCCTTCCGACAGGCTACGGCAAATCTCTGATCTTTCAACTGAAGCAAGAAAATCGAATGACTATAAGCTTTAACCAAACTACCGACAATATCACTTCAGAAAAATAAAAGGCATTTCTCTTATCCGAAAACATTTCGGGTTATTACCCTTTGTTTGTCGCTGCAGTTTTAATTAGTGAATTTGCGGATAAAAAATGGAGTAGGCGGTGAAAGGTAAGATGTTTTGATGTTTGTTTTCCTTTGAATTGTTTGAAGTTCTCTTGTAGGCTACTAGTATTTGTGACAGCCAAACAAGAAATGGGATTTCAGCCAACAGTCGACATTATTCTCTTAGCAAAATAGAAAACACTCCTTTCTTCTGAATTTTCGGAGCAGTTTTCTTCGAGCGACTGTTTTGTTCATCAAAGTTCGTGATTTGTCTTTGTTCGTTTTACAAAAGCGATTAAGCTTAGTTATTTTATTTTTTGCGCTCCCTGTGTTATAAAGTTTTGCCGCCGCAATAATGACTCTTTCTTGTTATTTCCTGACGTAAAGATGATAGTACAAATCGTTTACTACAGTGTGCAGTTTTCTTGAAGTACCAAATCCCGTAAATATATATACAATATTTCTTTTCTTGTTTTAAAAACATTTTCCTAGAATCGCCGCCGGAATTCTCTGAAAATCTACCCCGGCACCAGACGAAAAATAGCCCACTCGCGATCAAAACCATTCTAAACACGATAGATGAAAGGGTGTAGACAAAACGTGGACCCCCCTTTCTGGACCCCCTTCTAGACCCCATTCTGGACCCTATTCTGGACCCCTTTCTGGACCCCTCAAATTTTCGGTAAAACATTAAAAAATAAAACAAAAAAACTAAAGTAAACAATTAAACAGGGCACTCGACTCACCTGAATTTCTTCCATCGTTGAGTTAGATTTTCTAGCGAAATTCCACAGGTTATTCCCCGTTGAAGTTAAAACTCCTTTTTCCAATCAACTATTCCATCTAATTTCGTCATATATTTATGCAAAATCGTCCCATCACGTCGAGACGTCAAGCGTACAAGTTCACCGATCGCATCCGCCATTTTGTTTCGAGCCGCCATATTGGTTTTGCCGCTGACCAGTATGCCCACGCTTTGACCGTTCGCGTCCTCCTCGCGCGCAACATGGAGAGCAGTGCGGATGGTGAGTGATTCATTTGCTATTAAAATCAGGCTATAATCTCTTCCATCCTTTAAAATCATTTTGTCTTTTCTTAAGAAAATTACATTTGATCTGTTCGCAGCCCTATTTCGGAACGAAAAAGGGTTACAAAAATAGTCTTTTTTAAGGGCGTTTCCTTGTATTTGTTGTCCCAAAACATCTGGATCTTGCACACTTCTTTCGCTTTTGTTTATTTATGGGCTATGTAAATCGGAAATACATGTGATCAAAACGAAAACGGTTTCAAAAGATGGAAGAGATTATAGCCTGATTTTAATTGCAAATGAATCACTCACCATCCGCACTGCTCTCCATGTTGCGTGCGAGGAGGACGCCAACAGTGGAGGCGTGGGCATACTGGTCAGCGGCAAAACCAATATGGCGGCTCGGAACAAAATGGCGGATGCGATCGGTGAACTTGTACGCTTGACATCTCGACGTGATGGGACGTTTTTGCATAAATATATGACGAAATTTGACGAAGTAGTTGATTGGAAAGAGGAGTTTTAACTTCAACGGGGAATAACCTGTGGAATTTTGCTAGAAAATCGAACTCAACGATCGAAGAAATTCAGATGAGTCGCATGCCCTGTTTAACTATTTTATTTTTGATATTTATGTTATTTTTTAATTTTTTACCGAAAATTTGAGGGGTTCATAAAGGGGTCCAGAAGGGTGGGGGTCCACGTTTTGTCTACACCCTAGATGAAATACTTTCATTGAAATTTAAAAGGTTTCCAAATTCCCATAAACGTTTCTCAGTCTTGTCTTTATGGTTTCCTATCACGCCATTAAAATCTCTGACTTTTTCTGACAGTAAAACAATGGCTTTGTTTTGCTGCATGCTTGAAGCGATCGCTCTCTCCACGAACACAAACATTCTTGGTTTCGGACTTTGTTTTCTTGTGACATTCACTGGATTAATCCGCGTTCCCCTCGTCATAATCTTTACTTCGCTTAATCGGAGATTCAATGCACCGAAAGCACTTTTTAGACTTTTTACACAGCCGTGTCGATTCCCGTTGAAAGGCAGGCGTTCTCTCCAACCAAAGCGACAAACTTTGCCTTTCTCCGGAATTTAGCGATCGCACTTGCCACGTGTTCTGTCTGCTTGACTTTAAGTTTAATCCACACAAAAGTTCCCGTCTTTTCCTGTAACTGCTGGCTTTACTGGTGTCCGCGGATAAGTATGTTGAGGAGTTCGTGGCATTTCCCGATACAGCTCTTAATTATTTCACACATCGCGCTGACACGGCTGCTGCCCTTTCGCACGCAAACCAGTTTGTCATGGTCATGTTACACGTGACCAAAATGTCACGTGTTGTTAAGAAAACGCTAGCGCATGCGCGACAGGAAACGCGTCGGATCTCGACAGAGGTCTCTCCTTCCATGCCAAGCTAGAGGCTCGATTTTATCGCGCGCGGCAGGAGACTCCATTTCCATGGCAATGACACCCTTTGTGGTCACGGGTTGATCGTCTGTTGTGGATCATGTAGATGGTCAAACTCTTTCTAAAACAAGTTGTAGCTTGGAAAGGAAATTTAAAAGAAGCGAGAGATATTGAGATTAAGTTGGACAAGACAACTGAACCCGACGGTGCTCTAATATACCTAAACGTTTTCATAAAAATAGCAGTATCGGATCGGCGTATAACCTATTTCCTCGGCCGTCCGCATGATTTGTAAGCTGATTTGGATTTTTATGTTGTTCTGTAAAGATGAGTTTACACGGGTTAAATGTGGTAGGTAAAATTTACTTAGTTCGATTATTTGTCCCCTATCATTTAAGGATCATTCTTCTTTCTATATACAGAAGATGGAAGCAAATTCTTTCAGAAAACTTTGAATTTAAAGTGCTTAACATGCACTTTTAAGTTCGTCTTCTGGTCTACACAGCGAAACAAACGGACTGATCATTTTTTTGGTTGACTCTATACCAGTGTTTTCAATTGGATTACTTTTCTTTTCTTTTCTTCTTCAACGGGGAATAACCTGTGGAATTTAGCTAGAAAATCGAACTCAACGATCGAAGAAATTCAGTTGAGTCGCGTGCCCTGTTTAATTGTTTACTTTAATTTTTTTATTTTTTATTTTATTTGTTAACGTTTTACCGAAAATTCGAGGGGTCCAGAAAGGGGTCCAGAATGGGGTCCAGATAGGGGTCCAGAAGGGGGTCCAGAAAGGGGGGTCCAGTTTTGTCTACACCCCGTTAGGGTGAAAGCTGTCTTGCTTGCAGACAGCCTGAGGCAAATACATAATACGTTCAGAAACTCGAATTTCTATGCTTTCTAGGCTAGTCACATGCCTCCAAATTAAAGACGTTAAATTTAAAGAAATGCGCCAATTTGAGTTTACGGCCGCTTGTGAATTATTTTAGCATTAACTTGGGCTTAGTATTTCACGCCTTTAAGGAATAGCGTAGAACCAAGTACATTATCTTGCACACCAGGACGTTTAAATGTCTGTGTAAAGTAAATCGTGATTCAGGGAAGCACAGATAAGACATTTGGGAATTGTCTTGTTAGAGATAGAACTGCAAAGGCAGAAAAGTCATGTCAGACCTCATATCAATCCGAGAGTTTGCTTTCTCGCGTATAAACAAGCCAACAACACGCCAAAAATTGCGCCAAAATGCTCTACTCCGCGAGAGAAAGCCTGCCAATATTTGAGAGTCCCTACACATCGTCATCCCTTGACCATTCTACGCAACCGGGCTAGTCTTGTGCCGAAATTTCGCTGAATACAAGCTTACTTGGAGCTAACAACAGAAGGAAAAATCAGGCAAAAGGGCCATGATTTGTTAATAGTAGATATTTCAATGATTTGTAAATAGGAGGAACAAGCTCATAATGTTGACGAGGTTAACGTTAGTGAAGTATCTAATTTGTGCTTGGAGCGAGCGGATATCGCTTCAATTTCGCGGCCTTGAATGTACTATTTGAATGTACAATAACGCAAAACTCGCGGCACCTATGATGTCCCTAAGATGAGTAATTTGCTAGACAAACAATTTGCAGCATATCTTGTTCGCTCGCTGTCTGTTTTTTTTTTTGTTCCAAATTGTAGATAGCACTATGAAATATAAACACTGCGTTTCCCTGTAGACTACGGGCAGGTCTCTCTTTCCGCTTAGGGATAGTCGAGGAAAACGAACAAGCGATCGAGGGGGAAATCACCTGCCGCGTTGAAACGTGACGTGCGTGTCGAACCACTGGTGTAGTGAGCGATGTTCGTTTTCCTCGACTATCCCTGAGCGGAAAGAGAGACTGCTCGTAGTCTAGTTTCCTTGTGGTGGCAAGCGAATAAAAAACGTGAATTCCATTCATCACTGGTAAACAGTGCTTTGATCGTAACTAGTGGATTATGCCGAGAGACTGGACAGAACCTCATTAAAAAAAAAATCCGAATTGGCCAGTGTTGACAGACTCTGCCCTACGTGTAAATCAAATCAAATTAAAGACGAAATTCTTTACGAATAATTGTCTGCTCATGCACATTACGGCGCGAAGCTGTTTTGCTGCGAATAATTCTGTTCGTGCGCAGTTGAGTCACCTGTTTAGAGCTCAAACTCAAACGCCGACAAGTAAGCCATTAAAGTGCGGAACTTCTGCGATTTTTGACTAAAAATCTTAAAGAAAAAAGTGTGAATCTTCCTTTTGAACGTTGTAGTTTTTGGCAAATCAGTTGATGCATTCGTTTTAAAGCAACTAGTTATTAGCGAAAGCGGAATTTACTAATTTTGTTTTTTGTGTGAAGAGTATTAAAGTCTCGAACGGAACGAAAGCGCGCACTTGGCGTAGGAATAAATAATTGTGAAACAAGCGTGCTGGTTAAATGCATAAACACATTGTCTTGTTGAATGATAAAACAATTATTGAACTCGATTTCGCAAAATATCGTGATTTGTCAGTGTCTCGCAGATTAATTATTTGCCTCTGCCTTCGGCATCGGCAAATAATTGATCCACTCGCCACTGACAAATCACGATATTTTGCTCAACCTCGTCCAATAATTGTTTATTGTTGTTGTTGTTGTAATAGCTCTGAGCGTTCGTTTCAAACAATGGAGTTGACAGCTAACGTAATTATAATCGACCACAAATATTCCACGAATGAGGCGTAGAACGCCCTTTCGCACTTGAATAAGGCCTCTAGCTTATCATATCTCATTTTTCTCTCGCCTTGAGAGACCTCTGCTAGCAGGGAAAGCCAGTATAAGCCTGACTAAAATTTATTTTAAACCGTAATTAAGAAATACATGATAAAAGGCACAACTGATTGAAAGTATGAGATCAGTACTGATGCGCACTTGAGTCCTAATTGAAGTTCATGTTATGACCCTTATGACAGCTGCGGACAGTCGTGAGTACATGATATTGATGATTGTATCTTGAAATAGTTCCGCTCATCAAAGTTCCTTTTAGCGTTGGTGTTCACTTTGTAAAATTTTCTTGGTTGTCGTGTCCATATCCGTTTTACGCTTACACCGTGTTTCTTTGCATCTTGTATTTACGCTGTCATCTAAGCTACTGTACTACGTTTCACGGTTCCATGAGTTCTATTCTGATTAGATAAATGTTCCATTGAAGTATAAGGAAAACGCATCCTGCAGTTACACCAGTTTCAATTAAAAAGATTAGCAACTAGTCGACCAGTCCGTGACTTTCACGGAGGGATTGCTCAGCCCGGTCCTGGTGCTCGCAACAGCACTCCATCGAAACGGTATCAGTGGACTTCTTTGTTGAGTCGGTATAGTAAGTAATTACCACTCGAACCATTCTGACTTGCTTCTTGTCTTTGGCCGTCTTGTATCGGCAGTCATTGGGCAACAAATTATGAGACAACTGTTTCACACTGACATTTTTTACCTCTTTAGCCATCGCAGAAACCGTCCAGCTCAGCTTGCGGGATCAAAACTAAACTGAATCGAAACGAAATTGCAACGATATAGACAAACGTCTTCCCGTCACGTGATGACTGTTTCTTGAAGCAATATCACGGGACAGACAACCTAAAATTCTAAAACTGTAGCATGACACATGATAAATGAATTTCACAGAAAGCGGCGTTACTCGTTTGGAACGGAAAATTACTTATTCAGTAACAACTTCCTGTTTTCTTAGAAAAAGGATATTATAAGAGGGGTCTTGTAGTCGCTGAACAAATACTATACCCTAGATCATTAGCTCCGGGTAAATCGAACCCTCGAAACAGGCCACCCGCTAACTCAAAGTGGATGTTTTTCTCCCTTTCAGGTCATTTTCTTCATAATCGTACCCTCGATAACTCGTCGAGTCATCGGAGACAACTAAAAGCTTAAGGATCTACTGTTATAAAATATGATATGCTACCATAGATCAACCAAAAAGAGGAAATTAGTGTGAGCCTTTTTGTCATAAAGATATCTCGTTTAAATTTAGAGACTTAAAGTCTAAAGGAAGTTTTCAAGGACCTAACGCACGATCTTTCTGTATCTTGCGAAAAATCAAATACACCACTCGGCCAATCACATTCGCGAATTCACCATACACTACTAAGGGGCCGAGTACATCAGGCTGGGTGGCCCAATTAGCTGGGCTGGGTCGGTTTGCATGCTAGGATCAAACAGGCCAAACATCAACATCGCGATTACGTGGTAAAATGTCAGCTTGGCTAGCCGGGATCCCGACTAGCCGGGCCAACACTTTCGTGTGACTAAATTGCGCTTCAGAGCAAAATGGCTCACCAGAGGGTCGATATTTCACTCGATTCGTTCTCTTTGCTGTGGCCATCTTTTCACACAACAGCTTCTAAATTTAGCCGCTGCCGGGCTAGCTTGCCTCCTGTAACGTCGGGCTGAGCATTCTTCTTGCCAAACCGAGCGAACCGGCTAACCGGGCCAGCCCGGCTCAGGTGATCGGCCTCTAACAGTGGTTGACTACTAAATACCACAGACAAGCACTCCTAAGAATAACACAGTATTGATTTAAACTTTTTATTTAAATACAAAAATATGACACTTACGGCAATAAAAGAAAAACACTAAAAACTACATCACATTTTTTAAAAAAGTCAAACTCCTGTGATGCTAAGAAAGAAACATAATTAAAAAATATTTGTCGGGCGCAATGAGCAGTGTAATGAAAAGTGTATTTTTGAAAAAGATTTAGAAATATTAGGCAAATCAGATCGAGGAGAAATAGATTACGTCAATTCAAGGAACGTTATTAAGGCATTTACCCGAAGTGCATGCGCAGATAAATTAGCAGGATTTTACGGTAGAACACGTGCAGATGTTTTTATTTAAATTTCGATTTCCTTCAAAAGTGATTTGTCAACCTCGTACCCAGGGTCCTCTCTCTTCCTCCCTCGAATAAGTACCCTGGTTTCGGCTGGTCACGTGGCACCCAAAATCTGGGTGCTAACAAGAATGTGCTACAGGGGAGGGGTAGCAAAGTGTAAGATTGTCACTAGTGTCAGAATGGTGGAAAGTACCGGAGGTGATGTAAGCTTTTTCAGGAATATTTGTGGTGATAAGAACTCCTGTTATAGACAAGTATTTCTTCCTTACATACGAGCGTTCGACATCGAAGCGGTCCATGTTATTTTCGACTCAGAAAAACACGTTTACAAGTCTCTGAATTTCAAAACACTGTCGCTAGCCATCGCCATAGTTAACGGAAGCCGGCACGAGTCACAACATAACAAATTTACAACAAGGAGAGACGTTGGCCCTATGCTTTACGGAGCTCGAAATGAAATGGAGTGTCAAGGATTAGGAAAGACTGATTTATTTTTGGCATCTCCAAGGAGCAGCAGAATTTTCGGCAACCGTACACAAGACAGACAAACGGCGCGATGGTAAAATCAGGTTAAGTACGCCGCGCCAACCACCTGAAACCACTGTTCTTGTAAGAATTTGAAGGTAATTTGTTTTATTCCTGTCGAGTAGGCGAAATTGCTCTCACACCGCCGATTAACCGAAAAAAAAAAACCTAACTTTTTTAACCACAAAACAGTGACATGAGAAAATGAAAAATGTTCTAAACTAAATAACATTTATAATTAAGAGCTTTGTTGACAAGAAGGTTTTACTCTGGTCTGCAGGATTATACCATTACATTGAAGCTTGCAGATAACAATACACAAGTGCAGCGTGGGCTTTTATTATCAGAATTTTACTTGCATTATTGGGCCAATAAATAAAATATATAGCAAACAAATGAGTGTGTGACATTTTGTTCGGGCAATACGAGCAGCTTCTTATCAAACGCCTTCGGCAAATTGAAAAGAGATCGAGCCTACCGCAAAATATTTTGTTGATGGGAAATCTGCATTATTTGTGCTTCTGAAACGCCGCAGATAGTAGACTGCAGATTTTTTCAGCGTCCCTGTCTTTGAAAACAAGTGAGCTAATGACTTCCATTCCTTTGTTTGAAAAGATTTGCATTCGCTTTTCCCTTCGCTTCTTGAAGAAAAGTGAGTCCACCCTGGTGGGGAGCTGTTTGCGTAAGGGAGACACGTGACCAGCCGAAACCAGGGTACTTTCTAGGGAGGAAGAGAGAGGAACCTGGGAACGAGGTTGGTGATTTGTTCGTTAAAAAATCTTTGGCCAAATTAAATCATTATTTTTGTTATCATAACATGCTCTGGTTTTATATAGTTTAAATATACCGTCCTTTAACTTTCCACTCGATCCTCGTTTTTTGATACCCTGGGGATGGGCTGAGCTGGTTTTTTCCTATTTTACGTTAATATGCTGTCCCTTATAAAAAAAAACACGAAACAAGACAAAATTATGAAACAAAAAGAAAAAAATGAAAGAAAACACACTTCAGTTACTTACATTGATACAACAGGTTACGGAAAAGTTCAAAAAAAAGGGCAGAATTTAAGTCTTGAAGAGCAGCTGGATGGAAAGTCCCTGCAACTAAAGAACACTCAGACTCCTCAGGAAGGTATTATGGGAAGGTAGTACGAGTTTACAGTTTTTATTCTTTATCATATAACCACTAGACTGCCGGCAGTCCATTTCTGGATACTCGAGAGGGCGAGCGAAAGCCGAGAGCGCGAGCTATCATGAACAGCGCGGCGAGGTTTCGGCTTTTTTGCTCGGTAATTTGGCACGCCCTCTCGACTATCCAGAAAGGGACTGCTAGCAGTCTACATTACTATCACTGCGAAGAAAAATGAAAATGGGTCACCTAGCGGAGTATTTTGAGCGAAAACATTCTCGATTTCTTATGCAGTGTAATGTCCAAACAGTCACAAGAGATAGAGCTTCTCTTTATACAAAACTCGAATTCAGGAGTTAAAAGAGTGGTGTCTTTATGTGATATGAAAAACACTCGCAGTTATTAACGCAACTTATGCAGTTGCGAAAAGAACGCCTGAAAAAATCAGGCTTGCCGGGATTCGAACCCTGACCTCTGCGATGCCGGTGCAGCGCTCTAACCAATTGAGCTAACAAGCCAATTGGGAGCTGGTCGTTAAATTGGTTCGTAATATACCCGGGAAAGATGAAGATGAAATTATGAATATATGAAATTCATATATTTGAACTGCGGAATGAAGAAATAAATGTAGAGAAGATCCTCGCAGTTATTAACGCAACTTATGCAGTTGCGAAAAGAACGCCTGAAAAAATCAGGCTTGCCGGGATTCGAACCCTGACCTCTGCGATGCCGGTGCAGCGCTCTAACCAATTGAGCTAACAAGCCAATTGGGAGCTGGTCGTTAAATTGGTTCGTAATATACCCGGGAAAGATGAAGATGAAATTATGAATATATGAAATTCATATATTTGAACTGCGGAATGAAGAAATAAATGTAAAGAAGATCCTCGCAGTTATTAACGCAACTTATGCAGTTGCGAAAAGAACGCCTGAAAAAATCAGGCTTGCCGGGATTCGAACCCTGACCTCTGCGATGCCGGTGCAGCGCCTGCGCCCGCTGCACCGGCATCGCAGAGGGTCATAATTTCATGAAAAACACTGTCGCTTCTTTTTGTTTGTATGTTATCTTTATTTGTTTTATTTATTTATTTCTTAGTTATTTTTTTTTTTACTTTAACCCTATTCTGCCTGTGAACATTTCTTTTCTAGCAATTTTCATCCTATTTTATTTCTTTCCGGGAATTTCGGTTTTTGGTTATATGCCATTCGAGTTTAAGTAACGCAACAGCTTTCAGTTTTCTAAAAGGAAACGGGATAAAACGGGATACACTAATGTTTTGGCCAAACAGAAGGAGCCAAAATAAGCCACTAAAAAACCCGCAATTAAGAAATACATGAAAAAAAGGCACAACTGATTGAAAGTATGAGATCAGTATTAATGCGCACTTGAGTTCTAATTGAAGTTCATGTTATGACCCTCATGACAGCTGCGAACAGTCGTGAGTACATGATATTGATGATTGTATCTTGAAATAGTTCCGCTCATCAAAGTTCCTTTTAGCGTTGGTATTCACTTTGTAAAATTTTCTTGGTTGTCGTGTCCATATCCGTTTTACGCTAAAACCATGTTTCTTTGTATCGTGTATTTACGTTGTCATGTAAGCTAATGTACTACGTTTCACGGTTCCATGAGTTCTATTCTGATTAGCTAAAAGTTCCATCGAAGTATAAAGAAAAAGCGCAGTTACATCGTTTCATTTAAAAAGATTGGCAGCTAGTTGATCAGTCCATGAGTTTTTCACGGAGGGTTTGCTCAGCCCGGCCTTGGTGCTCGCAGCAGCACTCCATCGAAACGGTATCCGTGGACATCTTTGTTGAGTCGGTATAGTATGTTATTACCACTCGAACCATTCTCAGTTGCTTCTTGTCTTTGGCCGTCCTGTATGGGCAGTCATTGGGTAACAAATTATGAGATAACTGTTTCACACTGACATTTTTTACCTCTTTAGCCATCGCAGAAACGGTCCAGCTCAGCTTGCGGGATCATAGCTAAACGGAGTCGAAACGAAACTGCAACAATATAGACAACAACTTCCCGTCACGTGATGAGTGCTTCTTGGGCAGACAATCTAAAATTCTAAAACTGTAGCATGAAACATCATAAATGAATTTCATGGACAGCGGCGCTACTCGTTTGGGACGAAAAATAAATATTCAGTTAAAACTTCTTGTTTTTCTTAGAAACAGCCATTATAAGAAGGGATTTGAAGTCGCAAGACAAAGACAGTACAGTTGACCCCGGATAAGTCGAACACTCAGCAACTCGAACGTCTCGCTTACTTGAAGTGAATGTCTTTTTCCCCGTCAGGTCACGTTCTTTATAATTTTACCTTCGATAACTCGAACTCACGATAACCTGTTTTGATTTCTCTTGAAGGTTCGAGTTATCGGAGTCAGCTGTAAGCACAGAGACCTACTGTTCTGAAACGTGCAAGATATTATTGTGAGCATTTCTGTCATAAATGAAAGGTATTTCGTATAAATTCAGAGACCCAATTTACCCCCGGAAAAATCAGATAGGCAAGGATGAATTTCGGCAAGGGCAACTCAACTTTTTGGATTGGCAAGGACAGCTTACACACGTAACTTTTTATGCTTACCGGTTGTGTACTAGGCAAGGATGTTTTGTTCCAGGCAAGGATGGAATTAATGAAAGTGAACATGCGCAATTGTTAAGCACAACATGGCGTCCACAGTGTCACCAGTTCTGTTACCTTTCTTCAACCGTTTCGGCGAGAAGTAACGGCATCTTAAGAAGAACGTGATCGTTGGCAAAAAAGTAACGCGATCATGGAGAATAAGTTAAGCAAAGGAGGAAGTTACGGCTCTTTCAATCAAGAGAAAAAGAGGAAAGACTGGTGATACTAAAAATATCGGAACCCTCCATCACCCAGTATACTAGATAGTTCTTCCGCCCACAAATCGAGCAATTTGTTCATACTCTCTATATTTCACGTTGCCTTCCCTCTCTCAGGCGTCATTTTTGAAACTGCTGACCAGTTTAAAGCATGTGCTCTATCTCTGAGGCATGCACACGATCATCAGAAAACGTCTCGGAAGCAAGTATGAGCGTTTACACACTCCACCAAATAGCGAGTTCCCGCCTTTCGTCCTTACCTCGCCGGTTTTTTGGAAAAAAGGACAACGTCCGGACGTGGTCCCAAAACCAAAAGATACATCGGCAAGGCAAGGCAGGCTCACACACCGTTTGCATAAAACAGTTTATCCTTGCCTTGCTGGAAATGAAATTTGCCCTTTCCGATGTTCATCCTCGCCTAGCCGCTTTTTCCTACAGTGTAACTGGGTTTTTTAAATATGTCAAAGGGAAGTTTCCAACATGACAAGACGCCAGTGGGTTTGAACTGGAAGTACCCGATTTCCGAATTAATTAAGTTGCGGTTTACTCGGTAATTAAATTTCTGACAACAAAGCGAGGTAAATGGGGATCAAATAGGATACATGTCAGGCTCAAATTAAGGCTTGACGAGTGACGAATTTCATGAATCACATGTTTAGGTCATTTGAGAATACGGTCTCTTCGAGGTTAAAATAGAACTGCCGGTCGATGGCTCCGAGGAAAGTGCTGTTCGTCCACTTCTCGGATAAAAGCCAGGAATTGTTAGATTGTAACAAACAGAAAGAAGTTCCCCGCCCGCTTTCCGGATGATATTATAACAACAACAACAATTTATTTCGATATTCCCACATGGGAAGCAAAGTGAAGTGCGCAAAGTGCCCCGTACCAAGGAAAGTACGAAATCGTGCCTTCTTCGTTTGGTTTGTTTGCGATATTTCTTCGCTATGCGCCGAATTTGCGGTTATTTCAAGAAGAGACGTTTGGAAGGTTTTCAGCCTTGGCAGGTGAAGCTGTCGGCTTGCACTCACATGGCCGTGAGTTCGATCCCTGCAATTGCCGTTTGGTGACGCCACTGCCATCTTCTATTGTAATTTCTTCCCGATCTCACCAAGCAGGTCCTCAAAAAAGGTAAGTCCTAGCTTTGAGTCAGTGTTGAGTTCACTACAATCAATTCTGACTTGCTGTCTTATGTAATCACAACACAAAATGAAAGGAATTTGGAAAAAAAATTCTAGATGTTGTGTTTTTGAAAGTGATTTGCGATCGTTTTATTAGGTCGCGTCTTTTGTAGCAAAATTGTTCTTTGATACGATCCTTGCGTTGCAAGGAATAAAAAATAATAAGTTGTTCATCGACCCGCGCTTTTGCGCCATTGTCACACAGTAGGCTTTGTGAGAACGGAAACACTTTGAACAGCGGTTTTCCAATGAGAATTCAAAATGGCGTACATTGCCCAAACCAAGAAAATTACTACTGGGAGATTTCATTTTGGCGTTAAATTTCCGCTATTTAAAGGCCGAGACAGACCTCAATGAAAGGTAATTGAATGGCAAAGACGTAGAAATATAATTGTTGATGAAATATGTCCAGCTTATTCTGACCGTGCTGAAATTGGGAGCCTGAAAGTTCAACCTCAATTCTCAATTACAACCTTTCCTGAGGAGTTAATACTTTGTGTACTCCTGGGCGTTTCCAATTTCTTTCCCATTTAGAAAGAAACGATATATTTGCTGTGCGGAAACGATTTCTGTAATCTTATTTTATTTATTTATTTATAACTTTTTTTGGAAGAAAGATCCAAGATTGCTGTTGTTTAGGAGATTTTGTGACCGAAACAATAGACTGGGTGATTTAATTTTTAAATTTTTGGGTATCCAGGAGTCTAATCAGTGTAGAACTATTTGACACTGTTTCAGGTATATATTAACAGAGGGCACGATCTTTCTATATTATGCGAAAAGGCTAGGCCAATCACATGCATTCGTGTATTCACCATGTCGCACTACTAACAGCCGCTGACTACTAAAGATCAGAGACAAGCATTCTCAAAAATAACACAGTATAATTTAAACATTTTATTGAAAAAAAATGACACAGCAATGCAGAAAAAAAGAGAACATAGCACTAAAAAATTACATCACATGTTTCTAAGTTAAATTGCTGCGATCCTAATAAAGGAACATAAAGATGAAATTTGGTGACAAGTCATGCAAATGCAAATCGAAGTGAAATATATTACACAAATTCAATAAACGTTATTCACTCATTTGTCCGAAGTGCAGAAGTATTTATTACAACTGTTCCACAAAGTCATGTCGCACATGAGATCAAAGCCGAGAGGGTGGCCCGCGCCGAATCGGCTACAACTTGACTGAGTGGACGCTTTGTCCCCAAATACCTCCACACAAGTCACCTGTAGTAAATTAGGTTGTTTGTTTTTGATAATCTGTTATGATAATTATAGTTGTGGGATATGTACTTTTCAGATTTTTTCAGATCCAATTACCAATTTTAAAATGTTTGAACTAGTAGTCACTGTAAGGTTTCAACTCTCCCCCTCCCCACATACACACTCATATACCACTCCCCCCCCCCCCCAAGAAAAAAAAACATACATAAAAACAACGAGGACGACAACAGTCTCACAAGCACTCAAACGATGCCGGCTTAAATTTTCAAGAATTGCGAAATCTAGCCGGAATACGATCAATAACATAGTTTCCCATAGAACTAGTGGAAATATCATTAATTGAAGCCTCATTCACACCAGAAGCTTCTTTCCATCCTTTTTTTTTTGTGCAAAATCATACTTTTGCATGCGTTTTTGTCTTTGAAATTGGTAAAGCTGCACAATAGTAAAGCAATGAGTTGGTGTCAACGAATGAGAACGATTTGAAAGCACCAGTTGCTAGGTCAGTTTCGGCCAGCGAAAACGAAGCATGTTTGATTATAAAACGCACTAGTGTGAAGGGGACCTAGGTTGGGCAAAAGAAAAGCGGACTGATTGCGTTGGGGAACCAGCCACCAACACTACATTTTAACCTGCCTTAGGGGACCCGCCTTCTTAGAGGGCAGTAAATTTATATGGACTCTTACTTGAAGTTCGACTATATAAAAGTTACATCGTGTGACAAAGGTAGATATCTGTTATTTACTCATTAATATGTAATCATTAAATGTTGAGGGTGATGCTTTCAAGCACTTCATCTCTGCCAATGATTCCGCCAAAAACGTACGGCTGGAAAAAAAAGTGGTGAAATTAGGTAATATATAGCGCTGACTTGCACCCTTAGCAAACAACTTCCTAGAGTTATTTGCCAAGGGCAAGTGCGCAAGTCCACTTTTCGTTTCGGTTTGACTAAGTGTACTTGGGATGATTTCTGTTTAGGTTTATCAATTCGCAAGTCAATTCATGTTAACAATTTGCAAGTCAAGAAATGTTGGTTTCTGTGCAGTTTTCGTCGGCATCGGTGGCTAAGCACCGCTGCACTGAATTGCCTTTTTTGCGTCTGCTTGCGTGGCCATTTGGTCAACCAACTACCCTGCTAGCAGGGTAGTTTGCCGCTTCTTTTTCGTAGTCTTTTTACGGCTGTCTTTACCGTTGTGGTTTTCTTCCTCCGCGAGAAACACCTCTGCCACGATACGATTCCTTTCCCTGTTGAGCATGGTCTGTTGTTACTACAGAAACGACTAACTTAAAACACGTGTCTTGTCTGTGATCGGCCAACCTTTCCTGCGCTGTGTAGCTTGACTGACGAGCGGGTTAACATTTGGCCAATCACAGACAAGACACGTGGTTTAAGTTACTTGTTTCTATAGTAACGACTGAGCATGCTTAACAGGGAAAGGAATCGTATCGTGGCAAAGGTTTTTCTCACGGTGAAAGAAAACAACAACGGTAAAGACAGCCGTTAAAAGACTAATAAAAAGAAGCGGCAAGATAAAAAACCTCTGCTAGCAGGGTACCAACCAACGCGTTTGTATACGCAAGTTGTCATCACCTAGCTTAGGTTGGGTAGCTTTTCAGTCTTAAAGTCCTTTTTTGCCGGGCTATTAGTCCTTACACGAGGAAAGCAACTGAACTATTATCTCGCTGTGGAAATAGAACAGACTTGTAGGTGCAGCCAAAGACTCTCAAGATGTAAGAATTAATTTGTCCCCAGCGCCTCATTCAAACCTTGGAAAACGAAACTGTTAGTCATTGGCAAGTGTAGCGTAACCATTGCGAAGTACTTTGCTGTCGTGTTATTGTTTTGTATATGTAATCGCATGAGGCCGAGTAGAATTAAGGATAAATTTTCACGCGTATTTTCAAAGTTTTCACAAAATTGCCCGAGTCGCGTAGCGACGAGGGCAATTTGTGAAAACTTTGGAAATACAAGTGAAAATTTATCCTTAATTCTACGAGGGCTCAATGCGATTACTTGTTTATAACACAGAGGGCAAAATTTTCTGAAAACTTTTCATTGCACATCGAAACACAATCCCCCGCCGGCAATCAGAATAACAATTCTCCACACAAGCAGTTTACTAAACTGCTACTCAGCGTCCAGAACGAAAAAAAAACGGTCTTTTATGCATATGCTCATCTTTTGAGATAATTACAATTCTAGTTCATTGACAAACTCACACTCAAAACTCAAACTTAGTAAGCTTAAATTTATTTAAGCTTACCTGAGTTGCAAAGCAACCTTTCGTTCGCTGAATTAACCAAGGTTTTTGGTAGTTTTAGAACAAATAACCATTTGCTGTTTCCCGTAAAACGTTCAGGTTCACCTTCTGGAATTTCTCTTCGAACTATCACCCGATTTCCATACCATTTTTGGCAACCAACTCGGTTAAATTTAAACTCTGAAACTATATTCTTGTGTTGGACAACTCAAAATCCAATTCAAAATCTGCTTTTCGTTTCGAGACGCTTACAAAATGCAAATGGCGCGCTCTCGCACTTCGCCAATCAAATGAGAGTATTTTTGGCGCTTGGCCAATCAGGAATTAGTAATTTTGCCCTCGTCCGAAAGAAAATTAAGAAAAAATGCCCCCTGTCTCAACCAATTAGCAATCAGTAATTTTGCCCTCTATGTTATAATCATAGTAATTTGGACTGTTTCATCGGTTTTTTTACCGGAGATACAGAGGCTAATAAAGTGCCCTTGTATAGCGGCGAAACGTATCTTCAACACCATTTACCTTGTCCATTCCCCGCACTTGCACCTCCAATGCTGTTCCCGTTCCAGGCATTATTCCACTCAGCTTGACCTTAGCAACAACAAAAACATACAATACATTAAATGGCACAGTACACTCTGTTGTATGAGTTTTAATTTGAGTTTGTAAACAGGCACAGCCTTGCACTTGGAAAGTAAACGATGAATAAGTGTTTGTTTTAAGCTTGCAAACTTTGACTGATAGATAGATAGATAGATAGACCGTTTATTAATAAAATACACTTTGCAGTCAAATGACTGAATTACGTGAATAAATTATTTACAATAAAAATATATGACGACAATTTAAAATATATTACATGCAGTGGCTAATTATGAAACTGTCTCTGAACCTGTTTGTCTTGCAGACAGGCGCAGCAAAGGCGCGTGTCGATCTCAGATTATAATTCTGCTGAGATCGTGATGGCAGAAGGTGTCTGAGTTTATGGTTGCCCTGCGCGTCAATGTCTTTGAAGAGTTCCTTACATAATGTGCTCCTTCTATCATATAGGGTTGGAAGGCCAGCTTTAACTAAACCTTCACTGTAACTACAATCTGGAAATATCATGCGTAATGCACGGCGCTGAATGCGTTCAATTTCTTCAGAGAGATATAAGGGTAGATATAAGCGCTATCAATAATGTCAAGGTACCGCAAACATTTTACAAAACGTCTTTCTTTTTTTTTGCAAATACTTAAAAAGCCTCAAGAATAAATAGCTCAATCTAAGATAGACTGAAATTAATTTTCACCTTTATGAGACATTTAGCAAAAATTTCTGATAACTTCCTGAACTTCAGATTCGGGGAATTTTCGAGTGATGAATGTATTTTTCTTAATCTCGCTATTTTCGAACGGGTAAAGCACGTCGGAAGCACTACCAACAGTGCAACGGCTCAAGTCTTTAACTTCGTCAGAGGGTTGTTCCTTACACAAGAAACTGTACTTCAAATTATTTCTCTCTTAACCGAGTTTATACAGAATTAATGGGCTGTAGCCAGTTCTTTGGGAAACTTGGGGTATTCTTGATGGACTGGCATCCCATCGCAGATCGTAGGTTCCCTCTACCCCCGAAATTTGTCAGGTCTTCCTAACTAACCAAAACTATGCGTATGGTCGATTTTTACTTGTTCCACTGCAGTGCTGACCGAAAGACTTTGGAATACGTGCCAGTTTTCAAGCCAGAGAGTCATTGAAGCAAAAACGCCATACTTCAGTTTCATTCCCGCCCCCCCCGTCTTGTACACTTGAGGATCAAGCCCAACCGTTAGTCATTCCATTTTCTACTTTAGAGTTACCAGTCACTCAGTATAGTCATTAAGGACGCGTAGCTCTGTAAATTTACCTTACTGATGTTTGTGATAGTGTCCAGTTTGATGACAATATTCTTTGCACTTGACGATCTGATCTTCTCAAAGCATAAATAGCTAACAATGCAGAAAAATAGATATGCAAAATGTTTATTATGGATACTTTTCTGTTGTAATTGGTTTGATTTCTTGGAGGAATACCCATCAGTTATAGTTATAGTTATGTAGACCGGCAAAGGGTCTGGTTTAAGGCTACAGTAGTTATGAATTTTGATCATTTTCCAATGTTTTTGGCTAAATAGACTATAGCTCTTTCCTGTAGAAGACGATTCCACGCATAAGGTAGGAAATATTGCGCGGATAATCGTATATCTCAGTCAGCAGTAGTTTAGCTCACCCGAGTACCCCCACACAAAGTACCAAAGCCGGGATCCCTTGGGCAAAGAACATTTCTTGGGCTCCCGTATTAAAGCCACATAGAGAATGCCTCATGTCAAAAGATGAAGACTGTCTTGGCGAATGCAAAACATTGTTTATTACCTTTGAGACAAAAACAGTCGTCCTTGCTTGACATTGGAGAAGGATTTCTCTTTATCTATCAAGGTACACCTTTTACCATCCTCCCATCCTGCAAAGACATGCACGGAAAAGTAACAGTGAAAAACCTATGAAAATTATATCAGTGGCTTCATGATGTCGTTGAAGACACCGAAACGTTATTCTTTAATTTAATGAACAGTTTTTATTTAAAGCATCAGAACCTCCTCTATTTATGGTGAACATATTAATTTGAAGACGCTATCTTATAAAGGGGGTCCACATAATCTTGGTGGGGTGCAGGATGGGGCGTAAAACTGAAATCTCATGTAGCATCCAATAGCATCTGACTAAAACTGATTAGCTGGTGGAATGTGGGAAACTGTTAAAATCCATGTATATCACACAACCTAGCACCATACTAATTAAAGTGGGATCAGGTTAAGGATTCCAGCTCCAATTCCCTCCGTAAAGCTTGCTTTGGCAGGCCTTAACTCGGCTCGCTATCATCAATGTTGCTTGCTTAAATACGTTCTCCAATCTGCAGAAATTTTTCCTGTCATGGAAGATATTTCTTTCCCCATGTACTTCAAATAGCCAATGACGATAAAAGAAAGCAATTTTTCACCTGGCAAGGATGTCTCGGTTGATGGTAATTTAAACTTCTCGGAGAAGTGGTTTGTAGCTATGCCTGGAATCTGTTCTGAAGAACTGTTGGTGCTAACCGACGAAAGAGAACTGGCTGAAGAGGCACGTGAAAGTTTCTGAAGTAGAAACCAACAAAGAGACATAAATTTATTTATTGGTACGACGGTACAAAAAAGTATAGTGGAGGCCACTCCAACACGGTGAGGAAAATCAGATTCAGTTATCTAATCAACCCTCACGTGACCACCCAACCTGACCGGTAACTTTCAGAAGACGTCATAGTGATGTTCGCCTTCACCCGATGTCACATTATAATGAAAACAACCAGAATGTTGGGTAGTCAAAAATCAAGTGGACAAATAGTAGAGTACTAAGTCGTACCTCTTGGTTGGTTTCTGCTGCATTTTGCTTTGTTGCTATATTTGCATCTGTGGGCAGTTCTCTCCACAGCTTTGCAGTACTATCATATCGCCTCTTGACCTTTTTGAAAAACATAAAATGACAGAGTTCATTGTCTTCGTTATCATCATGGCCCCACCTGCAATTAACAGAGTTGCTTCTCTGGTAGTAAAGTGGGAGCAGCGGCGGCCAATTGATTAGCGCGTCAGACGTTTGATAAGAAGGGCAGTTGTTCTGTCATCATGTGGTTTTCTTTGACAAGAAACTTTGTTCTTCATTGTCTCTCTTTTCACAGTTGTATAAATGGGTGCAGTAAAACTTTAAAGAACTTAACGAAATGTTGGAAGAAACTTTGCGACATCTTATTAAGGAGTAGCCCGTGAACAGGCTCCGTGGTGACAAAATAACGCGAGAAAAAATCGGCGAGCGAAGAAAACGATTCGCTCGCCGATTGTTTTTCTTTGCTTTATTTTCCCCACCGTGAAGCCTAATCAAGGGGAGGGGTTGAGGTTATGAACTCGCTACTGTGTTACTTCACGCCACAGAAACCAGGTTACCATTCAGTCTTGTTGTCGCCTGTGGTTCAAATACAAGTTTGATGATTTAGAATGTGTAATTAAGCTGTTGCTATAGATAATTATTGTAAAACGCTAAATTTTGAGCAAAAATTCCCATTAACGGGCACAGTATGCGCTGATAGGCGCCCGCTGAGGTGAAACATTATCGCGTCACGTGATCGATTTCGACCAATGGGAGCAGGACAAAATTTAGTGTCGTACAATAAAACAAAAGAGTCCTTCTGTCTCAGGCCCTACGTGTGATAGATTCCCCGAGAAAATTGATGTTCAAACTTTATGTTGTGAACATCAAATTTCCTTGGGCAACCTATCACATGATAGCGCTTCGACAGACGAACTCCGTTGTTTAAATAGTTTCTGCTAATGTTGCTGATGTGAATGTCGGAAACAAAAAAACTCAGTTTACCTTTGGAAAACGATGATAGATGGGATTAACAATAAAGAACTTTATTCCCAAAAACAGACCTGTAGAATAAAAACGGAAATGTCAGTAAAATTTTTACTGCCTTAACGCCTATAACGAAGGGACGAAGAAATCTGATGTTTTGCCTTTTATATACTGTAGAAGTTTTCAAAAATATTGATGTTAACTATTAATAGGAGAGAATGTCTTTCATCAGGATATGCAACACCACGAAGAGAGTTGAAAAACAACGCATAGTAGAGATCTTTTAACGAAGAGTTAAACAAAAGAAAACAAAAAAGAGAAATAAAAAAATTAAATCGCGTCAATCTATTCTAGTAGTTAACCCTGGGGCGTACAAGGAGGGGGATGGATGCCCTTAAATTTTTCCAAGACGAATTATTATCTAGACCTACCGTTTACAGTACTTGTGGGCATATTCTTTAGACACATTTTGAAATAAGTATGGTGAGAATCGGTTACCATGAATACGAGATTTGATGTCATAAGTAGCAAGTGGTCCAGCCATTTTTGAAGAGAAATGCATGTATTTTTACCCTTTTTAGGTAAAAAAATGCCAAACAATGTAAACGAAAATTAGCAAATGTTTAATTATGTCATATTCTACATGTCCAGCATAAAAAAATTCAAATTTTTAACGTTTTCTGACAATGTCTAATTTTCGGTAAAATCCAAGATGGCGCCCAACATGGGGGCCATCTTGGATGACGTCACAAGCCTCCAGCAGCGCAGCAACCCATAATATGTACCTCAACTTGTATAGCACATCACAGGCTTTCTACTAAAGGAGAATTATACTGCAACATAACGAAAACCCAACGGGGGGTTCCATAACCCCCCACCCCCCCTTGTACCACGGTGGGGTGTGACTTTGCTTGTACTTCCGAGGGTAAAGACCGTAATTCGTAGTCCGCGTCACATAAATAATTTTCATTACTTATACTTGATAAAACATACATGTAGGGGCGTTTGAAAAGGCAATTTAAACATTGCAATTAGTAGAAGAAAAACAGGGCCAAAACTTTCAAAAGTAATCAATAAACAAGAAGGGTTGTAACACCCTATAAAGTAACATACTAATATTACTCAGATAAGCTGCAGCCTACCTAGCAGCATGAAAAGAGTTTGTCCTTTGAGTATTAAAGATGCCATTAATGCCATGCACAAAGCAACGAACAGCTTTCCTGTAGCTTCGGGGTGCTGCCACGTCAATAAACTGGAACGCAAATAAACCAAAAACTCGCATCATTTGTCTTGCTGATTGTCTGCATTCATTAGAACAATTGTTCCTTTTCCTAAAGATTACTTACTCCCATGGTTGCCCTAAGTTTTTGACAAGCAGTCCAATATTTCTTCATATCTTTCTAACCTCCTCCTTACAGATATCTACTAAGTGATCTTCAGTTTCAATCTGGTTGTGAAGGTACGCAACAGAGGACATTTTTGTCAATTACTTTTTTGTTACCATGTTGATATCAGTTTCAATTTTTCACTTTTTACAAAAACCGAAGGGATATGAAGGGATATGTATTTCTTATCAAGGGATGTGGAACACCTCCATCTATACCCTCCCTTAACAACACCAAGGCACACAGTCATTGCCACCCTCAAAATCATGGCAAATAGAAAGTCGACCTACTTCTTCATTTTTTCAAGAGAGTCAGCCATTTTTCCAAGTGTATTCTAAAGAACCAAAAACAAAAATAAAGAAAATAGTTACAAATTATTCCCCTTAAAAAGGTGGCGAAGTGAAGAATGATTTCGACCGCAAAAAATGTAGTGAATGAGTGAATCTACTACTGAAATCGAAGTTTAAGAAAGGTGCACATGTCCGTTCAGTTTGCAGGACCGGCCTTTTAGAGAAAAATCGGCTTTACATTGTATACAATAATCGTCCTCAAACCAAAGACAATAGGCAATTTTTGCCAATCAACTTGAAATATCTAAAATGATTAAATCTTTTATAGCCGTACCCTAATCCTGAATCATAATGTGGTCCTAAAGTTTAAGCCTCAGAATAAAATTCTTAACTGTACGTACCCAGAAGAAAGCTCTAAGGCAGCACTCGTTATGGGAAGCGATTTGTTTTGCAATATTTAACAAAATAAATAAGTAATATTTATTATTTTCCTTTTCTTCTGTTTCGACCGTGTACGTGGTACTCTTCGATTAGGCTTGTCACAAAATATTTCACCCATAATGATCACCTATAGATGATCTGTCATCTGCCATCTACAGATATACCTGCACTTTTCTTGCTACTTGTAAAACCAGCTGAAATTTGTCAGACCAACTGTAATCTTCCGTAGCGCTTGCCTGTCAAGTAAAAATTTAGTTGAATTCGTTTTCGGTGCGGAAGAATCCTTTACCCCCCCCCCCCCCCCCCCCCCTCCCCCTGGCATGTGGCGACTGAACACTGATAAAAGTAGCCTGGTCAACTAACGTCTAACCTTTCTTCCGTGGGTTATGGGATACTCTTAAACATCTTTAAACTGGCGATTGAGGTTCTCTGGGTGGCGGCGTGAAACCCTCTTGATTATGTCAGGAGCCATTAAGGGAATGATCGTTAAAACCTTTTGCCTCTTTGGTTTCCAATATGTTTTTGAGTGTGTGTTGCATTATAGACTGTGAAGAGAATTTCTGTCACATCCCCATTTACAAATTCTCTGGGCTGCCCCACTTTGGCTGCAGCATTAAGTGTTAAACGCAGCATTTACGGGAACACAATTTACTTGTACCATAAGTAATGGTCTCCTCAATATTGCAAGGGACTTACGTCGTCTTTCGCTTTCTCTGTAAATCCCAACTGCTTTGTAATGCCCCTTCAGGTTAAAGTGAAATTAATAATAAATTAATATTTACCGCAATGAACAGTTTGCTTTCAAAGAAACGCGAGGTGGTTACTTTAAAGCTTGTAAGGTATAATTTGTGTCGTCACGATTTGTCTTCCCGGCCAGTTTAGACTTTATTGTTGGTGTCAAAAAATTGCTTATTTAATTAACTCAAATTTGACTGAGGAAAGTTTAAATGATCAAAACTGAGTCATTCAAAGCTACTGTAAGAACTGACTATTGATGTAGGGAAATAAACAGGAACATTTGAATTTTGAGAAACATGCATTCTCAAACACTTTAACAATTTAATGAAAATTCAGGTGAAGTCGGAAAGACTTTTGTGAACTGTTTTCGAACGGCCCTAGAAGAGGTCTTACTTTAATTTACTCAGGAAATACCGTACTTTGATAGCTTTAAAGGTTAAAAGCTTTTTAAGGTTCACGCCTTATTGAATATTCAGTGAAAAGTAGGAGTTCCCTGACCGTCAACAACAGTTAATGGTTTTCAATCGCACTATAAATTTAAATGGACACGGTTATTTTATAATAATTAGACAACTTACCTAACATGAAGGTAATTCATGAACAGCTTCCAAATCGCCACAAAAAGAATCAGGGAGAGGAGATACCCATGCAATACAGAATACATATACACCTACAGTAGCAAAACAGGATTAGAAATTGTAATTTCAAATTGTAATTTAAATTAGTTTCATGCACACGACAACAATGCTTTTTAAAAAACATCAAACGCTTGTTTAAAAGATTCAAATTATGCTTACAACACTAAAAGCTCTATGCATAAAGCAAAACTACATTTTGCTAATACTATATATGGGAAATATACACAATTTTTAGAAAAAATAAAACAGTAACTCCGCCTTCCCCGCTCCCCCGACCTCAAGTGCTAGATTTAAGTCTTATCTTTTGCCATAACACATATTTGACTTGGGTACGCGCTAGTTATTTTCCAATCTTTAGCTTTCGTGCTACAGAGCCTAATTACCACAAAAAATTAATAAACTCTATAAGTTGTGTCTATAACTGCGATGGTCTTTATACATTTAATTCTTCATCCCGCAGTTGTAATATATGATATTCATATGTACACATATTTCATATTCATATTTCACAACCAGTTGTTTGGATATAACTATGTCTATGGGATATGCGCGAGTTTCGGTACCTCTTAAGAGTAAAAATGTGTATTAGCCACGAAACGAGATCTCTGCAAACTCTGACTCCTGTTCAAACTTCCCAAGGTGTTCCCCAAAGAGTAACCCTTAAGAAATCGGGAATGTAATCGGACAATTAGTCTCATATAGAAGACGAAGGGAATGAATATGTTGTTAGATAATTACTTACCACAAATATTAAAAAAGATGCTGCTGGGTTTGACCAGGAGAAAACACTTCTGACCGACTTGACGAAACCAGTTATAGGTTTAATACCTGTACCTAAAGAAAACAGTGTAGCTAGTAAACTCTACCTAACATTGGGACCTATAGATTTGATAGAGCAAAATTAAACAACAACAACTTCAAGGAAGCCTTGATGATGATATATAAGCATTAATGCCAAATGTTATCTTAGTAACCAGGTAACCGCAAATGTATTTAAAGGAAAAACAGAAACAAAAACAAAATAAAACAGCAACAATATGCAACTTTGCAAAACAGCTGTAGGGGTGGTCACCGTTTTATAGTAAAACGACTTTCCAAAACGGTTACCATTTCGGCCAACGAACGAAAAGTTAATGGCCAAATTCGACCAAGTTAAGGTGTGTTTTTCATGTGCTATAAAAAACTGAATATAACAGTAAAATGTTTAAAGAATGACATATTTACTTACTGAATCGGTTGATGTTTTCCTTCAGCCTATGAAGCAAGGAAAAACAAGACTCAAATATTTACTGATCAGAGTCAATCACCATTTACAGAATAAAGAAAGACGGTAAAGAGTTCGCTGAATAAATAAGAAACATGTGATATTCAGTATGTCATGAGCATGGGAACAATAAAAAGTTGAATCCCGATGGACATCGAACACATGACCTTCCGTACACTGGTCAGGCGCTCTTTTCCTCATCATACCATATATTGAACACATATTAACTGATTACCACCAAGCATTTACAAAATGTGTCTAAGGGATAGAGAAAAAGCTGTTAAAAAGCACTGGTCCGGCAAAAAATCTCCTTGAAAATGATAAAAACAAAATTGGTGAGAGGAGGGGCCTTCGTGAGCTCTACTTTTACGGCATGTTGTTCAAGATGGTAGATTTACTCTTCACTTTGGCACCGTTGGGCGTTTGTCGTCAAAACTAATTGCCCTGGTGCTAGTCAATCCCTGGTTTAGTAGGATGCCCATTACTTACGTTTTCACAGCCAGAGGATCTCCTTCTATATACTCAGGATCTGTAGCCTCCGGTTCGTCATTAATAAAATCCCGCAACCTGTCCACAAACTTAAAAAATATATTATATTTGTTATTGACCAAATGCGAGGTTCATACGAAGAAAAATTGGACGAGTTCTTTTCTTTGTTCACCTAGGGACAGGGACAGTGTGTGAAAATCAACATTTATAAGATAGGATAAAGAATTGAACTTACCAGATCTGTCGCTTGCATCTTCCACGTTTCCAGTTTTGTCCTAACCTTAAACGCTCTGCATGTTTCTTCAACTTAAACAAAAATAGATAAATTTTGACCCTTGACAATAAATGCAAATACAGCCTGCTGTTAATAATAATCACCCTTTCTAAACTCTGACACCGATGTTGGTCTGGTTCTCCAAACTTGCGGAAACTTAAGTTTCGAAAGTATATATTGGACTCATTCTAAATTTTAGTTTTCTGCTTGTCTTAGCTTTTTGTCCTCTTTTGAAATCAGAACTGAATATATCTACAGTGAGGAAGTGAGTGTTTCAAGCGAATCTGTGTACCCTATAACAAGTTCCTTCCATGTGTACCAGTTTGGTGTTTATATTTAAAAAATCAACATATAAAATACAATACACAAGAACAAAACCATTTATTTCGATCTCGGCTGATAGATGTTAGATTAAAGAAAACAGAAATATAAAATACAGAAAGTTTAAGATGCTGGAGCGAAACCATGTAAATACAATGAACTGTAAGACTCGTGTTAAACTTTTGACATCAGTTAACAATTTTTATTACTTTCATTCAACCGCGGTATTTTTTGATCAATAAAGAGCACTTCTCTGTGATATCCCCCATCCCGAAGACGTCGTAACTGCATGTGGAAGTACGTGTCGTTGAAATAGACCCTAAAAGATCTCTTATGGTCCTTACCAGAGCTGGAGGTTGTGCTTTCTTCTGATGTCCCCAGCTCCGGAGTTTGAGTTGACGTAACATTCAGTCCGTTGTACGAAGTTTTCTCTCTCTCTTCATCTGCTAGCACAAAATTGTCATTTTCGTCAATGGACAATGGTACATGCAAATCGTCCTCTTTTCTAACGTTCTTTAAGTTATCCCCTCCTCTCTCTGAAGAGTTTGAGGTAACGCTACGAACATTTCTTAGGTCCGGTGGACTTGAATGTCTCCTGCAAATAAATCCACACAAGGGAAATTACGAACTAGGCATAATTATAAGTAGATCATCGGCGTACATATGCCGTTATTTGACTACCATTCCTAAGCTGAAGTGAGCCGAGGATGAAATCCTTAAGTGTTACTATTCCAATGAAAGCTATTGACGTACGTTTTTGTAATTGCGGAGATTTTTCCAGATTAGGCTTTGTTAAGTAGCCCTAGACATTTAGCTAGCGCACCTATTGATGTTCAGCAGCTGGGCAGAAGCTGGGACTATGCATTTAATTTTTGTCAAGGTTTCTTTTCAATGCCTTCCCTCAGGACCGAACGTATGGGTCAAGTAAACTCAATTCAGTTCCCGTGGCTCATCTTCTTCCAAGGCCTTCATTTTCGTCAGTTGGACAGGGTGCTAATGGAAAGATCAATTAAAAGAATACCCAGAATTGCTTGACCCCCCCCCCCCCCCCTCTCCCGTACAATGTAATAGCCTTTACTTGATTGACTCCAAGTTAGGAGTTCACTTGCAACCTATCAACCCATAACTTTTAAATGTCAGGAAGTCTATGTATCATTAAAAAAAATCGATATGGAACCCAGATAATACCCTGGCCACTTTGTTAAGAACGTGCCTAAATCATATAAGTAACACGACTTCACCACAACTCTTCCCGTCTAACATGCAGTAAAGGTCACTCTGTTCAACAGAAGCATCCTACTCTAATTAACTCCTTTAAAAGAACAAATTCACTAAAATAACAATTAATCTTTAACCTTGCCTCCAAGGAAATCATAATCACTGTTAAATATACACCCATTTTCACAACATAACAATGAGAGGTTACTTGCAAGTTAACGATACCTTTGATGGTTCGATTGAGATGATTTTTGCTTTGGCTTTAGTTTTTCCTTAAGTTCACTGTTTCTTCTCTTTTTCCTCTTGCCGTTCTCCTCCAAGTTTGTCAACATCAACATCAATGGTCCTTTATTTCTCCAACGGGGAGCCTTAACAAACTAAGAACAATTTCAGCATGTCATTGAAGTATCTCTTCTTCGTGTTTTGTTCTTGAAGAATTAAACTTTTTAGTCATATGAACTATAGATTAAAAAAAGTAGTTGGCAGTATGTGTAATGATATCTTAAAGTTACAGGGCTGACACCGCCTCTTATTGTCCTTTGACCTCATCACAAAAGACGCCCTAGTCAGGACCCAAGGTCACCGTCATACATTGAGACTACTGCACATTTCAATTTGGAAAATAATTGGTTTATATAAAAAATTTCGAGGAACGTGAGAGGGTTTTTGTTTTTGTTTTCATTTTTTTGTTATTGTTTGTTCTTTGTTTTTGTTTGTTTTTTGTTTTTTGTAATACAGTTATTTTCGGAATTTTTTCGAGTGGCAAGTAGTAGTAGCGCCTTCAGTTTTGTAAAATAAATATTGTACCCTTGCTTATACCATAAGAGTTCTTTACCTTGTATCGTTGTTAATATTAAAACTCAATTTTCTTCAAAGTAAAGTCATTACGGTCCATTTGGGTGGATTTCGATTCGATTAAAAAAAGAAATCAAAAGTTACTGAACCTGTGACCGGAACACACTGCTTAAAAATACTGCCACTCTCGGTTACAATTCTTTCGGTATTACAATAAGAACTGAAAAGACACTGGACAGAACTTTAATGCAAGTTATTTTCTATACGACATGACCAGATGAGATGTTTATAATTCCATAATAATCGCACTTATGCTTCCTTGTAATTCCCACAGAGGGCATATAACACAATTCAAGTTCCAATTTTAGGATAATGAAGAGCTGCTCACATCCCACGTAGAATATATCTCCATATTTCGAAAAAAAAATGAAGAGGCCCTTTAAGTACATATTTCAGCGTTTCTACTAGAGTTTGTTCTTCTGTAAGGAAAATGAAGTTTACTGTTATTGGTCCATCGACAATAAAGGCAACAAATAAAGATGTTGAGATGGCCAAAATTCTCTTTCTCTCTCCCATAGTAACAGAGAGAGTAGAGGAAATCTTATGAAAGATTATGATTAAGACCCCTTAAAGAAACAAATTTAATTATAAAGCAGTTTAGATATGCCGATATAGAACCCGAAATCTTTGAAACTTTGAGTACCTGATTCTGTGTAAATGAGATCACTAAAATCTATTCCGGCGTTTTTTACAAGAAATGATGGCTGATGACTGATTGTCTTTAGTGTACAGTATTAAGTTCAAGAGTTTCCCTTAAGCTTAAGCACGCAATGTAAATTGTTGATTAAAACCTGAAACAAAGGCACTTTTTGATACTGATAATACATAAAGGATGCTTCATAAATCGAAATGTTAAGAATACAATGAAGATGATTATTTTGATGAGACGGGGACTTAAAACCTTAGTAATATTGTACGAAGTTCAAGCACTGTCTTCATCTATTGACCTCCAGGCCTCAAAACATTAAAGCCAATACCATCCGCTCCTTTGCCGATCTATTACCTAACAGTATGATCTGCGTTTATGTAATTAAATCCCTATAAAATTGTTAAATTAGCTTCTTTTCATCGTGACCTCCATGAGTATGGCACACCTGCTTCTACTTGAAAGTGTAGTATTTTGAGAACTTTCGAGACGGCAGTCAAAAATTTGGTAATGACAGAAAGCACAATGGGGAAGGCGTTGCCGATACAAATGCTTTTCTTCTAAACAGCCAAACTATATTGGTGCACACTTATTAGAACCTTAATACAGGGCTTCAGTTTCAAGCTAAGCAGAATAAAACTGAGTAGTTAAACAAAAGGTATGACGCTAAAACTAATCGGTTCCATTTCTTTCTTCTCTGCGTGAAATTCCATCTACGTGTCTCGAAAAGAGCAGACTAAGCCCTCAATGGATTTACTAAACTATTTCTTGAAGTGTTTAAAACTAACCCTTTTCTCAAATACAAATGAATCATGAAACATGAATCTACATTTTCGATCAAGAAACAATAACCCGCCTTTTCCGTTAGTGTCGTCATAGCATGGCATGCTTTCACAGTATGATATATATTTGTCGGCATTGCTGAATAAATTTTTATTCCAGTATCACTCCTCTGCTATTGCTAGTGGGGGGGCACAGGGGGGCGGGAGACCGGGAGAAAAGGGGGCGGGAGGTGTACGGGAGGCGGGAGAAGAGGGGGCGGGAAGCGGGATTCCCAAGGTGGCGGGAAGCGGGAGAAAAAGGGAAAAATTATGCAACATTGCGCAATATTTCGCAATCGAAAAAATGCAAAGGGGCGGGAGCCATAAAATACAGGGCGGGAACCGGGATTAAAGGGTACGGGAAGCGGGAGGTTCAAACCCCCCTGTCCCCCCCCCCCCCCCCTTGCTAGTAATGCTTTCAATTTTGAGTAGACTCGATCAGAACACCGCACCGACAAAAATTAACGAATAAACGAAAATTCCATGTTCACAAGGACACAAACGCCCATGTTTTAGTTGTTCTTGTAGTTCACTAACCCTGTCAAACACGTTGCATTACTTCACCCTACAGTTATTGGGGATTATCGGCTGAGTTGATAACGTAAATTGGCCACCGTAAAGGAACATGAAAGGGTAAGCCCTTCGTCGAGTCTGATTAATTTTTTCGAGCGAAGGTTCAACATTGAATAAGGGCTAACTAAACTTTTCTGTTTCCCACCGACGCACTAACACAGTTCTTTTAGAAGCTAACCTCTTTATCTATTATCCCTCAGATGTTCTCATCCTCTAGAAATTAATTGCTAAGCCTGTGTACGCTACCTGAATTTTGGAGTCCTCACTTTAATCGCAGCTCATCTGTCTTAAATATTGTTACTCCTTATGAATTTACTTGTTTGCCTTCCACAAGTTTGTTTTGGACTGTGGAAATTGATAAAGTCCGCCTAGAAGAGTGTCTTTCAATAATGCTTCTCCTGGCGGACATTTTTCTCGTCAAGCTAATCCATTATCTTTTACAAGAACAAAATAGACCAATCAGATTGTATACCAAGAACAAAAGATTCCTTAACCCTTAAACTTCTGAGAATTCCAAGGAATAGATTTCACGACTTTAATCGAATTCCAAATAAGGAAAAACTAAACGAACGAATACACCACTGGGAAGTACTACTCCAAAGCATCCATTTGAATGGTATATAGCACCTCAGGTATTCTAGATGGGCGACCCAAAAGTTTTAAGATATTGACTACTTTATAGGTGAGAAGGTTGTCTCTTGGCGGGAAAGATAAAAATGTCTGAAATGCAAACAATGCTCTCTGTCTGCATGCAATATTCACAGGGAAAGATTTTGTACTTTGTTGTTGTTGCCTTTAAGCATTTCTGGTAACTGTAAGAATTAACCTGAAACAAAATTGCACAATCAATATGTTGCAGTAGTGATTTTGTTTCTTTTCGTGAGTCTGGCATTTTCCAGATGTTCATAATTACTTCACTTCTTACACAACACGCGAAGGTAAGAAGGAACAAAATTGACTCACATATAACTACAACACGAAGAGTGCTCAGTCTGTCCTTGACACATATATACTAGACTCTTTTGTTTGTGTTTGCGGTTAAGCGTTTTAAAAATCCAACCATTTTCAATCAGGTTTTTAAGCTTTTTAAGCTTATGATAACTTATCTAATGACCGGGCCGACGTTTCAGTCATTTGGAGTGATGACATGTGTTACAATAGAGACAATCATCCCTTTATTTTGGGAGATTCTCCGCCGGTTATATATAAAAGGCTTTATATCCATGGATTAGTTTATCAATGGATTCAATAAAAACAGGTGTCAATAAGCGTAGATCTTTGCAAGAGTTACTATAGCAACTCTGCTTTTGATTTCAAAAAGAAGAGAAAATGTCTTTTTTGTAATCCTATCACTACTATCATCATGGTCATCATTACGTCTTCTCGCGCCACAAAAGGTGCACAAGGCACGCGGTCACTACCGCCTAGGGTAACAGCGTGGGTCAGCTTGCTTGGATGACTTCCACCTTTCAAGAAACGGACAATGCAATAGATATTGAGTCTGTGGAGTCCAAAAATGTAAATATGTGACTATGAAGCGGTACTTTCTTTTGAAACTGTCGTCGATGCTTATTCATATTACTCAATTAAAAATAACTTTTGAGACAGTGGGTAAGATCATCTATTACGTCCATTTTATATTCATTTGTAAATGTTTTTTTTTCTGTTCTGTTAAGTCTGCCGTTAAAATCCTTATGTTTGACCATTCAAATTAAAGCTATTGAGCGGTGCTATACCGTGGTGACGTTTGCGTTTTCATTTTGCAAGAAACAAAATCTGAGATTTTTTTCAGTGAGAATAGTCAGTAGTCCTTGGCAATGATAAAGTTATACGTGCTGGCATTAAAGGATGCCTCATCTCACAAATGGCATGCGCTACTTCAGTACCGCAAATTCAATTATGATTCATTCGTTTTGGCTTTGTCACAACTTTAATGATCCCGACCTATTCAAGAGATTTCTAATCTCCCCGAATTTCTCTGCACGTATTGAGTTATGGCCGGGCTAGGAGTTGTGAGGGTAGGAAGGCAAAGGGAAGAAAGTGGGAAGGACTTCAACCCTTCCAATCCCAGATATGGAGACATTTAAGGTGTTTCTAACTTTTGAGTCTGTGGATGAAATTATATGGTGTGACCATTTAAATGAAACCTCACCAGCAGTTCTTTTACATAGTATATTGAAGTATATTGAAGTATTTCACAAAATGAAATTTGAAATTGTCTTAAATTTTGATTTTGGGCGCTATTGGGAGGAAAAGGTTAAAGGCTTGAGACTAGAGCAGTCACAAGAATATAACTAGAAAGACTTATACGTGTAAAATACAAATCAGAGAAGCGGCTGTCAGTAGAGCGTGCCTGATCTTACAATTGGTATGTACTCCTCTTGTCAGGCAAATATTGAATTATTTTAATTGCATTTTTTGGCTTTGTTATAACTTCAATCATCTCAACTTATTTAAAAGAATTCTAATCCCGCCAATTTTGCCTGCTTTTGTTATGGTATGGGTGATCTACGCTTTTGAGGGTTCGATGGGAGAGGGATGGAGAGGGGAATGACTTTAAAGACCTGAGGCCGTGGTGGCTGCAAGAATAAAATAACTTTTAAAAAAACATACTTATACGACACGAGTGAAAGGGGTTCCCAATTTTAGTTCAAACAAGCAAAATGCCTAATGCTAGATGCTAGATTGCTTTATGGCTCCTATAAAATCGTTGTTGCAAGAGCACTGAAAACAATTTAGAATACAACATATATACCTCTTCTCATATATCCACATGAAGGCTCGCCAATGTCGATCAGTTGGTTTGGGATATAAAAATGTCCATGAGAAAACTAAAAGCCTCAAAAGATCTGGAAATGTCTTCGGAATATAGCAGCTTAGTGAGTCTGGTAATAGATCCACATTGGCTAGATGTAGACGATGAGTGAGCAGAATGACACCTGAAGAACGTGAAGAATGCTGTGCGGATCTCAGCAAAACGCTTTAGCTGCAGAAAATTGATATCTTCCACTAGACGGATTTGCTGAAACTAAAATGTGGTTCTTATGCGCGCTTAAACAAAATATTCTGCCTTATAATTACTTTAAAAAAACCCTGTATCTGTAGCAAAACGAAGGAAACACTAAAATGAGTCTCATTTAGAAACAATCTGACACAGCTGAGCTATTCACCCTCATGGAAAAGAATCAAGACAACCAATGTTTTACTGAAATGCACTTAAAAAATCAGACTTGATCCTTTACAACTGACAAAAGGAAAATGGCAACGGATCGTGTACACCTTACATATAATAAGAACACCTAATAAATCAAATCTGATAAGTAGACAGCTGCAAAAAACAAATCCAGTAAATTTAACGGAGGCTCGTTTTTCTTTGGACATATTCCTGAGGATATTAAGCTTTGAACTACTGTTCCAATCCATCATCCCTTCCTTGGCCGGTCGCACATTCTTCTGCTTTTGTTATTTAAAAATATTGATTCTCCTCCTCCCTACCCTCTCGCAGGACCGATGTTACTATCACCCTTCCCTACACTCTCCCCCAGTCTCCCCACCAGTACACACACAATCTGAATATTTCCAGAAAGGCAACAAACTGGAAATTCATGCTTTTCTAATTGCCAAGCACCGAGAAAAGAAATGTTTAGGGTTATGTGCTTCGGTTTTAATCCTTTAGCCCTCTCGCTTGTATCTCTGCGAATTACTGACCATTGGACATACGAATTCTACCGTAAAAGTTTTAAGTGTCTGCTTGGGCATGGCTGATAATGTTGAGGTGACCCATAGATGTTGCTGAAACGACCTGTTTTTGATAAGGATAAATGAAAAATCAATCAAATTCTCGTCAACCGAGTTAACTAATTTTTCACCGAAGTATTAACAAATTCGGCTGCCAGTTCCTCTAATTCAGTTTTTCTTATTTCTCGGCTTCCTAAACGAAAGTATTTTTCGTATATTCTAATCCAAACAAACAAATGACCTCGGAATTACGTACGGACGATACGACAGATTTTATGATTGTTTGCTAACGGAAGGAATGATTACTCTGATGGCCTAATTAATTTTCAGTCAGACAATGAGGTAACTATATGCGTAAAGTGAATTTTAAATTTTGAAGGACCTTCAATTTGGAGCGGAGTTACAGGGTCATTGAAACTGGGCAGACCAAAACTCCATACATTTAAAGTTAGTAATTTACATTTGCCTCCTAATCAAAACGGCGTCGGGAATCGTGAGAAGACCTCTGTGGTTAGAGCGCCCGACCGGTGTACGGGAGGTCATGGGTTCGATTCCCGTCGGGCCGCTTGGTCCCACGGCACGCTCGTGATAAATAGATATTCCATCTTTCTCATCTATACTATTTATATTTACCTGAAACACCACACACACAAGGAAACAGAAAATACACACACCTTATAATGCTGCAGCAAATCGAATTCTCAGTCAGCGAAAGCGAAATGAAAGTATTGTTTCCAAATAATTTGTGATCACATTGCACGGGTTTGTATGTTTAATTCCAAGTATTAAGTATTGGTGAATGGAAATTTCTATCCACTCTCGACTCTGTGTTTTCTTCAGCTTTGAAACCAGTTCAAGTACATTTCTAGTTCTTTTTACAAAGTAACCTTGAACTGAGTCAGCAAACGAGCACCAAACACGGTCTGTGGACTGCGGTATATAAAGTACAAAACACACTGTGAGTAGGTAGATAAAATTAGAACCAAGGACTTTGGACTTGGAATATAATACAGTCTGGATGGTAAAAAATAACATTTGGATGATCTCCGTTTTTTATTGTTTATTTTGTTTTGTTTTGTTTGTTTTATCAGGTCAGTGTACCTGTTTCCTATTTGCCTGTGAGTTCAAGTAGGAAATCGACCAAATTTGAGCCAGCGGCAAATTTAGTACTCTTTGATATATTATTAGAGCAGGAGAGGGATTAAAAGAGGTTATACCGCAGTTTTAATTGTCACTTGGTCAGACGAGGTCTCGTGAGTCTCCAGACGCTAGAAGGTGTCAACAAGACACATCGCTAATCGGGTTAATCCTTTTTAGACGGTAGTTTATTTTGGAAAAGAAGCAGAGCAGAGAGTTAAAAAAGGAGTCTAAGGGCGAACGAGCAAGTTTTGAAAACAACCAACAAAATCCAGGTAACAAAATTATCTTTTAGAGGGACGTCTAGAGAATTTAACTTTTCCAATATGACGGGGCGGTACATAAATCTGGAATTACCGTATCGGTGAAAAACGGCAGTGACTACACGAAAGCTAGCTTGAGGCAATTGTTACTTGAGCTAAAATGCTACATACATCCTTCTAACCTTATTCTGTATTTGATAACCAATTTTAGAGTGCCTCTAAGGTATATTGTCTGGCTACGAGACAGACTTAAACTGCTTGCTTATAATTACACTGCCTACAGGACGGTAACGATTCGTCAGTAACCATTTACAGTACACCTAAAGTCTACAATATTCACATTTGTTTGAAAGAATGCTTTTGCTATTCAAGAAACCAAGTCTTGTTTAAAATGTCACCACTGAAAAAGAAGCAGTACAACGCTTTTCGGCGATCTTTTCATTCGGGGTGTTGGTAAGCATAGGAGGTCCCGCATGGGCAAGCCGCTTTAATGGTCAGCCGCTTTTTTTGTGTTACATCATCGAAAAGACGAAATTGTTCGCCACATGGTTATCCTTATAAATTCGTACCGGTCATTTGCAACAAAATATATCTCGTGTGTGTTCTTTGCGGCAACTGAGAGCCTTTTCTTTACACGGCGACAGGCTGTTCGAAATTGTCCACTGTCTCATGTTTCCTTTGTAACTTTAGCAGACAGCAGGTAAATTTGTTACGGTCTCCTACTTTTTTTTTTTGGTTCAAATATGGAAGATAGAGAAACTTTCCAACTTCTTAACCTAGGAGAACTCTCAACATCTGAGCCCTGCGTCATGGAAAATTCTGGACAGAAATTATAAAAATAACATGACCTTCATTTCCTTGGTTTAACCTTAAGTTTCAAACCAAAAGACGTGTGGCGTGGCTCAGGCCTGGTTTTTACGTCTGCAGACCAAATATTTTAGTATAATATTCTCCAATATCTTCAAACTTGATGTTTAATAAACTTTTAGTTCCACTTAAAGACGTTGTTATACGTTACCACATTTATGCATAACAATTCAATTTCTGCCAATATTGAATTACGACGCTGCCAGAAACGGAAGGAAAATAATCAGAAAGACCGGAAAAAGAAAACAGACGAATGCTAGTAAACACTGACAAATGTTTCTATCCGCGAGCGAGTGGCTTAAAGGTCACCTCACCACTGACAGACTCCTTAAAATATGAGGCCATGGGTAGGGCTTTATAGATAAGCACTAACTCGCACGATAAATGTGGGGATAAGGGATTAGCGAATTTGTTTTAGGGATAATTTGATGTGACCTTCTCAGCTTGTGTGAGGGCACTTTTGACACTCTCTAAACATTCCCTATCTCAAACGGATTTCCAGAAGCGGTCTTTTCAGCGAGAAAATAGCAGCTGTAAGACTGGGGATACCCAAATAGTCCTCCAGAGGGCTTAGGAGGCTTGGACAGCTAGAAGCCAATGCTGCAAAAAACAAACTGTTCGCAGTTTTGTTTTTTTTTGCGTTGTACTTTATGTGACATTTTTCCTTGTGATCTCCTCTGTAAAGTAGCGATAGGCCTCATCATAAATATCATTACCGAGCATTATTATCATTCAATCACTCTTCAAGCACTCTTAAGTTAATTACTAAAGAAACTATGGATTGGTCTCCGAAATCCGAGGATTGTATTTCAACCTTTCACGACTGGTACGGTCATGTTCTCTTCGATAGATGTTAGTTTCCGTTAATAAATTTCGTCTTCCAAATGATTTCATTCGATTGCTGTAAAAATATATATATATATATATTCTTCATTTCCCCGTAATATGTTGACACTGCATTCGCTTATCTAATTGTTGTGGTTAGTTATGCATACAGGACTGAAATGATTAAGGACCCCCCCTTGTGTAAAGCAATGCTCATCAATTGTTTAATTAAGTTTGTTCAACTAAAACCGTGGTTAATACACAAGTAAGAAACAGACTACTCGTGCAAGCAAGGACACGTAACGATCCTTGGCAAATAATCTAATCTCGTTCAAATGGGCGCTGCCTCGTCAGACAAAGTAATTCTTCGAGAATTGTCAGTGCTTTTTTTTTTAACGAAAATTGGATTCAATTTACCTTGTTATAGTCCTGACATATTTACGTTTGAGGTCATGCAAGATGGTTATCACTTTTGAGTCTATAGATCATTGAAATTCTGTGGTTTTTGTGATCCGAAACTGTGACCGTTCAAATGAGCGATGATGAGTAGAACGGCCCCGTGGTACAAACTGGCTTATCATGCTAAACAAGTGGCAAGAATATTTCAATGGACGAATTTCAGTGGACGAAATCAACTAAAGCAAATATCCCATAAAATGATAAAACAGCTTTCAAGGTCACCGTTTTTCTTTGTTTTGTTTGCTTGTTTGTTTGTTTGTTTGGTGACATTAAGAAGTTATTAGTGAATGGGAGAAGACCAAAACTGGATTAGTTCCCGCTTGCATCGAGTACGGGCAGGCTCCCTTGTTTTGGAGTTACACGATGGAACATGGCCATCGCGTGCTTTTAAGGTTTGGAAACTATCATTCGTCAGAACCTTCACCGTGCTTACGGGCGTGATCCAAAAAAGGGACGTACTTGTTAACACGAATACCGAGTTATAATGCTTTGAACATGAGCGCTCAGTAAAGAGACACAAACGTTATCTCTGAAGGGTGGGCAGGTGTTTGATCATCACATTGCAGTGAAATGATTGTTTTAGCACTCTTTCTAGATATTACATGATGTTAGCCTCGTGTCTAAGACAGACATTAACGTATATTGACCTTCAGGACAAAAAGTCAATGTTACCAGCACACTGCAATGGTCTGCGTACGAACGATTTGACAGAGTATTGACAGGGTACAGTCGCCATTACGTTAGCCTCCCACGCAGTCGTTTTTAGGACTCCCCTAAAAACGACTGCGTGGGAGGCTACCATTACGTTCGTTTTTGTGGTTTCGGTTCCTTTTGTGTTATTACTCAATTAACAGCTGTCAGACATGACAACGAAGTGTATAAAGTTACTCCAGAACAAGCCGTTTCTGAAAACCACTCCCATTTCACGTAACACTTCAAAATTCTTTCAGTAATTTCGGTGTCCATACGAACTGAAATTTTATGAGCCAGGTGGTTTCAGTTGGCGGTGCTTTGGCCAGGCTGTTATTGCAGAATAAAGCTAGCAGTAGTATAAGCTACTCCCTGGATGGAATATTAGTCCATCACAAGTACACCCTCATTTTGCTAGTTTTCACTGCCAAATTTCATTCAAAAGTCTGATCATATGCAACCTTCGCCGAACCTGGCATTCTTCCAGTACCTCCCTTAGTGGAAATTTAGGAACAGTCTTGAAGAATGGGTGGTGACATAGCACAAGATTGATTTTCCATAAATCTACATAAATAAATATATGCACGTTTACAGTTTGAAAAATTTGCAATTACTTAACGAAAAGGCACTTATAAAACAATGGGCCTTTATGGTCTAAATGCAGTATTAAACACTGATACATATTCTAGGTTAAAACATTGCAAGCAAACGTCACTTCAGAAGAGTACTGCCAGAAATGCATGCCCATAAGATACAGCTATTAGGATTCTATGGTATGTTCAGACTCACACCTGACTTACGTTAAGAATTAAACCAGGGGACTCAAGTTTTAATTCTAAAAGCGAGAGGTAACAAGGTCGAGGGGATTTAGAAAAAATCCACTTTATCCTTCTGTTTTGTGGTTTAAGATAGCTGGCAAAATTTAGCTGTTCAGTTTACTGAAATCGCGTGCCTCGTCGTAGCGCAGACTGTACACCGGCATATGCGACAACCAGTATGACAAAAATTTCATATATCAGTTATCACCTTATTGCCTAAAGCAATAAAATGGATTCGGTAAGCTAATATAATTATACGGGTATTTAAATATAGAGCATTTTTGTCTAAAACTCTTATACAGGTGTTTTAAGGGGCTATGCAGGGGAGCTTTGTTGTGTTTGATCAAACAGCAGCGTTGCTCTGACGCATAACACATCGCTAACACAAAAAAGAACAAATAATTAGAATTATTTTTGAAGGGAGGCAAACGGAAGGATTCCTTCATTTTTTTTTTTAGTACACGTGTGGGGGGGGGGGGGGGTGAAAGTTCGCCAAAGAATCATTTCAATCCATTTCCAGGCATCCTAGCCCCCCGAAGCGAGAAGCACATACCAATAGCATCAGCGCACGAATAGAATAATCATCATCGAACTTGGGACGATCTTTTTTAGGTTTCCACTACTGCAAATGTGTCCTTTGACTTTTCAAGAATTACTTTTAGAAAGAAAAGCCATAGCCCCGTCAAATGCTTGAAATATATACTTAAAGGGGCATGGTCACGAGAATTTCGCAGATTTTTGGTCAAAACTGTGCTAAAATTATCGATAGCTAACTTTATCCATGCCCAACATTGTGTTCGAACATTTAAAGGAACATATTAACTTAATTTCATTAAGAGAAAACAAAGCATGACCATTTAAAAATATCGATTTAATGTCAACACGCTGAAAGAATTTGAAAAGTTTAGCCTAATTTTTTCAAATTGCAATCCACTTCCATCCGTGCCATCCGTAGCAACAGACGACAGAAAATGGTTTCAGTGAAGTAATATAGTCTTTGGTAGCAAAACTAAACCATTATTTGCGGGCGTTCATTGATGCGAGGACTTATTTCTTATTTTTAAAGTGAACCAAAATAGCGTGACTATGCCCCTTTAACTGCCCTTGTAGCTGACTTCTTAAAATGTTGCGGATTACTATCTTACAGAGTTAGTCTCGAGAAATTTATATTTCGTCTCACGCTCATTGGTAATGAGTCGAAATATTAAGAAATTGATTAAATGATTCAGCCTCCAAAGCCTCCCGCCACGCGTAATGAATTCATTGTAGTCGGCTCTACTGTTTCTTAGTGGTTAACAAGATGGTTCGATGCGTGCTGTTACATATGTTGTCATGCATGGCAGTAAAACTTTTATACATCACGTCAAATTGTGAGTGCAAAGTTCCATAAATCACGCGTGTCCAGTTTATGAATAAATGATCTTTTCCCCTTACAGTTTTGTCATTGCAGGGAGATATACCTTGCAGTAGCATAGTATGTCCTCAAAGAGACGTTACTACTGAACTAATGTATAGTTAGCCGCTCCCTTAACTTTGCCGGCATAGGCGAACCGATATGAGTACACTAAAAATGTCGAGGGACAAGGATGTGACAGGTGAACATAGTTGATCCTTTAAGACCTGATATGAAAATGCACATTCTCCTTACTATTCTTCATACACTTCTTATGGAACGAGTAAGGTTAATTTGTCTAAAAATCAAGGCATCTCATCCTTGATCATCACTTTCTTTATTCTTATCGCTTGAATGTTTGAACAAGTGGTGATAATGTAAGGAGAAATTTCATTTTCGTCACTGTTAGGGTTTAAAGGGTTAAACATAGTCAGCGAGTCGGGTAATAGATCGACATCACCAAAAGACGGTTACCTTGTAGATATTTTATTCTCGGATTCTCGGATTTGATAATGCAAACAGTCAATACAAGCTTGAAAGGATCAAATTTTAAATTTATAAGATTTCTAATGTAACCTCAAACTAAACAGGTTCCTTTCAAAGCAAACAAACAAGCATTGTAAAGAAGTGATACTTACAAACATTCGAGGAACGCTGAGATCATATGGCTAGATTTGCAGACTGAGAAGGACTGGAAACCAAAACGCGCAAAACCAAAGCCGTACACAGCAAGAACTTGCTCGTGTGCACACTTAAATTAGAGGAATAATATTTAGACTGATGGAAAGAATGTGTGTTTTCAAAAGTCGCTAAGAATCGCCATTTACTATTCAAATAGACGCCACTGAGCAGTAATTTTCTGCGATGCTATTAGTCGGGCTGTTAGTGTTGGTAATAATTTTCAGTATGTGGAAGAAATTCTTACACGTATTGAACACTTGTTTCCTCTGCTGAATTTATATGGTGCTTTTTGTTATGCTTTATAAGGTGATGCTTTATATTGTGCCTGTGAATCCTATAGTGTGATCATTGATACCAAACGTATCGAGTAGACATTTCATTTGGTGCTGCTTATTATGCTGACAAGGTGAGAGAACGATTAAACGGATTAACCCTGCTGGTGTTGCAAACATCGTTTGAGAGTATCTGTAAGCTTTCTAGCACATGTCTGCATGGCTGGTTGAAATATAATATTTTAATTATCAGCAATTCATGGTTGCTAGGCCGTACTTTCCGCTCCGACGGATGTATTGAATAGAGGTTAGAGGTGAAACAAGTCTAAGATATGTTAGATAAGTTTGCGGAGTAAAATGCAAATTTGGTTCACTAAAATACGTTTTGATCCTTACGGCAAGCTGATCCTTACTGCAGTGAAAGAAAGTCGGACTATCAAAAAGAAATTGTACATGTGTACAATTGAAATTGTACACGTGGAATACATTCAGAGTTGTCCACCTTTTACTACTGTAAGGATCGGAAAGAGATAAGTATGTTGTGTATGCAGGCTACCTACAATCGTAGACACAATCAGCTGAAACACTTGTCTCAAGCTCTTAATTCGCCTATCTATATATATATGATATGTGCAGTTCCCCTTGCCCTATAGTTGACTCAAGCAATCGTGGAAGTTGGAAGTTATTTTTATCAACACTGAAAAAGGGACAAGGAAACATCTAATGAAGAAATCACTCAGTCATTCTGGATATTGACACGCAATAATCTCAGCATAAGAAGGATAAGACTAAAACGTCCCGAACAGCTTCTACAAGATCGAACAATGGTCAGACTTTCTGAGAGCTCGGCGATTCAATTTCTGTTATGGCTTCAACTTTTTTTCTTTCCTTTCAGTTTTTCTGAGTAAACTGACAATGATTACGTAACTATCTAGCCGTGCTAGCTGCGTTTGTTACATTCCAGCAGGTTGTTTTTTAAACTTTGAGGTAGTCCATCAAGTTAACTTATTGTGATACCTTTATGTCTGTTCCTTTGAGATCCACGAAAGAGAGGGGCTATGTAGAGCCCAGCTGGAATTAAAGGGGATGCAGAGAATTGGCGTGTAGGTGTAAATAGGATATACACTACCTGTTCCCCTATTGTTTTGAGAAATGGTTTCTACCTTTTCTATTGATAAGGACTAAGAGAGCCCATGGAAATTCACACACATTTGATACTGAAAAGGAAAAGAATTTTGAGCTCTAATTGTTAAACTAGCCTACCCGAAAATTTACAAAGAACATCCTACCTTTCCAGACATTTAACCAATTTACAAATACTAAAACAATTAAGGTTTTAGTGAAGCTAAAGTTACATCTAATCTTAAGTTTTATCATAGTGAAATCGAATGGATGATAAGCGTTTAATACGAATGTTTTTACCTTTAAGGCCATTGAGTGTGTTCCTTCCAGAAGATGTTGTCGGAAATGTTTCCCTCTGGATGTACACAGTTATATAACGATGTTACCCTAATTAGCATCTGCGTGACCCGTGCCAAAATTCGTGTTCCATATACTTTGGTTATGCAATTCTGAATCAATTTTTTAACTAATGAACTCTCATGGTGAAAAGCCAGGAAAGGATATCCCAATTATTTTAAAGTTAGAAACTTTGTCAAGAGTAAGCTGGCAAGTTCACAAGCAGTAAAGAAACGCAATTTCATTTGCGAAGCATTGAAAAAAAAAGCACTACATGAAAACTTGATAGCGATAGCTTTGAATTCACACTCTTAAGGATTCAGGGGGTTGAGAACCTCCTTGTGCAGCAATGTAACAGTACTGTAAGGAAATAATGTTGACTATAGCTCTCTTGAATATAGCTTTTTATACCAACACTGAAAAAAGTTAGAAACATCCTGCACATACCCGTACGAACGATTGTTATTTGAACAGTATAGAAGACTACTTATAAACACGTTGCATGACGTTTGTCATTTTTGGCGCGAAATCATAAACTACTCTTTCACACTAAGAGTATTCGAAAGGTATTGACAAAGACACTGATACATGAACTACTGCATCATTTTCCAAGCCTTATTAAATGTAAACCAACCGTAGCTAAGTAGCTTGGCACCAAACTGACGCGAGGAGAAACGGAAAGCGCCAACTAACAAATATTTGAGCGGGAAGATTAAACGAATCAAGTAAAGTTGCAAAATTGATATTTTAAGGTTTAGCGCAAAACAAACTTTGAAGAAGGTCAGAGAGCTTTCTGACATTCGTGCATTGAAAAACAACAATATTGAGACTCGTATTTAAGTTCGCTATTCAAAAACTCGGCGTCTATTGTCGCCATTCTACTTTTTTCTTTTGGATTTTCAAGACGATTTTTTTTATGTTTTTACAACTTGAAATGCCCATTTCTTCCTGCCTAAATTATTCATTCTGTTCGATTTAAAGGTTGGACCATTCTGAACGCTAAAAAAAAATCACTGTTGAGATGACATGATCACGACTCTCTTTCAGATGTCTTCGCATTACATAATTCAAGTAACAAGTACATATCGTTTTTTTTTACTGAAAAAAGTCATGAAGGTCAAACTTAATTACATTAGAAATATTATGTAAAAATTGTTACGTAAACAATATGCTGAACATTTTGGGCCGTGGTATATTAACCGAGGATTAGCCTGCGATTCCAGTTATTTGGGCGACTTTTCTCTGTAAGAGCGTCTACACCACGATGACGAACTCCTGAGAACAGCAAGCTAGGCCGCTCATAGGTAGGTGTAGACGTCGTTTAAGCCCCTTACCCCATTTCTTTTCTCTGATTCTCACTCAAATGCAACAGTTTTGTTAAAAGAAAACAAGAACAAAACAATGGCCATTCCCCGGGAAAAGCGCGCCAGATGACGACGACGTCTAATCTTGGTCTTCGTGGAATCGGGCTCATCCCCGTTCAAATAATGCAATTAAGGCTCCGCTTAGCCGTGGCTTTTGAAGTTCTCATCTAAACCTCGATTTAGTCATCGGACCTTTACGTATGCTTGCAGGGCATATTACTTGGGGAGGGCTTTGCAGTAGATTTGGTAAATAGCTTTGCAAATTTGTAAGGGCTTCTAGCTGCGACATACACTGTATTTATATTTTTGATAATACGGATACAGCTTCCAACTTCCTAGCCTTTGAGAATTCTACAAATCTGATGTTTGCGTCATAAAAAATTCAGGAAAAAATGATGAAAATAATGTGACCTTTGTTTCACCTTTAGTTTCAAATAGTGAGACATGCACCCCGGCTCAGTCCTATTTTGTTAGTTCTATTGATAAAATTGTAAAGCTTGATTATTTTAAAAAATAAAAGTTATATCGAGTAGTTTTTATTTTTCGGATGAAGTTCATCATGCTTTAATTTTCCAGACTTCGATGCTTTATAAAATTCTAGCTCCACAGCAATTCAACTTCCGCTCAATTGAAAAAAAGTGACACCACATCCGAAATGCTGTGCACTTTTCAACACGAATATTGAGTTGTAAATACGTTGCATAGGAACACTGACCAAAGGGCAGGCGCTCAGGTGGCTCCTTAAGGCTAGTGATTTGACACCGACACATCGAAACTCGTGTCTTAGCACTTTCTCTGGATATTTCATGTTGTTAGCCTTGTGTGTTAGGCCGACATTACTGCGTGTTGACCTTAGAGACAAAAAGTTAATGCCACCAGTACACTGCAATTGCCCGTATAAGAACGACTTGACAGAGTATTGGCAGGGTTACAGTTGAAATTCTTCTCTTTATTGCGGCGCCTGACTCCTTTTTGCGGCATGATTCAGTTTACTCTCACGTATAACAATATGATGAAAAAAGGTACCCGAAAAAAAAAACGCCGTTTAAGTAAAACACACCCATTTCACTTAAAAGTTCACTCAGTGATTTCAGTGTACAGACGAACCTATTAAACGAGGCCTCAGGTTTTTGGAATAAAGTAACTTGGACAGCATGCGGACAGCATATTAGTACCATCACAACTTCCATTATTTTTTGGTTTTCCGTCTGATCAAAGGTCTGCTGATAATATGTAAGTTTCAACGCGCCTACTACTCTTGATACTATACCACCACGGGTCATAAATATCCTTATTAGCAAATGAAAAACAGTCGTCAAGAACGTAGAGCATGAGTTCACTTTGCATAAATTAACAAAAAATGTAGACAAATCTTATAAATAATACGTGAAGCGGAGTAGCTGTTCTCCACTCATCACGGAAAAACGGCTAAGTTACAAACAGCCACAACCACACCATTTCTATACTTTCCTGGCAAGGATGTGCGCAATTTGGTTTTAAATCGAAAAGATCCACTTTGGAGAATTTGCAGAAAAAGTCGCACGTTTCTCCCCGCAAGCGAACACCGTGCCATGTTTGTTGTGTGACTAATTTCAACTGCCCATGCAAGTAGGTGTCGGTTTTCATGCGTGACCAATTTGTGTCTGCTTTCATCGTGTATTATAAAAGTCGACCTGTTCGATTGATATTTTAAATTTGCCCTGTGTTTTGCGAGTAAAGCAAGCCAAGCGAGTTTCAATGAGGTCGCGAAGCGACTGAGCGAGCGACGAAGTCGCGAGGGCCCACTAACCTGAAAAAAAAATTAAAGGAAGTGGGAAAGTCGAAACGTGTTGTTCAGTGGTGAATTGTTCACGGGTGCCAGCTTGTAGATATAAATGCACGCAGAATACGACAAATTTGCATAAATCACTGCAGGGCACTAAAACACTATTAATGGTTGCCCAGAGTGAATGATCAGGCACTACGCTATGTTCTGCCGTTTTGACCAAGCTTTGGTCGGGTTTATAAGAGTGAAAATTTTAACGGGAGAGGGATTTGCGGAATGAACGTTTTGTAAGCAAAGTGCTGCCCAAAAAGTTATGTTCGCGAAATTTTAGCGATGTCAGCGTCAGACTTACAAGTTCGGTCCCTAGTTTCAATTTCATATAGGCGTGATGGATTTCGGAAATCAAATGGCCTACTTTATCTGACAGAATTGTGGTCTAAAAAATGGTTAAGAGCAACTTTTTGAGCTTTCATTGTTGTCGCGTGTCTCAACAAAACAAATGAGCACCATATGCGATAAAATATTCGTAAATCAATCGCCACTTCATTATCAATAGCAATGAAACAGATTTGGTAATCTAATATATATCCTGATGCCTTTAACCATTGCTACATATATTATTCAGTACTGAAATTTCTATATTTTCCTTATGAACACTTTTTTACCAAGAGCCTCTCTTAGTAGGGAGAAGTGTTTATAGCTAAGCTGCCCTTGTTGATGTCTTCTTGAAATTATTGATGAGATTACGAAATTTACAGTCGTCATAAGTAGCCAAGACCGGGACAGTATTTTTCTTTTTGTTATTTTGTCGGGGCGTATCAACAAAATTCAACTGGAATTCTTCTTTGTTATCACTTGTGTTCAAAGTCAACGATGAAAAAAAATCGAACTACAAAATTCTGGATACTGACACGCAATAATCTCAGACCAAACACAAAAGCGTCTCAAAAAGCGACAAAAGAGCAAACAATGGTCAGACTTTTTGCGTGAGGTCAACAATTCAATTTCCGTTATTACTTCCACCATTTTGTTCTGAATATTTTACCCCATTATGTAACTGTGTAGAGGGACTAGCTTACTTTATTACATACTAGCTTAAACTTTAAAGTAGTTAACTGTGTTCTTTGTTGGTTCGACCTTAATTTCTGTTCCTTTGAAATGTAGGAAAGATGGGGGTGGGGGGGGGGGGGGGGGCTCTCCTGACATAAACTTTGTAATTACCGTATGCAAACCTTAGTGAGCCAAGTTGGAATTAAGTAGGATGCAGAGAATTGCCTCGTTGGTTTACAATGGGGGAGACAATGTACCCTCTTTTGTCTTGAGAAGTGGTTTCTACTTTTTCCTATTTCAGTATAGACCGATGGGAATACACTATGTATTTAGACTGAAAAGGGAAATAATTTAGAGCTCTAGTCGATACAGTAGCCTACCCAAAACATACAAGAGGAATGTCTTGAATGTCCCTCCTCCTCCGGCTGTTTTCAAATGCTAAAGCAAAGCCCTCTAGCATTGGTTTAATGCGGCTAAATTTACATTTAATCTTAAAGTCTATCATAATGGAATGAAACTGGGTAATAAGTATCTAATACGAATGTTTTTACCTCTAAAGTTAGTGTGTTCCCTCCAGAAGATGTTGTCGGAAATCTTACTTCTGGATGCATACAATTATATAAAGTTGTTTCCTAAATTAGACTTTGCGTGACCCGTCTGAAAAAATGCGTGTGGGATGAGGTGATGGAATTTTATTACTACTCAGCACATCTTAAAGGCTGTGTAAGCATACTTTAGTTATGCGTTTCCTGAATCAGTGGTAGAACTAATGGACTCTCCCAGTGGAAAACCAGGAAAGGATATTACAAATTAGTCTAAAGTTCAAACCTTTGCCAACAATAAGTTGTCAAGTTTACACGCATTGAATAAGAGGAAAGCATTTGCACTTGCAAGGCACCGAAAAAAGAAGCACTCGCGAAAATATGATGGACTAGCTTTAAATATCCACTCTTCAGAATTTTATCCACCGACTTTTTAATTTAGAACAACTCTGTGCAGTAACGTGAAAGCCACTGCAGGAAAGTCCTGTTGAATATCGCTTTCATCTGGATCAAGCTTACAATTTCCATTGTTATCCCAGCACTGAAAAAGCTATAGAAACGCTGCAAAACATAATAAAAAGCACCACATGAAGTTTAAACCGCTCACTAGTTTTTATTCGAGTCACTCTTTTTCGAATGAACATTTCATGTACATTATCAAAAGCTAGTTGTATGCACCTTGCATGACTAAGGATTCAAGGGGCGTTTGTCATTTCTGGCGTGAAATCATCAACTAGTTTTTAACACTAAGTGCTCCCAGAGGTGTCGACAAGACGCTGTTACACGAGCTGCCCGCAGCAATTTTCAAGCTGTATCGAATATAAACCAACTATAGCTAAGTAGCGTGGCGCCAGACGCGAGGAGCGAGGAAAAAGCACGACGAACAAGGACTTGAGCGGGAGGACTAAACAATTCAGGTAAAGTTGAAAAATTGATTTTTGTTAGGTTTAGTGCAAAACAGATTTGAAGAGCATAACGAAGCTCACTGAGATTCGGGCATTGAAAAAAAAAATACCGAGTCGAATTCAACTTGCCACTCAAATATTCGGTCTCTATCGTCGTCATCGATCTAAAGCCTTTTATTTTTCCTCTATGATTTTACTTTTCCCACTTTGTACCGATCATTTTTTTAATCAAACAATTTGAAGATTAAACACATTGAAGATGAGATGAATGGACAATTCTGTTTACTAAAAGAAAACACGATAAAAATGGAATGACCTTATACTAATTTCTTTCAAATATAAAAATCAAGCAGTTTGAGCTGTTCTTTTATGTATTTTGAATTGAATTTGAACACACTTGGGATTACCATAATTCAGGTAACAAATACATATCACTTCTTAATGAACTAAAATGTCATGAAGGTCAAAACGTAACAATATTATGCTGAACATCTTATGTTTGCTGTCGGGAGATCTATTTATTGGATGTGCCTAAAACGGGAACAGTTTTAAACGCTTCGTTTTGAGATATAGTATAGATTTTGACCAAACTGGATCTCTCGATTTTGTCCATTTTGGTCTTCAGTAATGTTTTACCCACTAGTCGTGGTAAACTTCATTTGGCGGTATATCCCTGTAAAAGGGAACTTTCTTCCCTACTTCTGTAACAGGGCAAGAAAAATGAAACATTTTGGTCTGAAATAGAGCAAGAGTTACGGGCGCTAGGACCAGGATGATTGACCACACTAAAAATGACTTGAAAATGAAAACCCCAGCCATTTTCAATTCATTTTACCTATCTAAACTAAAGTTGGGCATAAATGCCTAACTTATGTATGACACTTGACAGTGGTCTCTTTTGGAGCTATTGCCGGAGGCAGTTTGCTGATTTCTTTTGTTTTAGAGAAAAATGTAGCTGCCACAAAACTGCCCAAAAACTAATTAAAAACAAAAGTTCTTTTTTCATATTACATTTCTTGGCCTTATTCCCCTCATTATTAGATTTTGAGTCCTGTTTATATATCGTATTTCAACTTTTGAACGTACCCCTTAATAGCCTCAAAATTTGGCATTCGCTTAGGAATGATAGCTATTTTAAGGTATCGCTCAATTACTTTTGTTGCTTTTGATTATGCAGCACAAGAAGCTGCTGCATGTAAGGTATCGCCTTTTGAATCTCTGGATAAAACTGCGAACAGTGACAATAAAATGAAAGTATTTTTTTGTCAGTCACCAATCTCGCAATACATTGGACTCGCAATGTCTAAAGCTTAGACATTTTTTTCAAATTTTGACCTTGGTTTTCGTAGCGCCGAAAAAGGATAACAGACTACTTTTTGTTGACAAAGTAAAGAGCTTCTATTTTGACATCTCACTACGCTTAGATTTTTTTCTGTCGCGTTGCATGTAAGGTCATGTTTAGTTAAGTAATTATTTTCTTATAATTTATGTGGATTTCCTGTCGAATATGTAAACCGGAAATCCTCCCTTAAACGATCAAAAACCAGTTTTACTCAATAGGCCTCTCAAGATCTTATCGTAAGATGGGCGAACATACCAGACTGGCGACTAATACCTTTGTTGTGACATTATTACAAGCTTTCTTCGTTGGATACTAAATATAATTTTTTTTGGAGAGAGGAAACGCAGTATCAGAAGTTCTGTGGCATTCTCATCAAATCGTTTCTGTCAGTTTCTTTTTTTTCTACTTTTGTATATTGTAAATTTATGTGAGGTGTCTAGAAAAGAAACACCCAAAAAAGACTGCGAAAAACAGCTTTCCTCAGAAATCATTCTAACAAGGGATTGTGTGGTGACCTGAGCTATTTAGAATTTAAGGTGTTATGGAAAAATTGTGAAATTCGGTATGTATTACCTAACGCTATTATACCCTAACGTCTAGTCGTGCAGTATCAATCTACTTGATCTTAGCCTTTAGATAAAATCCTATGGTGTGACCATTCAAATGAAAGCTTTTGAGAAGTACTTTCCTATGATCTTTTTTCGTATCTTTTTCTGTAATCCTATGATTTCCTATTCCTATGATCTGTCCTACAAAATTACTTCTGAGATTTTTCTTGAATTTTGATTTTTTATTACCCATAATAGTATCCGGCATCAATGATACGTGTGCTTTGTTACTAAATCGAAACAGGTGTGAAGTGTGGAAACTGAAAATTAAAATTCAATTGACTTATCACGAGAACTAAAACTAGCATTAAATGCTTCTTACCTGACGAAAAAGAAAAGTGCCTACTCGCACTTAAATTCCCAGAGTTCATTAAAAGCTTGTAACAAAACAGTACAACATAATTTATACATTTTTTACACTGGAACAATTTTTAGTGTCATTCCCTTTTGGGCTGGGGCCTCAGTCGATTCGTTTTTCACTGTCAACACTTAGTTTCTAGTTATCATATTTAGCATGCCAGTGCTTACTTGCACGAAAATCTCACTAGCGTTACAATGAGACTTTTTGCAGCGATGGACACGAAATGTCCAAAGTCCACTGAAGGATCACGAAATGTCCATGATATGAGGACTATGGCCAACTTTTTTCTTTTTTTTTTCTAAAATATTACGCCGACAAAGCAACACTCTTTCTTTAAGCATTGTCAAAAATAAATAGTGAGCCAACAAAAAAAATGAATTTTTTCGATAAGCGGTGCAACAATGCCTAGTGTTGGCTGACAACCAGAAAAAAGAAGATTGTGATGGGATTGTGTTGGGATGAGAACACTGCAAGAAATCAGCCCATCACTCCAGCAGGCGAATCTTGAGCCGTGTTATGTGACGCCATGTGACTTTCAACTCCCTGGATAAAATCTTTCGGTGTGACCGTTCAAAAGAAAGCAACTAATCATTACGTTTCTATGGTATCGTTTGTTTCTCAAAATTAAAAAAAAAATTAAAATTTGGATATTTTTGGACTTTTCATTTCTAACGCTCTTAGGAATGAAAGGTTTGGATCGTCAAGCGCCTACTTAATTAGTTTTAATTTGTCTACTCTGTTACAATCATCGAGACAGACATCATTGAACGGTTTCAAATAGACCTTGCAGGCAAGTACAGTTTTTGCAGCTTTGCCATGCAAGCCAAGAAAATGTGCTCTGCGACATTACATATTTCGTTTTTAATTGACTAAAATACTCTCCCAGTGATCATGTAACACATGTGGTTTGTTTTCCAATATGGTAAGTTCTGCTCCTTGTCTGTAGTGAAAACACTACAGACAAGGTGAAATTGCCTTGAGCTGAACAAAAATCAACAGTTTGTTGCATCTTTCCATATCGTATATTCTGCAACCAAGATCAGCACTTTGTTATCGAACATGGACTTCAATGTTTCACTCTTGATTATAAACACCCGCGTTTTTTTTACGATCAGTCGTTTCCCCAGTGAGGTATAAGAACTTCTTTTTGGCGTAAAAAATAGCCGACTGCGATGCAAGATTTATCAGAAATACAACAGACGGCCTCCGTCATCTTACTCAGCTGCAACACGTAGGTGCAACGTTGACACATACCGCGACCCTAACCCTCTTAAGCCTTCTTATATCTCCTTTTGTTGTTCTAATTTCTGACAATCGGTCCTTCGTGTTCGATATGTCTAAACTAACTAACTTTTGACAATTCTGAAACTAGTTCTACTTCCTTCTTTGGAGACGAGATATTGACATTTAGAATGGAGATCTCACGTGAGCTCATACCCACTGTATGCGCATCACACATATGTACGCGAGTTGCTTTGAATGGTCATTGGGTGCCCTCGTACGTAAGTAACCCCCGGATCATGCTTTCGTATCTAAATGTGGCGCACAAATGCTGTTGGGAACTTGGTTAAGTGACACAATGACAGTATTCATCCTTTTGATGCAGTTGGCCCAAAGAATACGCTCTATGACAATATATATCATTATATCTATTTCTTACGCAGCACCACACAACATGGATAAACATCTAAGCGACTCGCTTTGAATGCTTGTGGTTTGTCCTATTAGAAAGAACTAGTCCTTGGGAGCTCTGAGTTTAGGCTAGGCTATCATTTATTAGCAGATGATCCAAGGACTCTTGCTTGTCATCCGAAATTCGTTCATTCGTGTCGAAAGTCAACGAATTGGCAAAACGATATTTTACCATATATGGCTGGCATTCCGTCCACGTGACATGATAGCTACTAGATAAGTGAGGAATTCCTTCATACGTTCCGGTCATTACAGGTAAAACGCAACAAATGAAAGTAATTACAAGTTGTCTTGACAGGGAATGTATCCTTTAACCAAGTTTTTCAAAAGCGGCCTTAACTATGTCAAGGATTTGCTATTTGGCAGGTTAGCTTACTTTGTAGGTACCAAATGTAGTAAGCTAGGTTCAAAACCGAAATCAATATTTTAATCGAACAAACATAAACACGTACGAAGGTTCTATTTATCTACTTTTATGAAGATTCTACGTTTCCACAGCTTTTGCTGGTTTTTCTCAGCCAGTGGAGAAGTTTTACATGGCACCTTCAGCTTTCTTTAGTATGACCTCAACTATCTTAAAAACAAAGCAAAATGTTAGAAAACCAAGCGGCAAATGAACTGAAGGAAATGAACTCCATAAGGAGCAGAGATCCTTTAGTAAGTGAGAATGAAAAACAATGGAAAGAATAGAATTGGATTACAAAGCGCAAAAACTTTAAAACGGCACCTTCGATTTTCTATAGCGTTATTTTAAACATCTTAATCATAGGCAAACTGGAATCAAGAAATGAACTCCATAAGTGCCAGGAATCCTTTTTAAAGTGAGAAAGAGTGAGGGTGGCAAGGATGGACTTGGATTACAATGTGGGAAAAAGCGACGCATGCATTTGCAAGTTTTGTTAGGCAGTAAGTTTATTTTAAAAAATAAGCCCTGTTCCTCTCCTCAACTCACACACAAGTTCATCACTATCATTTCGATGGAATTGCTTTGAAACAATATTTTAACAATACTCAGATAGACCATGTAACAACCCATTGATTTCCGTGTAGTTGAGACACGCCCTTGATGCGGGCTGTCAAAGATACCAACTTTAGCAATACAAAATGGTCAACTGTCATACGTTAAACAGTTTTATACTAATTGACATTTGCTTGGAAAGGCGAAAAATAGATGAACAGGTCTCTAACGTTTCAGGTAGCTGAAAAAATACCGGTGGAATTGTTACAAAAGAGACAGAGATGAGGTTCAAGTATATTTTTCTGTACGTTTTTGGCAACCGTTTAATATATATCTGTATTTCCACGTTTTCGTTCAGGACAAAAATGCTTTTAACATCCCACTCGCCTTCTTGTTAGTCATGTGGTCCTTTTATTTCAAATTACTGGCCTTTATCAGTGTAACAAAAAAATGAACAACACTCAGCAGCTTCGTTCCACGTTCTTTCTTATTGACGCGTTTACTAAAAAACTAATTAAAAGTAACCGACCAAAAACAAGAGGTAAGAATACCTGCAGAGGTTATTTTCTGAAGAGGCAAGCAACTAAAAGTAAAACACCAATTTTATCATCAACTTGGCATCGATAGGATAATTCAGTTCTTCCGACATGATGGAAGTAAAGTTCACGGCGGTTTTGCGTGGCAGCTCCGCTACAGATTGAGTGTAGGTAAAATACAAGGATGAAGTTCCTTGATCACGCAAAACAAGTGACACCATTCCTACATTCTGTTTTGAATAGCATCGCTAAATAAACAACATTCACACGAATAGGATTTCATCTGACAGATTCCATAAAGAGTCACCGTAGATCACAAGACTGGAAAGTTTAGTTAACTCACAACCAGTTTTCAAAATCCTGACATTATAAAGAAATAGATTTTTCATGCCTTCGTTTGATTTGGGAGAGTACGATACTGAAAATGGTGGAAAATTAGATCCGAAATTCTGTCCTTCCCCTTACGCAGAATCGGATGCGGTTTTAGACAGATTGGCCTCTTTTAAGCATTTAATCAGAGTAAATAGTCCATTTCCTGTCATTAAGACGTCTCGCCACAAAGAAACACTTGATTTAGTTTCTTTTATTTTCCCTTAACATGTTTGCCTGGAACTAATTTTGACTGCTTTGCATAACTCTCTGGTGGTGTTACCTAACTTGGAAATGCCAGGACTATTTTTAGTCGGGGGAAACTGAATATTTTCCATTGAACAAAATCTTACACACACAACAGAAAGGAATTAGAATAGTTTTATTCGAAAACAAGAAACTGCTTAACCTTGTGCTAGAAAGATGACCTGATGCCAAAGTAAGCATTAAGACGTCTCGTAACAAATCTTTCGCGAGTTCATCTCTAGTTATCCTCTATTTCCCTAAAACCAATTCGCAGCAGGAATATATAGTGCTAACGTTTTCCGTTGGCCAATTCAATGATAATTTCATTAGTGGCAAACCGGCGTCACCTCCCAAAGAGAAGCTAGGTGGTGCTTAGTCGTCTAATTTTGTCTATTAAATCATGAAAAAGGTTCAACATTGATGCATGCACTGGAACAGGGAAACGTAAACCTCTGATGTTGAATGTACAAAGGGTCTCATCAGAGTCTTACTTGACTATCAGTGATGACAGTTATCTGTGAACAAATTTTTTGAAATTAGAACAACGTTCATCGAATTTTGGCTTCAGGCACGCAAATATCTCAGTGGATGAGAATCGAGTAGGCTTGCTTGACCCTTGCTTGTAAGACGCTTATGTGCCTTCAACCGAGCGCAAATCAGTGGCCTTAACCGTTAATACATTACGGCGTACTATTTTAGGCAGTCTTGTTTTTCTTTCTAAAACGAGATCTTTAATCTAAACTTCAGCAAGAAAACCGCAGACTTCAGATTATGGCTGCTTGTGGGTTTAAAGCTAAAGCTTGCAACGATTACCAATAATAAAAAAGATTTAAACGCTGCAAACAACTTGCTGTGTTTGATGCTTAGAACGCATCTCACGGACTTTGAGCTTCGCACGCGATAGGCTCAAGTTATGAAGAACTCGTACCACCCTAACTAGGCAATCAGCCATGCCACGCAATTTCGGTTGATAAACAGCTTTCGAGCCAATCTTGGTTTGAGGGGCAACCAAACATTCACCCGCTCCTTTCTAAATTTCACGCAGATTATGTCTTCTCGCCATTGCAAGGTGTGAAAAGCAAGGTTTTATAGCTGTGTCAACTCTTAGACACATTTCATATCTTAAACGCAATTAATGGCAACACGACAGCCGTGGCAATGGGAGGTTAACAATGTGCCCCTAAGCAGTTATTTCTTAACCACGTATTTACTTGTACCAATTTCAACTAGGTTATTAAACAACAAGTGTCACTATAAGGGCTTTCATTTGAATAGACTCAAAAGATGCACTGAACCCCAATGGCGGGAGCTTTACAAGGTTTGGCTGTAGGCCGAGTAAAAGGGTAACTGACTCTTACTTTGGACCAAGGATAATAATGTTGGGCCAACTGCGACTGAAATAAACTAAGCCGACAAAAACATGCAAGATGGTGTTTACTTTGTGCATTTATAAAATCCCACTCTTCGCCTGGAGTCCTTAAGTTTAAATACCCATGCAGACATCCGGAAGTTTTCCTGCTGTCCTCTGGCTGTTCTAGTGCATTCAGTCTTAGAACAATGCATAAAGTCTTCAGGCATCACTAAAGAGTGAGTTGTGTTAACATTGTTCCTTCGCAGTGCCAGACCTATTGTCGATGTTCTTAGACTAAAGGAAACTTAACCCCCGTCCTAAAAACCTAAACCCTTCCTTTTTTAAGAGCCTTATAAGAACTATTGACGGATCGGATTTGTTAAGTAAGCTGCACCAACTATGTTTTAAAACATGTAACTAGGTTTGTGTTGCTTCTTGCCACACTCATTGTCGATGTTTTTCAGTAGAAATAAAGCAAATATAATCGCTAAATCGTTTTCAGAAAAAAACCACAGATTGATGGAAACTAAAACCACCACTATGCCTTAATATTTGTTTACTTTACTATTTTGCGTAAAGAAAAGGATTCTAGCTTGCAGGTTTTTGGCAAACAAGGACCCTATCATGCAGCCTATGTCTGGTGAAAAATAGTTCGATATTCCGGTGGACCTGACAAACGTAGCTTATTTGAGTGGGGGTGACGTATAAGGCTAGATTGCAATAGATTGTCGGCGTTTGTTAAACTGCTAGTTGAGTTATGACGGACTGTTTAGACTCACCGCAGATATGCAATGACAATTGAGCCAAACATATTTTCGTATTTACAACAGAACACGGTTTTCAAAGTGCACCAATGCGGTCCCATTTGCTCACGCCAGGAGAGGAAAATAAGTTTTCCTCCAGACCTTGTAAATGAGTTGAACGTTAGTGTCTGTGTGTGAAACGTTAAATGATCATCCAAGTAAAAGTATACTATAAAAATGGTGTTGGTTTTTATGTCTAGAAATGTGACCATTTCGACATTTATTATGAAAGACTTTAAATGCTACCACCCAATACACTTTCAGTTTTGATTATTTTTTTTTTAGAATAAAAGGGCAATGTAGAATCCAGACCGCCTGATAAATATTATTGAAAGGAAGAACGGATCGTTTTCATAGACAAACAGAGGATTAGTAAACATTAGCAGAAGCCTGCTGCGTAACAACAACTGGTCAATAGCTTCTATTCATTTGATTCATATTATGAACTATGAAAAGGTCATTCTGACCTGTACCCACCCAAGACTAGTAAGTCGGTACATATCAGTAGGGAAACTAGGTTGTTATTTATGCTGGAGACAACAAAAAGCAAGTTCTATCCTCTTTCTCCCAGATACTTGCAAACGTGGCTAATTTTTGGCATCTGAAATATTGGACAACTCATAGCACAACAAAAAAAGGTTCTGCAGAAGAGCTAGCATTTCATTGGTTCGCGCGTGAGGATTTCATCAACAGAATCAAACATTGGAAAGCATAATACACAATACCATATGATAGAACTGCTCAGTGGCTTTAGTCGGTCCGCATTATAGGCTTCAAAGTTAGAACGGTCTTTTCTTACTCGATGTGTGATTCCAGGAGTAAAAGGTGTAACTTATGGGTTGTGTAGATACATGCAGTACATGCATGAACATGTAGTCAGGTAATCACTTAGAGTGTGAAAAAAAAGTAAGTCGAAATGTACTTCAGTATTAAAGACGCATACAAAAGCTAATTTTTGGGCCAACTAGCTGTGCTTACCTTCTTGCAGCCAAAGATGGAGGTATAGCAAAGTACGCGCACATCGGTAGTCTGGACCGCATTTACGTTGAAACAGTAGTTTTAGCCAAAAAAAAGTCAAGAGTTTGTAAAATACACTATTTAAGTGTAAACAGTAGTGTAACTTTAGATACGTGATACTGATTGCAGCTAGAACTTTCAGGCTGAAATGACCTGAGGGCCAGTGCAATGTTAAAATTCAAAATCTCTTTAAATTACAGTTGAAGAATTATAAAGCGACACAGAGAAAAATAGTATTTAAAAAATGGCGTGCGAAGATGTGCATATGATTTTGTAAGAAGACTTCGCGTGTTTATAAATCGCGTGTTAAATTGCATTATTTTGTAATAAAAATAAAAATAAAGACATACTTTTCGTGCGTGGCTGTCTTGGAGTCTTATTAGCGCTATCTGAGTCGATGAGAGCCGATTAACACCCCAGGTTACCACCGTAGGTATATAACTCGCCAGACAAATTTTATACACCTCTTTTTTACTTTTTTCGGTCCTCGATTCGATTTCCTACAAGGGACGATACTCTGACCGGGATCAACTAGGCTGAGAAGTAAGAACCACGAAAAACAAGGTATGAAAATTTCATATCGCTGCAGACGTATGTTTGCACATGCACGGACGAGCTGTGTTGTTATTGGTTACCGGAGATTTGTGATCTGATGGTTCGAATACTCCCTCGTTTGTATGAGGTTTATCGCGTGTTATTTTAGCGTCTTCGCTGGACGTAGCCTCAACAAATTGATGATCTCACAACGAGTCAAACTGCGTTCTCTTACGCACTGAAATCATGTAACGGTTTTCTTTGCGGATTGTTCTTAAAACCATTTTATTTTCTCCTTATTTTGTAATCGAGTGTCGTAAGTCTCCCTCCCAAAGTCTCCCGCCAGAACCGGTGAGGACCCGTGATCAAAGTGGAAAACAAAGTTCAAAGCCCTGGTGTTTTTCATCTCTACCAGCTGCCGAATTTAGCAATATTTCTCTGGATTAACCGGTATTAATTTTACATCTAGCGAGTAAGGTTTGCATTCATGCCGAAGGTGTGACTGTGCGGAGAAATTCACCGGCCAACATAAGATAGCGGACTGGCAGCCGGGGGGGGGGGGGTAGGGGGTAGGGAGTAGGTGGGGGATTGGCGAAGAGAAGGTGCTAAGTCTGCCGTTATAGTACGACATTAAAATACAAGGAAAAATATGGTTTTTGTGTTTACTAGAGTAAGCACGAACTTTTTTTTAAATTTGACAGTAATCTAGTGGGACATTTCATTTGTCTGTTATAAATACAAAGACAGGAGTTGTCTGAAATTCAAGCGGAGTTTAAGTAAAGGATTAATGATGTATATATAGATAAACTCAATAGTAGTGTACTTATAGTAACCGTCGGAAATTAAAGGCGTCGCCCCTCGACAAAGTGTTTTTTAACATGTTTACAAAGACGCGTGTCATTCCTCTTTTATAGCGTGTCCAAAAATAACACTTCATAATAACCAAAATTACAAAGTATGATCTTTTAGCAGGCAAGCACGCAACTTAGAATGGGTTCATAAATGCACATGTAATAGTACGCACGAGGACAAAAGCACGCAACGGATTAAGTTTGTTCAAAGTAGTCTATTTAACCTTTTTGTGTGCTTAACTTTGTGAGAGCCGAAAAGCGAAATGCTTAGGGACTTGGCACGCTAGCTAAGTTTGAAGTGCTTTTCCGTAGATTAGAATTTACCATTATTGTATTGCAATTCAAGCAAAAGCACTCTTTTTAACCTCGTGACATGCTATTTCTGGGCGGCTTCTTGGCCCTTTTTAAACTGTGCTAGCTTATAAAACAAGTTGACATGTCTTTCTATATTTGCCCTATGCACATTCGACGAAAGACGTTAACATTTGAGTAAATTTTTGACTTCATTCTTGCACATGACGTGTTTTAGAATGACGCCCTCTCTTGCTGCGGCAAACATCACATTCGCCTTGCGTGACCAAATCATTTGCTGCTGATTTATTTTTGTCATTGCGTGAGCTAATAATATAGAGCAACACACTGCAGGAGAAAACTTCCGGTTTTTGTCACCGGAAATGCAAACTTAACCGGAGGTGTTAAGAGTGATATTAAAAATATTTGGGTGTCCTAAAAGACCAGTTGTGGTTGTAGAGTCCTCAAAAACCTATTCATAATTGCAATTATTTTATCCTCCAGTTGATCTATCTTCTTAGCTAGCTTCCCGTTTTTGTAGCCATTTTAACGCACGATCAGTTTAATCTTCTTTCCACTGCCAATTTTTAAGCATCTTTGTCACGTGGACAATAAGAAAAGCTGAAATTGAAAGTTGTGTCTTACTGATTTCCTGTCATTTCGTCGTCTTCGTTGCCTTCGAATTAACACTGAGAGATAGCAGCATCTAAAGGAGATATTGTAAGTTATTTCCAAAGTTACAGCATTTTCTTGTTCAGAAAAGTCATTATAAGTTAACGTCCTTAAAAATTTTTACATTTAAGCAGATGCCAACTTACCAACAAAAAGTTGGCCGTTTGTTTCGACACTACGTTGTAGTATTTGTGGGTAGTAGAAAACAGGGAGGCAGTAAAGATTTTTACAATTGTCTTTAGAAACGTGCATCCCAAGAAGAGAGGCCTGAAAACTACCACGCACTAAAACCAGGCTGCAATAACCGAAACAAACGTGGCTGATATTCCAAAACAAAAATGACACAAAACCGCAATCGCTAACCAGACGCAACCAGCCGAGTCACATTAAGAAATTGAATCGATTGAAAAACAGATACACTGCGAGCAGTCGTCCTATTTTCCTTCTCGTTAAAATTAGAAGAAAGAGACTGCTCGCCGTCTAAAAAACAGAGAAAGGCGACAAACAATAACACCACCTTGCTTGTTATTTGTCACAATAATGAAGTCTGTCATCGCGTGTCATTTCAAACCCATCAGAATGCTGCGTTCGTGGACGAAGGCGAAGAATTCAAAATTCAATGGCTTTCGGCAGGCTCACTTTTCCTCGCCCCATTCTTCTCGCCAGCTTGATAAAATTAGCTGACTTTGTATTGTCTTTTATTCACAGAGAACGTGCCTCTACAGAATGTGGAGGGTACTTTATATCTTAGCTTGGGTATTGACCCTAATAGCTGTAGTTGCAGGTAAGTTGTTCCATGCAATTATGTAATTTAAACCCTTCCGTATTAAAAATTGACCCATGCAAATTTTCTTTCGCAATAGAGTGAAAATTTAACTATCAGTACCACACTAAATCTTTACTCGAAAACTTTCATTTGAAACAAGTCACGCTTTAGGATTAACAAGCACGCACTGCATAACTAAAACAGTACGACCGAAGTGCTGTCTAATTATAGCTCTCATGTGACTGATCATACTTGAGGAATTAATCCACAGACTCAAAAGTTTAAAAAAGTTGGAAAGTTTGCTCAATGTTTCGTAAATGTGTGAAGTTCCTAGACCTATTGAGCTCTGGCAGTGAAGTATCAGCCGTTGAAATATAGGGTCGTCATCGTGCCTGCGTTTCATTTTTATGGCTTTCTTTGTTTGAGGTTGGGCGGTGTTTGATATCATATTTTTTTCCTTTTTTACAGGTCAGAACAGCCCTCCCGTGATAACATATTTCCTAACAAAGGACTTGGTTAATCCAGAGGACGTAAAATTCAATGCTGATGAAGGCTTTAGGCTTCCATGTAAGGCAACTGGCGCCAACTTGAAATGGAGCTGGAAACATAATGACACAGAGATCACCCCCTACCCCCAAGGACCCTACACAATTACTGAAGATGGGACCTTGATAGGAAGACATTTAAGGGCTGCTAATAGTGGTACTTATCAGTGCTTTGTGAAGGATGAGAAAACCGGCGCTGTGGCTTTCAGCAGAAAGCTTAAAGTTGCAGTCACAGGTATGTGTATCGTACAATGCATGCGATTGTAACTTTTTGTGATCATGGAGACGTTATTTTCTCTACCACTGTTAATTATGCTGTACAAGGGGACTTTCACTCAGTGGCTCGATCGTCGCACGGAAAGAAATGGGTTCGATTCCCACCAAAAAATCAGTTTTTTTTCTTTGGCTCACGCTCGAGACATATACTAAACACTACATGATTTTTACCTTTTTAATCTGTCAGTATTTTTAAGAGCGACTTTCGGTAAACATCGAGCATTCGCCGGCAGAAGATGAAAAATCGATTTCCTTCATATTTGCACATAATTGGGTATTGGTAAAACTAGAAACCTGATGTGGTTCGTTTTCCCCAGAAGCGCTTAAATTTGGAAAAAAAAAAGGAGGAAATCGATTCTTGGGTTCAAGGAGGTCAAAATCACAGGAAATTAATCTTGAAAATCAGTACTATAAACTTGCATCGCGCTGGTAAACTAAAGCGTGGAAAAAAAGATAGACACTTCTTATTAACAGAACAAGTCTCTTTCATTAACTAGACAGTTACAAAACAGCAGTAGCGACATTTAATGAGCACAAACAATTCCAAACTAAAAGGCAGGTTCTGATGTTTACGTCGAAACTGATTTCGAACCTAACTTCTGTGAAATAATTTAACATGTGCCATAACCCCACATGATCTCAATCCTCATTCAATAGACAGTAGAAACATTGAACTAAACTATACCTTGAAACTGGCTTGGGTTATCCATGCTGCTGTCTTTGGGAAAACTTGGAAGACAGCGAGTTTAACAAATGGGGCTTAATGAGGTTCAACTTTGCCGCATCCCGAAATCCCGAAATACACCCAAATTTTCGTGTTAAGCTACACAATCTCTCTTTTCTTCGTCGTTGCTTGGTGCTTGATGAAGGCTTCAAATTAGAATGTTCGGTTGATCTCAAAAAAGGTAAAGGGGAAGGAAAAAATTGAACGATACTGGTGATATCGTTGTGAGTTCTCTGTGCAAACCACGACAAAACGTGACACCTAATATGCTACATCTGTGACACCATATATCCAAATTTGGTTAAACAATTTAGTCACGGTATTTGGTAACGCAATGCAAACAAATGTGCAGAGAAGCATTTGCACACGAAACAACAGAAGTTTAGAAACGTGAAAATCGCCCATTTAGGGCTTTTTCTTCATCTTTTTGCACGCAAAAGAATGTTAACGCTGGAAATTAACAAGAATGAAGTAGTCAGAGCGAGCCCGTTTGGTTAAAGAAGCAAAATTTCCCGTGTTTTTGTGTACGGCAGAATTCAACTTCACTAAGCGCCATTTGTTAAAACTTTGCGGAGTTCGAACTGGTCCCAAACAAAGTAGCAGGGATAACCCAAGCCAGTTTTATGGTATTGTTTATTTCAATGTTTGTGCTGTCTATTGAATGAGGATTGAGACCATTTAGAATTATGACACATGTTAAATTATCTCACAGAAGTTAGGTTCCAAATCAGTTTCTACGTGATCATCAAAACCTGCCTTTTAGTTTGGAATTGTTTGTGTTCAGTAGATTTCCCTACTGCTGTTTCACAACTGTCTAGTTAATGAAAAAGACTTGTTCTGCCGTTAGAAAGTGCCTATCTTCCTCTCTGCGCTTTAGATTACCAGCGCGATGCAAGTTTATAGTACTGATTTTCAAGATTAATTTCCTGTTATTTTGACCCCCCCGAACCCGAGAATCGATTTCCTCGTTTTTTTCGAAAATGAAGCGCTTCTGGCGAAAACGAACCACATCAGGTTTCTAGCTTTACTAATACCTAATTATATGCAAAATACGAACGAAATTGCTTTTTCAACTACTGCCGCTTAATTGAAATTTTGGTTGATTTTTACTAAAAGTCGCTCTTACTAGTAAATGCACAAGTGAGACCGATCACATGAAAGCGATTGAACCAAAATATCCTGAAGTACTGTTGTTATGTTGCGCGGAAAAGGTGCTTCTCACTTTTCAATTGGAAGTCTAAAGTTTGACTATTCAAATTAAAAAAAAAAATACTAAGCTGAAGAACTTTCTGTGGTTCTGTTTTTGTAATGCTGTACAAGTTGGCTCTAGCTTTGTGCCTGTAATGAAAGTGCCTACGCTGTCATCCAAATAAAAGATCTGGATCAGAAATTCATGTAACAATCCTTTTATCATTTCTTGTCAGTTGTTGGTGCCTTTATTAACCCAACTGACGTTGTAATGAAGGTCAATCTTGGTGACCCCTTCACCTTTGACTGTCCGCCTCGAAAGCACAGTTATGGTGTGGTGTTCAGTTGGGGGAACGCAGATGGCACCGGACATTACACATTTGCCAGAAACGATCGCAGATCAATCTCCAGCAATGGCACTTTGTTTATAACGTATTTGACGCAGCAGGATATCGATGATATAGAGTCTTACAAAGGCATACGATGCATCATCTCGGGCGCTAATTCATTTCAGCGGTCTGGGACATTGAAGTTGGAGAAGATTGACAAAAACCAAACAGGTACTATCAAGGAAAACGTTGCTTTCATTTAAACGTTGCTTATTACTAGCCTTAACACGAGAATGTCATCAAGACGCAGCAAAAATATAACAAATGGAAAACTGTTGCTACTGCTTTTCATAACGTTCCAAGGCTGCGCATTTTTCTCTAGCCTCTATGATTTTGCAAGAGTTTGTAAACTTTATACTTTTATGGATCGTATTGCTCCTGCTCAGTAGCAGGAAGGTTTGGTGAGATGCGGTTACCTTAAAGGCATGTTGCATTCATTAACCCACCGCCCTAGCGTCAGTGTCTTTAACTAACTTTTTATTTTCATAGATTCTGAGAACTCTACTCTCCCTGCCTGGTCTTTGACGCCACATAAACAAGAAATTGCTGTGCAAGGAAGAAATAAGACTTTGTATTGCCTTGCAACTGGAAGGTATGTCTATATATTTAATTATTTATCGGATCCATAAATACAAATGTCCAGCCAGGTACTTAGGACGTATTTCATTCAAAGGGACCAACGTCAAAAGCCACCTTACATCATAAGGCGATGACTGTGCTAAAGTTTGACGTTTCCTTTTTGATAGACCATCTCCAAAAATCACATGGAAAAAGGATGGAGACAAAATTGAACACAGCCAAAACTCTTTCAAGATTTCCCGATCATTCTATGGTAGACTTCTATTTATAATGAACATTAACAAGGAAGAACACGAGGGAACGTACACCTGTGAAGCTGAGAATGATTTGAATGAAGGAAGCCCGCTCTCCTTCAGCACTGCACTGACAGTGGAAGGTAATGAACGATTTTTACTTTTCTTAGTCGTGTAGGTAACTAAATAAATCTTGAAAAGTGTGATTGATTGCGGCATTTGTTATGCAAGTTATTGAGTATGCGCAGGATAAAGTGCTGCACTTTACACTACGCTCACGGAGTAAATGTATGAAATAACAAGGGTAACTGAACGAGAAGGTTCTCAAAGTCTGTTTAATTTGTACTCGTATTAATTCGCATTTTCTTATTAATTTCGATCTGTTGGCTTCTCATTTGAGCCCAAGTTTGAGCAGTTATTTCGAAGTTTATATTTTTATAGCAATTTTCAATGATTCCCCAATGAACACTTGAATGGAGGCGAGTCTCGACTCGTGAAGGTGGGTAGAGCAGAGAAGATTTCCGCCTCGATTACGCGAACTGCAGTTCAGTCGCAGCCTTAATATCACTTAATAATTAATAATAATAACGTAATAATAATGTACATCCCTTTAGATATGCTATTAACCTCTTATTAATGAACAAACGTGGCTAAATTGCCTCGCGTGCCTTACAAATAGAAATATATCTTTTCACGTTTTAACGGTATCTGTGGTCGTGTAATTTCTCCCTCAGTTCCACCAAAATGGACTCCAAGTCCTCCGCCCAAAAATATCAGCGTTGTCATCGAAACCAATAGCACCTTGGAATGTCACGTGACAGCAGACCCTGCACCAGCTATCACATGGTACAAAGATGGAGAAGAGCTTCAGCCATCAAAGTAAGTGTTTTCATGTAAAAGGAAAATTGAGATCATGTGAAAAGAAGATTTCATTGGCCATGGCGCATAGTTCATAACTAGAAACCTCCATCGTCTCCAAGTTTGAGTCCTTGCCCATAATGTACACCAGAGTTCAGTTGTTCGAAAGCCGGTTAACGCTAACCAGACATCAAAAGCTAACCAAGTTCCCAGTATCTCTTGTTGTAAAGAGTTTCACAGCTAATTTTACGTGGTCGTTTGAACGCAATCAAATTAAAAAGGTAGGGCATAAAAGTTTCACAGGAATCTATTGCATGGCTAGAAGACTAAATTGCAAAATCGACGCTAATCCTGGGTATTACAACCGGGCCCTGCAGGCTATTTATAACAGACGTTCACGAGAACAACAAAGCTTTAAAGTTTGAATTTTTGTCAATGCTCTAGGCATCACATTTTGGATGGCGGCAATCTACACCTAGCTGAAGTGACTCTTGATGACGCAGGAATTTATCAGTGCGAGGCGGCAAATGTACATGGAATGATCATATCGTCTACTTCGCTCAATGTCTTGGGTAACTCTTTTGACTTCTAACTATTGGATTTCTTCAGTTTTGTTTAACTTAATGGCTTTTTTGCAAAGATACCAGAATCACATTCGAGACAGTATTGCGTCAGGATATCCTACTTCTTTTAAGAGAAGCTTTTTCAACTCCCTTAAAGTGGATATGTCAGCTATTTTCAGTAGAAAGGGATTGCAACCTGGAAAAAATTGGTTCAAGTTGTTTTTCCTTGTGTCTCGAAAAATTTGCTAAGAAAATTGCTGCTTATGGTAATTTGATCTCATTTCAATGAATAGCCAGTCAATATTTTACTCCAGTCTCATTTTCATTAGTTCTAATTTTGGCGCAGTTTGCCTTGGTTTCTGGATATACTTCTTGGCTACTTAAAATCCGTACTCAAAGGGCTAGGCAACTTAATGTTATCGATCAGTTTTCTCATACTATGATTTACTTTCCCACCAGCTTGGAAGCCATCATTTGACAATGCGCAATTCGGTCCGTTTCACCTGCTGAATGAGAAAGAGGCCAGGTTACCATGCCAACCGACCACCGCGGCACCTCGCCCCACATTCCAGTGGTTCAGAGAGGGCGAAATGTTAACGTATAACGAGAGCAGCCGCTATAGGCTCGAGAAGGATGGCACTTTGGTGATAAAGGAAGTGGATAAAGACCACGACGCCGTAGCCTACACTTGCACGGCGATGAACCTGAAGGGCGAAGCTTCTGTTAGCGCTGTTCTAGATGTTCTTGGTAAGCATCCGCTTTGTTTTATACTTGTTTGGGCCCAGGGGAGAACTGCAATCAGTCTTAACTTTTTCTTTAATTTTCATTAATTTTTGAATTTCAAATTGTCTATTATTTTTTAAATGATAATTAAAACAGCCAGCGAAGCTTTAAAAACTATTGCCTGATTACGTGCGTTCCTGATTTCTAATTTCTTGTCGATAACAAACAAAACAGAGGTATTTCCAAAGTTTTCTCAACACAGTTGCACGATTTAGATGCGTTAACACTAAGTTCACTACCTTATATAATTGAAGGATTTTCGAGGCAGCGTGATCATAGTGGTTGGGCATGTAATCTTCAATCCCATGTTCAAGTCTTATTCCCTGAGCAATTTGTTTTGTTACATGGTAGCCCCGGTAGGTTAAGCTACATCTATAGCCGACTGATCAGCTAATCATCAATTGGGATTTATGAAAAACTTAATGTTTCAAGGGCCAGATTCACGAAGCCCTCCTAACCTGACGTCCGTCCAATACCCGATTGCTGATATACAGTACCGAATCATTATTTCTTAGGAGAACTTCGTGAAACTGGGCACTGTTTTCAAACTTAAGCTACATATTACTTTCATGTCAAATGATTGATTTATCCACTTTGTACTAACTTGGAATCTGTTATCAGTTCCACCAGAATTATCAGTCAAGCCAGGAGATCAGACCATCATAGAGGGAACTACAGTGGAACTGCACTGCAATGCCACTGGCAACCCAACTCCCAAGATAACCTGGAGCAAAGATGGAAAGACTGTGGTTAAAGGGGACACACTGACCCTTGAAACGCTGAGAAATCATTCAGGAAAATACTGGTGTACAGCGGAGAATGGTCTTAACGTAACAGTCAATGCCAGTGCTACTCTTGATGTCCTGTGTGAGTAAAAAAAAAACTTTTGACACTCAATTCTGGTTCACACTTCACAAACGGAATGCGCCCTATAACGACACGATATGGTAACACAAACTAAAAAATATGAATGTCCGTGTTTTAAGTTACCAGTGTAAACTAGGCAACATAACGACTTAATAGAAACATGCTGATATAGACATAACAACAATCTCCGAGGAGCAACGGCGAAGTTCAAATAAATGGATAAGTTACAAAATTTACATAGCAATAGTATAAAAAGATGACAAATTCGAGGCATAGGAAAAATGGATTGTATTTTGGTGTAAATCTTCATCGAAGTACTGCTCCTGTAGTGGATGGATGGATGGATGGGTGGGTGGGTGGGTGAGTGAGTGAGTGAGTGAGTGAGTGAGTGAGTGAGTGAGTGAGTGAGTGAGTGAATGAATGAATAAATGAGTGAACGAACGAACGAACGAACGAATGAACGAATGAACGAATTAACGAATGAACGAATGAAAAAAACTGTCTGGCAGAGGGAATTCCCCCTGGTATTCCTGCTAATATTCGACACCTTACTAACAATAGTAAGTAACATGAGATTTAACATGTATATACATAAAATAACTTCAAAACAACGTACATAAGAACTAACCTAACCGCATCTCAGCTTGGAACGACAGTAGAAAGACGAGTGAACTTAGTACGAAAACCTATCCTGGTCGTCTTCTTTTCCGACAACAACAAAAAAAACCTGTATATTCTCGACTGCTATTTCCTTTTGAGACACAGCGTTGGTTCAGTTTTAAATGGAAAAAGTGTAACATGTCGACACACGCCTTAAAATTTCTTCAGTAATGTCAGCTGCTCATTTTATAAAGCTGCGGCAGGATTCACAAAGCTGTCCTAAGCCAAAGATGAATCTTAAGTATTGCTTCTTAAAGTGCACCTAACCCTAAAAATTTTTTCCCCGTCAAATAAATCCTGTTATCATTTGGAGCATTTCGTCACAAAAAGTTTTTGATTTGGTTTAATCCCTGATTTTCTGTGCGCGGTTGAAGTACGGAAAATCCGCCGAAAATAGACACCATTTTGGTTCAGGGTCGAGCAGTGAGGGCATGGGACTAGTCACCTTGTGACGTCAAATCAAGAACCCGCAGTCTAGCGCTATCTCTGTCGGAGCTATATTTCTCTTGAGCTCTCGAAGATGTACAGAAAACTGTCGACCGTTCGTATTGCTCTGAGACATAGTAACCAAAGAAACGAATCACAAGACGTATCACTACAAAAATACAGCATTTTTTGACGACGAGCGACCAGAGGCGAAGGGACGAAATGAGTGGATTTTGTAAAGCAATAGCGAGCAAAGAGTCAGCCTTCCAAGTACTCGATACTACACTCGATGCATTTTAAGCAAAGATTTGTTGTCGCAGAAGAAGGTATGAATGAATGAACAACTTTAGTATCCGATCAAACGATAGCTTTTCGTGTATTTCCAATGATTCAACGGCCGATTAACCACAGAATACCTGCGATACGCGGTACGCAGAAAATTATTATCTTTGCGAATCGATTCAAGTTGGCTACACGGTAAGCGCTAAATAATTACATGTAAGCGGTGCCCAGAAACAGCGAAGGGTTTAAAATTAAAGACCATATTCATAGAAAGTCCTCCTTCGGCAGAACCAAACGCGCTTTCTCCACAATAACAAACCATTGCCATTATTCCTTATTCTAGTCTATGAACGTGGCACGCTATGAGAATTTTATCGTGAGTCATATCAAATCACTCGAGCATAACAAAACATTACTGTGCAGAGATCCTTAGTCATATCCTCCGTTGAAGTAGAGGAAAAGCAGTCTCTTTCTTAATTCTTTTATTACCATTTTTTGTGCGAAGAAAGGTCGCAAGAAGATCGAAGTGTGAGCGATGAGCGGCAAAGCCTCGAGTCGCGAGTTAAGCGAGGGCCGGTTGATTTACATAATTTGTACATTGCCGCTCGCGCTGGGATCTGAGGAAACTGCTTGCATGTTGACGCGAGGAAAATGATTGGTAAGATAATCGCAGTTGAACCAATACTAACAAACTCTCGTGCTTCTAATTCTCGTCAACGTCCTTTAGAAAATAATTGCCCTCCTGATTCACTAGTGTTATAAATTGTCGTTATTGTTAATGCTGGTTACAGAAATAGACGAGACGTAAGTAATATCGCAGTTTCCACATTTACTTCTGTGTAAAATAAATAAATGAAGAAAGGAATCCTTTATTAAAATCTCCATTTCTATAAGAGGTTCCCTCAGCTTGAATATAAATCTCAAATACGAGAAGCGGAGAGCAGGAAAACCAAGACCAAAATAAAATGTAAACACTCACGGGCGAAGCTCAGCATTCCAGCTTCTTCGCGGCCCTCCAAGGCCAATCGTAAGTTGCCTTATTTGCTGTTCCAGTTCTTAGTTTGCCTTTATTTCCTTTTTGCATTGAGCAATTCATTCTTCGTTGGTTAGCGGCTTTTTAGCAGATATGGGCAGGACGATACTTTCTTCGTCCTTTGGCGGTGTACTGTCGACTTCGTGTTCCGCATCTATCTCGTATTCAGAGCTAAAATTCATCTACAAATCAGCAGAATCCGCGTAGCTTGTCTCAGTATCTGCTTTGGATTACAACATTGGAATTTTAGTCATACTATGACTTTGTTCGAATTAGCTAGAAGGTCAGAAGGCTTCGATAAACAAATAAAGTCAGAGAAACAGCTAAAAACTAAGCGGCGTGGAATTCTTGGTTCTTGATCTGACGTCACAACTACGGCTTGCCCCAGGTTCCTCTTACTCGGACGTGAACCAAATTTTTCTTGAATTTAACAGGGCACAGAAATCGAGAATTTAACCAAATCAAAAAATTTTTGCAAAGAAATGTTCCAGATGATAACAGAATTTATTTAGCCGAAAAAACATTTTTGGGGTTAGGTGCACTTTAACAACTGGCTTTGTTTTCAAACAATACATAAGACACATCTTATCTTAGGATGGCTTCATGAATCCAGCCCCTGGTTTTTATCCGGATAGCGCAATGCATTCCCAAAACAATTTTCTCGCCTTTCCATGCTAAGTAACGAGGTTGGTATACCAATTCAGAGGGTGTTTTTTTTAACATGATAAATTTTTTATCTTTGTTGCCTTTGTCTTTTGTATTCAGTTTCACCGAGTCTGACCACCAAGCCATCTGATCAAACGGTTGTTGAAAATGAGGAAGTGGTATTCAGCTGTTCCGCCATTGGTAACCCTGCTCCAAAGGTAACGTGGATGAAAGATGGGAAGACTGTGGGTACAGAAGAAACACTGAGATTTGAAGCCAGCAGGGACCATTCTGGAGACTATTGGTGCTCAGCAGGCAATGGGTTGGGCTTAGCTGTCAATGCCAGTGCCCATCTTGATGTTCAGTGTACGTAAATGTTCAAATTCATATGCACTATTTGGTAACAGTTTTTGTAGTAATGAACGTTTGGAAAACCGACGAGTTAAAGTTTGTCTTTTGCAGTAGGTTATCCATAGGGACATTAAATACAACAATAAACAAGTTGGCAGCTCAGGTTTCAGTCCAGTTTATGCAGTACTTTTTCAACTTAAAGGAGGTGCTATATTCCATAATAATCCTAATTTCTCATCTTCTTTCTCTTATAGTTTCCCCAAGATTATCCACCAAACCATCTGATCGCAAAGTTGTTGAAAACGAGGAAGTAACATTCACTTGTGCGGCCACTGGTAATCCTGATCCAAAGATAACATGGATTAAGAATGGGAAGACCGTAGGCTTAGGAAACGAGCTGAGCTTTGTAACTGATAGAAACCATTCTGGTGAATACTGGTGTACAGCAGACAATGGCGTGGACGAAGCTGTAAATGCCAGTGCTTTCCTTGAAGTCCAGTGTAAGTATGGCCAGTGGCAGATCTAGTTGAGCTTTTTATTATAGAAGATAATACTTACAGTTACTCAGTTAAAGTTGCCCGAAAAAAAATAGTTAAGAACATTAAAAAACATATCATTTTTCGCAACTTCATATAAGGTAATACACAAGGTGAGCTAGTTGCGATCCAAGTCTGTTCAATGCGTTTAAGTTGTTGTTTTTGTAACGGATTTTGTTTTTTAGTTTCACCAACCTTGACCACCAAACCATCCACTCAAAGAGTCATTGAAAATGAGAAAGTGACTTTCCACTGTTCCGCTACTGGTAACCCTGCGCCAAATATAACATGGACTAAAGACGGGAAGATTGTGGGTAAAGGAGACACGCTGAGCTTTGTCACTGATAGGAATCGTTCTGGAGAATACTGGTGTTCAGCGGAAAACGGGTTAAGGACCATTGCAAATGCTAGTGCAGTTCTTGATGTACTGTGTAAGTATTAATCACTCAAACAAAAGGGTAAATTACGTTTTTCATCCCAACTTCCCGCTGTTGGGCTTTGCCTTATATTCTGACTTTTCGCACCAATGAGAATCATGATGAATCTTCATCTGACGATTAATTTTTCTCTGACTTGGTGCGAAGTGACTACTCGCATTATTTGTTGTGTTTAATTCCTCCAGTTCCAATGTCGTTTTTTCTTTTTCCAATAGCAGTACATGAAGCCTTGAAGAGCTTGGTTGGACGAATGGAATGTTCTCAAATAGGCCTCCCATTTTTTATTCTAGTCTTTACATCCACACATTAATTTTTGTAGCATATAATCATAAGGGCAAGACAAATGATAACGAAATGCATAGCCATTTTTTGTTTGCTTTGTTTCAAGCTTCTGGAGTTCTATTTGAAAAGCTTTCCCTATATTTAAAAAAAGCACTTATGGGGTTATTATCATGGCTTCACTCAAACTTCAACGCCAATAACTTTCTTAAAGCCCAAGGGTTCGCCTTCGTCAAAATAACTGGAGGTCTATTACGTCACATAATGTGAACTAAGAAGCTCAAGTTCTCGCGCCACGCGCCTACACATACAAAAAGATACAACCGGCTGTTTAGCAAATCAATATAGGTATGCGGTTAATCGGTTTGGTTCGCTAAAATTATATACGAAAGAATCAATTATTGAAACGTTTATAATCTAATTTGTCTTTACATTAGTATAATCCAATTATCTATATGTAATCACCTCTGCTCAAAGTGTGCGCGATATAAGTACTTAGCTAAATGTGGTAAATTTATTTGTGTTTAATGCTTTGCCAGAAAAGTTGTTCGACTTCATGATGTTCTTTTTTTTAGACCCACCAAGTGTTACAACACAGCCATCTGATAAGACCGTCATTGAAAACGAAGAAGCTACACTCCATTGCAAGGCTATTGGCAACCCCGTTCCAGAAATAATTTGGCTTAAGGATGGGGATATTGTGGGTTCAGGAGAGACACTAAATATTGAAGCTCTCAGGAGACACTCTGGGAAATACTGGTGTTCAGCTGACAACGGGTTAGGAGCATCTGTGAACGCAAGTGCTAACCTGGATGTGCAGTGTAAGTAGGAAAACGTGGTACTGGTAGTTTGTAATGATGGTGCTATAAAAGATTTAATACTTCACCCTGAAAAAGCAGTGATAAAAAGATTTTTTTTAATTTCGATATAGTTCCACCAAGTTTAACCACGCAACCAAAGGACCAGACAGTTCTTGAGACTGCAGTTGCAATGTTCTTCTGTAATGCTACTGGAAACCCAGCCCCAAACATTACGTGGACTAAAGATGGGATGGTTGTGGGCAAAGGAGACACGCTAAGCTTTGTGACGAATAGGAATAAATCTGGGGAATACTGGTGTTCAGCGGACAATGGCTTGGATTTGCCTGTAAACGCCAGTGCCAAACTTGATGTACAGTGTGAGTATCAGTTTTGATAATATGGCGAAACGCATTATTCTCACACAAAGCGTTTTGGAAAGGTTTTCAATTTTGAGAATTTTGGTAAGATATCCATCACTAAAGAAAACGCACAAAACGCCAAAAATGCTCCCAGATATTTAGTAATGAGAGAATATGATGAGATTCCAAACATTTGTTGTTACCTTTGAGCTTCGAAAAAGTCGGAATATCGTACAAGCATACATTTAGGTGAGCAATCCATGCTTGCTATAGTTAACTAAAACCCAGGGCGATCTCATTTTAAGATCATACCCAACATTTTTTTTTTTATTGTTTTATAGTTCCACCAACTTTTACCAGCAAACCATCTGACCGGATAGCTGTTGAAAACGAGAAGGTCACTTTCTATTGCAAGGCCATCGGTAACCCCGTTCCAGAAATTACTTGGATCAACGATGGGACGACTGTGGGTTCAGGAGACACACTGAACATTGAAGCTCTCAGGAGTCACTCTGGGAAATACTGGTGTTCAGCAGACAATGGGTTAGGTCCAGCTGTCAATGCTAGTGTTGACCTGAATGTTAAATGTAAGTAACTATGGCATTAAGTAGGTGGGTCTTATTTAAGCAAGGAATAAAAAATCATCTCGTCTGTATCAGTATACACATGGAACTTGACAATCTGTGCTTTTATACTGCTTTAAATGGTCGTGCGAGAAACGATGAAAAACTACGTACAACCTGAAGGCCCAGCGCTTAGAAGACTCATGAAACAGCTTTAGGCTATGCGTGTTTGTAAGAAGATTTTCCCCATACACGTGAATGGATAGTTCAAAATAAAACTGGGCCAGCTCAAAAAACTGTGTGAAATACCGTTGCTTAAAAAAATCCAAAACAAAACAAAGCAAAACAAACACCATAGTGTCAATCCCATGTTTGGTAGCTACAGGGGCTCATTTCCTAACAGTCTTTAGAAAAACATACAATATCCAGTTCTTATTTAGGGATCGTTCCTCACACGGTGCAGCCACGCACCCTTGAGCAGCGAAAAAATTTCTTGACCATTTAATCTATTTCCTTAATTTTCCGTTACAGTTCCACCAAGTTTAACCACACAACCGAAAGACCAGATAGTTCTTGAGGCTGCAGTTGCAACGTTCTACTGCAATGCCACTGGAAACCCAGCCCCAAACATTACGTGGACCAAAGATGGGATGACTGTGGGCAAAGGAGAAACGCTAAGCTTTGTGACGAAAAGGAATCAATCTGGGGAATACTGGTGTTCAGCGGACAATGGCTTGGATTTGCCTGTAAATGCGAGTGCCAAACTTGATGTACAGTGTGAGTATTAATTTTGACGTGACGAAAATATTTGTATAGAAAGGTGTTAAATTCGAGAAGTTTGTTAAGCAGTAAGTGCAAAAATTAAGTTACCAAAAAAATACTTGCAGCACTGTCACATTTTGAGAACAGATAAGAAGAACTTATCGTTACTTTTGCTCCCAAGCTGACCCCGCCTGAGAAAATTGGATTTGAAGTTATCCATATTTCAATTAAAAAGACGCTTCATGTCAGATCAAAACAATATGGCGCCCGTTTTTAGCATACTTTTACGAGATTTGAAATTAATTTTCTTGAGAATGCTTGAGAATTTCATCGCGGGGTCACTTGGGCAAGTGAACTAGAGTGAGATGTTTCAAATAGCATTTAGAATGTTACCGTGCTATGAGTAGTTTTTTGGTAAATATTTTTTGCACTTATTGCTCGAACGTTGAGCGGAATCCGTCTTAACACTAAAGGGAATTCTCAAAACGTCAAGAATATCGACTCTCTTCAAGAGACTATCGTCGAAACAACTGTCATCTTTGAGCTTCAAAAAGGTTGGAAAATCGCACAGAAGTATAGATTTAGGGCAGCAATCCGATCTCATTTTAATATCACACTTTAAAATTTTTCTCATTATTTCATAGTTCCACCAAGTTTAACCAGCAAACCATCTGATCAGACAGTCGTTGAAAACGAGGAAGTGACATTCCATTGCACGGCCGTTGGTAACCCTGTTCCAAAAATTATTTGGGTGAAAGATGGGACCACTGTGGGTTCAGAGGACACACTGAACATTAAAGCTCTCAGAAGCCACTCTGGAAAGTACTGGTGTTCTGCTGATAATGGGTTAGGTGCAGCTGTCAATGCTAGTGCTGCTCTTGACGTGAAATGTGAGTAGGAGCATCATTTTAGAAAGTTGTTGCATTCAGGCTGAAGACAGCCCACACGTCCTAGTCTTAAGGCTGTGTCTGCAGCCTATGAAAGTAACTAAGAGTAACACTGCTCCATGGTGACCTCGGCATGGAATGCTAGTCCATCGCAGGGTGATTCACAGCATTTTGCTTGTTTGTTTTCTTTTCTAACGGTTCACAGATTCCCATTTAGAGGCATATGTAGACAAAGACAATAGGCAAAGCCCCTTGTCTAAGAAAACAAGAAATAATTTCAACAGCATTAAAACTATGACAACGAAAGTTGAAGGTATTTTGTACGTTAAAAGGGTGTCCTTTGAAGTCCACAAAAAGAGATGATGTCGTCACAAGACTTAGAAATTACTTAACTGCCTAAAACTTTAAGGAGGGTGCTTACCAATACAACGGTATTTTTGAGCTAGGTGGGAAAAGCAGATGTTAGCAAGCGCTCTTGGAATCCAAAGAGAAACTTGTTTGTAACCAAGTATTTTTCAAAGATTATTAAGCAACAATGAAACGCTTTAAAAATACAGAACAATGTATGACATTTTCTTTTCAAATTTTTATGGAACTTAAAAGTTCCATTATCTCTGAAAAATGCGCGATTACCCCTGGATTCCAACAGCCTTTACTAGGACGTGCTTACTCACATGGTCATAACCCAAGCAAAAATACTTTTTATCGGTAGTTACCGTCCTTTAAGAAACCTGAGTTTCTTGGACCGTCCCAAAATATGCAGAACGTATGTGCAGAAACAAAAGGAAGCGCCATCCTAAAAAGGGCATCAAAATTCCCTCAAGAGTAACCACGACCAGTTACAAAATGCTAAAATGACATCGCGGTGTTAACGTTGCAGCAAAAAAGTAAAATAAGTCATTAAAAAAGTAGTATGTTTGAAAACATCCTGCAAAAATATGGTGGCCGTGGAACATTAATATCCGTAAACAATGTTTAACATGTTTTACCATGCCACCCTGCGGCCCGCTGAAGCAATTCAAAAGTAAACGTATTGGCGAGCTGACGCGTGCAGGGCCGGACGGGTTGACATGAGCCGGCCCTAAAAAGTCCTCTGGCCGCATCTCGTCATTTGTTCATTCAGCACGTGCGCAAGCGCGCACTTAAACGTTCAGGGGTTATTCAGGAGCATGTTTACGACGTTTTTGACCAAAATTAAGCAAACATATACTAATTTACTAAGTAACAGAGTTATCCGGTTTGTCGTGACCTCGAGCCAAACATTTTCCTGTCCGGCCCTCCCTCTCAGTCAGTACGTGTATAATATCAAATCGCTGTGATAGATGTGCCTTTAAGATACTGAGCCAACCTCAACGCGTGATTGTTCATATTCGAGGGCTGCCTATGTAATTAAACTTAAAACGCACTGCTATTTTCACGTGAATATTTCATCAGCTCTTTTATTTTTTGCAGTTACACCGAGCTTAACATCAAGACCACATGACGTTACTATCATTGAGGGTTCCACTGTGACATTCCATTGCAATGCAATCGGTAACCCAGCACCAAAGATAGCGTGGACTAAAGATGGGAAGACTGTGGGTACAAACGACACTCTGAGCTTTGAAGCCTTGAGGAGCAAGTCTGGGAAATACTGGTGCTCAGCAGACAATGGGTTAAATTCAACTGTCAATGCTAGTGCCATTGTCAATGTGCAGTGTATGTATGACTTAATCATGATAGTGTTGACGTTAAGATTGGCCTGCAATTGCAATAGGAGCTTTGAGTAAAAGTTTCCATGATTTACTTAAAGGGGCATAGTCACGCTATTTTAGTTCACTTTAAAAATAAAAAATATGTCCTCACATCAATGAACGCCCACAAATAATGGTCTAGTTTTGTTACCAAAGACTATATTACTTCACTGAAACTATTTTTTGTCGTCTGTTGCTACGGATGGCACGGATGGAAATGGATTGAAATTTGAAAAAATTAGGCTAAACTTTTCAAATTCTTTCAGCGTCTTGACATTAAATCGATATTAAATGGTCATGGTTTGTTTTCTCTTAATGAAATTAAGTTAATATGGTCCTTTAAATGTTCAAACGCAATGTTGGTCATGGATAAAGTTAGCTACCGATAATTTTAGCACAGTTTTGCCCAAAAATCTGCGAAATCCTCGTGAATATGCCCCTTTAATGGTGGACTTAGAAATCAAATCTGACCCTACCCGACTGTATGATTCTTCCGGGTTAATTCGAAACTGAAGTTATATAATAGAGTGTGTTCGTCCCCGCCATGCTGGAGGAGCAAAGCAATATAAGCTATTTGTATAAAAATAAAACTTTTTTCCTAATCTTATGAAAAGGAATTCCATTATTTTCCTCCTTCAGCATGGCCGTTGCGAACACACTCTATAGCATTCGTAACGGCAATGATATGTACTTCATCAGTACAGCTTACTGAAGAGCTAACAAAAATAATTCTCCCTTGGTGGAGAGGGAAAAATTGTTCCCGTATAGCTAGTTATGTGTGACCAAAGGGGTATTTACCCCTGTATAGACCTAAAATGGTGGCGAATGTTGACGTTTTGGAAAGAATTGGTTTTGGTTTTAGGTTTAGACGATTGGTCTAAAATCTCTGATTGTTCTGCAGTGGAGTGAAGGTACAGATTTCCAGGTGCACACGATCAGAAAATATTTGCGAGAAATGCTAAATAAGCCTAACTTACAGTTTTGTGTTCAGTGCCCTGGTCTTGAGTTAAAGCGATGATGGAGTTAACTTCCTTCTTTTCATATGTAAATGTTGATGATCAGAAACTTATCAGCATATAGGCGCAACATATTTTACTTAAGGAAAGCAGGAATGTTGGTTACATAACAAAGTTAACTCTCTCCTCACTTCCATCAAAGGGCACGTTACTTATTCCTTGTTATTACCTTATAGTTTACCCAAGTTTTACTGCCAAGCCGTCTGATCAAACAGTCGTTGAGAACCAGCAAGTGACATTCAATTGTTCCGCTATTGGTAACCCTGTTCCAAAGATAACTTGGATGAAAGATGGGAAAACTGTGGGTTCAGAGGACACACTGAGCTTTGAAACCAAGAGATACCAGTCTGGGAAGTACTGGTGTTCAGCGGACAATGGCTTGGGTGGACCTGTCAACGTTAGCGCTGATCTCAATGTGCTGTGTGAGTATGACGACATCATACTGATAGTGATAGTTATACTTTGTGTATACGTAATGGCGTACATGGTTTGCCGATTTGGATGTAATTTGACGCGAGCCGAAATTGAACAATTTGTTGGTCAAATTAGAATTTTTTGGATCTGCCGGGAAATTATGGTGTGCTCTAGGCGATGCATTACACTGTGTTAAAGTTGGGAACTGATTCAACGTTGAGTGTTCACGATTTTGGACTAATAATTTAAAGTCTTATAAGAGTTATTTTTTTAATGGCCATTTACTGTAGAACCGGAGGTTGAAGTTGGTACTTTAACGTTTTTCTTTTTGTTTTGGGGATGTGGAACGCCCTTTCAAAAGCCTAGACTAATGGCATGGTGCTGGACCATAAAGGGCTCTTCAAAAAAACGACCTTGCCAATGCAACTTGCAAATATTCACGTTCGCAGTGGATTAGTCGAAAACATTATCGCTTGATTTGAAGTCATTCCCTAATCATTTTTTTTGAGTAAATGTCACTATGGGACCGCATTTCTTTTCCACCCTACAAAATGCGTTGGTTTAATAAGTTGTCAATAGACCTTATTCCTTTGGAGGCGCTGGGGTCTATTGATAGTGATAGGGCTTTGTTCCTAAAGACTCTTATCCGTTTTATTGTTTCCTCAGACAAAAAACTTCTCATGGTATTCTAGTAAGAACACTGAGTAGTGAGCCGAATGAGAAAATGTAAAATGCAGCGGAAAAGGGTAATCCCGCGATGACCATGCATCACAGTCTGCGGGAGTGGGGGGGGGGGGGGGGGGGTTGGTAAATACACTTTCAATCGCTTCTTGCTGGACAACCAGACTATGATCCGGAGGTTGAGTGCCTAAGGCTTAAAACAGTTAACCATATTTTAAAATGAATCGGTCGCCAATTGGCGAATGGAATAGCGATTGCAACGACCGTCTGGTTTATACTTATAAAATCTTAAGTTAAATACTGATGAATTTACATTTATTTGTTACAGTTCCGCCAAGATTAACACGGAAGCCATCAAACCAGACAGTTATCGAGACTGGCACTGTTACATTCTACTGCAATGCCACTGGAAACCCAGTTCCAAAGATAACATGGACCAAGCATGGTAAGACTGTGGGAACAGAAGACACGCTGAGCTTTGTAACGCACAGGAATCATTCTGGAGAATACTTGTGCTCCGCGGACAATGGCTTGAATGCCACGGTCGTGGCGAGTGCCAATGTCGACGTTCAGTGTAAGTAATAATGGGCAAATAAAGAACGTAAGGCCATGAAATATATTGTGGAAGGGATAAGCACTTTAGAACACAAGAGAACACAGAAAAAAGGGGGCGGTGAAGGTGGAGGTGAAACTAAGTGTTCTCAATTACGTTTCTGGAAGTTATGGAAATACCAGGAGATTAAGTATGCAAATACCAGGAGATTTTTTTTATTGACTAATAAGTAATATGCTTTTTAAAGGTTTTGTTACTTTACTGTTTATAATTTGCCTTGGAAATCAGTTATTAATCCATACACGGCGAGGCATATTGTACGAACAACGTGTTTTCTTTTTTTTTTTTCCACTAGTTCTTGAATCTTATCTCGAGAAACGCCATCTCTCAACTAAAAGTGATTTTTTATTTGGAAGGATCTTTTTTTGTTTAGGCAGAAAAAATATATGTATTTTTTTTACCCTTTACCCTCTTTATGGTGTGCAGTATTTTACCATTTAACCTCTTTATGGGTAATATCATGTCACACCGATCCAAGCTTGAAATCCATTTCACAATCAAAATCGTTGACCAAACACATTTTCTGCCAGTATGGAAAAAGATTTTTAATCACCTGCATAAGTCTTGCAGCTATTTCCCTAAATATTGACTGCTTTCATTTCAGTTCCACCAAGTTTGATTATCATGCCACTTGACCAGACAGTCATCGAAAAAGAACAACTGACACTGCATTGCGCCGCCACTGGTAACCCTGTGCCAAATATATCATGGAGCAAAGATGGGAAGACTGTGGGTGAAGGAGACACACTGACCCTCGAAACGCTGAGGAGTCATTCAGGAAAATACTGGTGTACAGCAGAAAATGGTCTTAGCGTGACAGTCAATGCCAGTGCTACTCTTGATGTTCTGTGTAAGTGAGGAAATCATTTCGCTACCATCGATGCTCAGCAAGCAAAAAAGAAATCGAAAAGTACCATAGAAAAAGTTCCTCCATAGTTTTCACTTAGATGGCTATTCTTTGCGATTTTATCCACAGTGCCAAAAGTTATAATTACATCACTGCAAAGTAACTATCTCACACGTCAGAATTTAACCCAAGACTGAAACGTTTAGTATTAGTGTGATATGATGTACAGGTTTTTACTGTGTAAACGGTCTATGAAAGAGTCAATGGAGCTACGTCACGGATAACGCATCTTGAAGAAATTAGAATTTTTTTTTCAAGTTTGTCGTTCATAATCCGTCTTAATCCCCCTCAGTCGTAACCATTCTTGTTTAGTTAACAGGAAATAATGGCAGGAGATCTTAGCAAGCTATGCTGAGCTTTTTTAGAAAGATCCCCCTTTAAATTATTCCCTAACGATTGTGTCGATGTCACGAATGTTCACGACAAAAAGAGTTAATCTTATTTTGAATTTGATTTTGTTACAGTTCCACCAAGTTTAACTACGATACCAACTAACAAGACTGTCGTCGAAGGTGCCATTGCAACATTACGTTGTACTGCAACAGGGAATCCAACCCCAAATATAACGTGGACTAAAGATGGAAAGACTGTGAGTACAGCAGAGGCGCTGACGTTTGCAGCCTTCAGGAATCAGTCTGGAGAATACTGGTGCTCAGCAGGCAATGGGATAAACAAAGCTGTCAACGCCAGTGCTTACCTTGATGTGCAGTGTAAGTGTTAAAATAAGAGCTGCTGAAATACAACTGAATTAATTAAGAATTGAAAACATCTAACCTGTTAATCCAACCTGTTAAAAAAGAGCAAAACCATCTGAGGGCTAGGGGAAAGAGAACTTGACGCATGTTTGGGTATAGAGGTCTCTGCGCTTGAAGAAGAAAATGGAAAAAAATCCTCAGACGTTTCGAGACTACTGTCTCTTCCTTAGTGAGAAATAATCCCATTAACCAGTAACGCTCGTCGGTTAATTTTGAAAGTCAAAAATGTATCTAAGACACACGCGCGCGCACTAAAAAGTAACAATCAGAGAAATGTAAAGTCAATGTTCATTCCACTCGGTTGTAAAGTCTTGTGACTTTCAAAGTTAACCAACGCGCGTTACTGGTTAACGGATTATTTCTCACTGAAGAAGAGACAGCAGTCTCGAACCGTCTGAGGATTTTTTCCCATTTTCTACTTCAAGCGCAGAGACACTAATTTAAATTTACATTAAGATTTGTGCAACACAATTTTAATGCAATTTTCCCTTTTGGGTATAGAGGTGCCGCTGAATGTTTGAGACCATGACCCTGTTTAGGAACAATGAAGGCTAAAATCGATACCTACCCTGTGAATGACAACACCCTCCATTTTAGGTTCCTGTTTAGGGCAAATCACAAAGTACACAGCCTCTTGTTTTATACAACTTGAAAGTGTTTTAAAGACTAGCAAACGGCTCCGATCTTGGACTGCTAACTACTGTATAAGCCATATTTAACGACGACGAACGTTTATGACAAGTTCAGACCCTGTTCAGACAGCTGCATTGAAATTATATACTGAAATGACATACCCTGTTCAGGACAGAGCGGCCGAAAACCACACCATGTCCAGCGGGCAACCCGGTGCAGACCATATTAAAAAGTCCCCTCCCCCCCGCAGGGGAAACAAAACCACTTGTTGTAGCCTGACTGTTTTTCTCAGCAGTATAGTTATCAGCTTCATTATTTTTATTGTTTTGTTATAGTTCCACCAAGTTTGAGCAGCAAACCTTCTGATCGGACAGTGGTTGAAAACGAGGAAATGACATTGCATTGTGCTGCCACTGGTAATCCTGTTCCAAAGATACGATGGATTAAAGATGGAAAGACTGTGGGCACAGGAGAAAAACTTAAATTTACGGCCAAAAGAGACCATTCTGGAGAATACTGGTGCTCAGTGGAGAACGAATTGAACATAACTGTTAATGCCAGTGCAAACCTGAATGTTCAGTGTGAGTATGGCTGACTAAGATATGATTTCACAAAGACAGTAGTTATGGTAAACGTGGCGCTCTGTCACGTGCTGAATAGGTAAACTGGCTTCCGTTTGTCACAAGGGTGGCACTATAAGCCCATGACCCTCCACTGCCACCCACTATCAAAAACAACTTGCACAGTTGGCTTCCTTTTTAGCATCAGAAATGGTCCTGTGGTTTATCATAAGGGCGCATGATCTCCGACAAATGTCTTGAGTTGGCATCCGGAAGTAAGGGATCCAATCACTATTTTTCCTCACATTGACTGACTCCCAGACTGAGTTTATTGTTAGGGCTAAATGAAATGTGCCAAGCAAGACTGGATATACAACTGTGAATTCAGAGATCATCACTCTGTAGTGTAAATTTAAATGTCAAAAGAAAACCAATTAGTCTCCTACTGAGCACTGCTACAGTGAGAAAATGTGGTCCCCACAAGGTAAAGAAAATTTTTCGGATTTTATAAACGATGCTGTTACTCCCTTTAAACAGGTCAACAATCGCAATCATAAAAAGTGCGTATGTTCGCATAAATATCGACTTAATAGCTTGCATGTTCTCCTTTTTTTTTCACAGTCCCTCCAAGTTTGATCACAAAGCCGACTGATCAGAGAATTATTGAGACAGACACCGCAACATTCCACTGTAATGCAACAGGCAACCCAGCACCAAAAATAACTTGGACCAAGGATGGGAAGACTGTCAGCACAGGGGATACTTTGAGCTTTCAATCCAACAGGAATGACTCTGGAATATACTGGTGTTCAGCTGAGAATGGATTGAATTCAACTGTCAATGCTAGTGTCACTCTTGATGTCCAGTGTAAGTTCATTATTTCATACCCTCTTCTGGTTTTATTAGTTTTTATAAGCATATATGTTTTGAGTGCCAGATGCCCAAACACAGTCTTATTATAGAAATTCTCTCGCGTGCTTTAAGACATTGTTGTTATCCCTTATGTTAGCATAGATAAAACCAGTGATAATACAACGGTGCATATGCCTAAAACTATGAAATTCCCCTTCATTTCAAGCATATACACTGTTTTTCAAAGATGGAAGATCTCAGAAGGGCTTATGAGTAATTCTGTGTTCATCTGTCTACATCATTACCGTGGGAAAATCGTTGTAATTACATTTAACTAAATTGAACATGAATACATGAAATTCACATATTTGAACTGCGGATAAAGATAGAATTATATGTAGATCATCGCAGTGAAGGTGTTTCAACATAACCAGTTGAAAAGAAGAAACCTGAAAAAATTCAGGCTTGAACGGGAATGGAACCCTTAGCGTTTCAATCTTTATCCGCAGTTCAAATATATGAATTTCATATGTTCATGTTCATTTATTCTCCATCTACGGGATAAATACGAACTCTCAATTGACCAGCTCCCAGTTGGCTTGATAGCTCAGTTGGTTAGAACGCTGCACCGGTATCGCAGAGGTCATGGGTTCGATTCCCGTTCGAGCTTGAATTTTTTCAGGTTTCCTCTTTTCCAACCTCGTCCCCAGGGCCTTCTCCTCGTTCAAAATGGCGGTCGGGGAAACCCCTGGCCAAGGCTGCAAAAGTGGCTCCAAAAGTTCGTTAGAATTTGGTCACGCAAACACGATGAAATGTCTTTGTTTTGTTTGAACGTGAAAAAATACTCCACGATTCGTGGTGTATTTCAGCAGCCTTGGCCAGGGGTTTCTCCGACCGCCATTTTGAACGAGGAGAAGGCCCTGGGGACCAGGTTGCCTCTTTTCAACCGCTTAGGTTGAAACACCTTCACTGCGATGATCTACATATAATTCTTTTTTAACTAAATTGTAAAAAAAATCCTTTCTTACAGTTCCGCCAAGTTTAACTACCCGACCCTCTGATCAGACACTCATTGAAAATCAAGAAGTTAAATTCCTTTGTGCTGCCATTGGAAATCCAACCCCAACGATAACATGGATTAGAGATCGGAATACTTTAGCAGAGGGAGAAACATTGAGCTTAAAAACCAACAGAAGCCATTCTGGAAAATACTGGTGTTCAGCTAGCAATGGTTTAGGTGCAGCTGTTAATGCAAGCGCTGATCTCGATGTGCAATGTAAGTATGGCAACGTCGTGGCGATGTCGGCGATTGATAAATATGTTTCTAATACTTATTACGCACTTCTTTCATTCAACATGCGGGAAATTTGAACCCACAGTGTCCCCAGCTGAACTACACTCAACGTATCAAGGCTTCATATCTTAGTTGCTCGAACAATCAGAAAGCCGCTTCTTTCATGCCTGACTATTTCAGAACTGGTCAAGGATTGCCATTGCATTTCAGTGAAAACAAACGAACAAGCCTCTTTAATGCTCAAACTGTGCGAGTTTGTATATCATATACTCAATGTGCTGTGTGAGTATGACAACATCATTCTGATAGTGATAGTTATACTTTGTGTACATGTCATGGACTACATGGTTTGCAGATTTGGATGTAATATGACGCGAGCCGAAATTAAACAATTTGACAGTCAAATTAAGATGTTTTGGAACTGCCTGGAAATTATGATGTGCTCTAGACCAAAACAACTTGGGAACTAATACAACGTTGCGTGTCGATGATTTTGGACTAACAGTTTAGTAAGTGCAATTTAAAGTCTTATAAGAGTTGTTTCTTTAGTGGCCATTTACTAAAGAACCGGGGATTCAACTATTTGTAAATTTGTTTTTCTTTTTGTTTTGGGGATGTGAAACGCCTTTTCAAAAGCCTGGACTAATGACACGGAGCCAGGCCATAAGGGGTTCTTTAAAAAATGGCCATACCAATGCAACTTGCAAATATTGTACTTCGCAGTAGATGGCCGAAAACAGCATCGCTTGATTTGAAGTCATTTCTTAATCAATTTTAAAGTAAATGTCACTATGGGACCGTAACGTTTTTTCTCACGCCACAAAATGCCGTTGGTTTGATGAGAAGTTATCAAAAGACCTTATTCCTTTGGAGAGGCGCTGTGGTCTGTTGGTGATAGCGTGTCGTTGCTCAAGAATCTTCTCCGTTTTATTGTCCCTCAGACGAGAAATTTGCCCTGGTATTCTAATATGAACACTAATAAGAAGTGGCGAACTGAATGGGAAAACCTAGAATGCAGCGGAAAAACGGTAATCCCCCGATGTCTAAGCATCGCAGTCTTTGAGGGGGGGGGGGGGGGTAAATATACTTTCAATTGCTTCATGCTGGAAAACCTTATTGTGATCCGGAGATTGAGGGCCTAAGGCTTAAAACAGTGAACCGCATTTTCAAATGAATCGGTCGCCAATTGGCGATTGCAACAACCGTCCGGTTTATACTGATGAATTTATATTTGTTTATTACAGTTCTGCCAAGTTTAACACGAAAGCCATCAAACCAAACAGTTATCGAAACTGGCACTGTTACATTCTACTGCAATGCCACCGGAAACCCAGTTCCAAAGATAACATGGACCAAGGATGGTAAGACTGTGGGAACAGAAGACACGCTGAGATTTGTAACGCACAGGAATCATTCTGGGGAATACTTGTGTTCAGCGGACAATGGCTTGAATGCCACCGTCATAGAGAGTGCCAATCTCGACGTTCAGTGTAAGTAATGATGAGCAAATAAAGAACGTAAAACCATGCAGTATATTGTGGAAGGGATAAGCATTTTAGAACACAAGAGAAAAGAGAAAAAAGGCGGAGGCGGAGGTGGAGGTGGAACTAAGTGTTCTCAATTACTTTTCTGGGAGTTATGCAAATATCAGAAGATTTATTGACTAATTTCTTAAATTAGACCTAAAAAAAAGTAGTTTGCTTTTTAAAGGTTTTATTACTTTAATGTGTATCATCTTTCTTGTAAATCGGTTATTAATCCATACACGGCGAGGCATATTGTAAAAACAATTTCTCCAGAGAATTGTAGGAACGTGAATTGTTTTGAACGTGATTGTTCTTGCATCTTGCATCTCGTCTCGAGAGAGGCGATCTCTCACTTATAAGTGATTTTGTATTTAGAAGGATCTTGTTTTTTTGTTTAGGCAGAAGAAATATATGTATTTTTACCCTTTAACCTCTGTATGGTGTCCAATATTGTGCCATTTAACCTCTTTAAGGGCAATATCACTTCACGACGATCCATTATCTTCAAATCCATATCACAATCAAAATCGTTGACGAAACACCTTTTCTGCCACTGAAGAAAACGTTTTTTTAAATTTTTTATCACCTGCTTCAGGCTTGCAGTTATTTCCCTAAGTATTGATTGCTTTGATTTCAGTTCCACCAAGTTTGATTACCAAGCCACTTGACCACACAGTCGTCGAAAAAGATCAACTGACACTGCATTGTGCCGCCACTGGTAACCCTGTGCCAAAGATATCATGGAGCAAAGATGGGAAGACTGTGGGTGAAGGAAACGCACTGACCCTCAAAACGCTGAAGAGTCATTCAGGAAAATACTGGTGTACGGTGGAGAATGGTCTTGGTGTAACAGTCAATGCTAGTGCTACTCTTGATGTTCTGTGTAAGTGAGGAAACTTTTTTTAGAGAGGTCCCCTTTAAATTACTTCCTAACGAAGGTGTCGATGTTACGAATGTTCACGACAAAAGGAGCTAATCTTATTTTGAATTTGATTTTGTTACAGTTCCACCAAGTTTAACTACGATACCAACCAACACGACTGTCGTCGAGGGTGCCATTGCAACATTGCGTTGTTCTGCAACAGGGAACCCAACTGCAGATATAACGTGGACTAAAGATGGAAAGACTGTGAGTACAGCAGAGGCGCTGACATTTGCAGCCTTCAGGAATCAGTCTGGAGAATACTGGTGCTCAGCAGACAATGGGATAAACAAGGCTGTCAACGCCAGTGCTTACCTTGATGTGCAGTGTAAGTGTTAAAATAAGAGCTGCTGAAATACAACTGAATTAATTGAGAATTGAAAACATCTAATGTTTGCATCTATATCCAGTCTGTTAAAAAAGAACAAAACCATCTGAGGGCTAGGGGAAAGGGAACTTGACGCATGTTTGGGTATAGAGGTCTCTGCGCTTGAAGTAGAAAATGGGAAAAAATCCTCAGACGTCTCGAGACTGCTGTCTCTTCTTCAGTGAGAAATAATGCCATTAACCAGTAACGCTCGTCGGTTAATCTTGAAAGTCAAAAATGTATCTAAGACACACGCGCGCGCGCTAAAAAGTAACAATCAGAGAAATGCAAAGTCAATGTTCATTCCACTCGGTTGTAAAGTCTTGTGACTTTCAAAGTTAACCAACGCGCGTTACTGGTTAACGGCATTATTTCTCACTGAAGAAGAGACAGCAGTCTCGAAACGTCTTAGGATTTTTTCCCATTTTCTACTTCAAGCGCAGAGACACTAATTTAAATTTATATTAAGATTATCTCGATTTACACGGGCAATAGAGGTGCCAACCAAGAGGTGCCAACAGAGGTGGGTATAGAGGTGCCGCTGAATGTTTAAGACCATGGCCCTGTTTAGGAACAATGAAGGCTAAAATACCTACCCTGTGAAGGACAACACCCTCCATTTTAGGTTCCTGTTTAGGGCAAATAACAAAGTACACAGCCTCTTTCTTTATACAACTGGAAAGTGTTTTTAAGACCGGCAAAAGGCTCCGATCTTGGACTGCTAAATACTGTATAAGCCATATTTAACGACGACAAACGTTTATGACAAGCTCAGACCCTATTCAGATACCTCCATTGAAATTATATACTGAAATACACACCCTGTTCAGGACAGAGCGGCCGAAAACCACTCCATGTCCAGCGGGCAACCCGGTGCAGACCATATAAGAAAGTCCTTTCCCAGCGCAGGGGAAACCAAAACCACCTGTTGTAGCCTGATTGTTTTTCTCAGCAGCATAGTTATCAGCTTCATTATTTTTATTGTTTTGTTATAGTTCCACCAAGTTTGAGCAGCAAACCTTCTGATCGGACAGTGGTTGAAAACGAAGAAATAACATTGCATTGTGCTGCCACTGGTAATCCTGTTCCAAAGATACGATGGATTAAAGATGGAAAGACTGTGGGCACAGGAGAAAAACTGAAATTTACGGCCAAAAGAGACCATTCTGGAGAATACTGGTGCTCAGTGGAGAACGAATTGAACATAACTGTTAATGCCAGTGCAAACCTGAATGTTCAGTGTAAGTATAGCTGACTAAGATATGATTTCACAAAGACAGTAGTTATGGTAAACGTGGCGCTCTGTCACGTGCTGAATAGGTAAACTGGCTTCCGTTTGTCACAAGGGTGGCACTATAACCCCATGACCCTCCACTGCCACCCACTATCAAAAACAACTTGCACAGTTGGCTTCCTTTTTAGCATCAGAAATGGTCCTGTGGTTTATTATAAGGGCGCATGATCTCCGACAAATGTCTTGAGTTGGCATCCGGAAGTAAGGGATCCAATCACTATTTTTCCTCACATTGACTGACTCCCAGACTGAGTTTATTGTTAGGGGTAAATGAAATGTGCCAAGCAAGACTGGATATACAACTGTGAATTCAGAGATTATCACTCTGTAGTGTAAATTTAAATGTCAAAAGAAAACCAATTAGTCTCCTACTGAGCACTGCTACAGTGAGAAAATGTGGTCCCCACAAGGTAAAGAAAATTTTTCGGATTTTATAAACGATGCTGTTACGCCCTTTAAACAGGTCAACAATCGCAATCATAAAAAGTGCGTATGTTCGCATAAATATCGACTTAATAGCTTGCATGTTCTCCTTTTTTTTTCACAGTCCCTCCAAGTTTGATCACAAAGCCGAATGATCAGAGAATCATTGAGACAGACACCGCAACATTCCACTGTAATGCAACAGGCAACCCAGCACCAAAAATAACTTGGACCAAGGATGGGAAGACTGTGAGCACAGGGGATACTTTGAGCTTTCAATCCAACAGGAATGACTCTGGAATATACTGGTGTTCAGCTGAGAATGGATTGAATTCAACTGTCAATGCTAGTGTCACTCTTGATGTCCAGTGTAAGTTCATTATTTCATACCCTCTTCTGGTTTTATTAGTTTTTATAAGCATATATGTTTTGAGTGCTAGATGCCCAAACACAGTCTTATTATAGAAATTCTCTCGCGTGCTTTAAGACATTGTTGCTATCCCTTATGTTAGCATGGATAAAACCAGTGATAATACAACGATACATATGCCTAAAACTATGAACTTCCCCTTCGTTTCAAGCATATACACTGTTTTTCAAAGATGGAAGATCTCAGAAGGGCTTATGAGTAATTCTGTGTTCATCTGTCTACATCATTACCGTGGGAAAATCGTTGTAATTACATTTAACTAAATTGTAAAAACATTGTTTCTTACAGTTCCGCCAAGTTTAACCACCCGACCCTCTGATCAGACACTCATTGAAAATCAAGAAGTTAAATTCCTTTGTGCTGCCATTGGAAATCCAACCCCAACGATAACATGGATTAGAGATGGGAATACTTTAGCAGAGGGGGAAACATTGAGCTTAAAAACCAACAGAAGCCATTCTGGAAAATACTGGTGTTCAGCTAGCAATGGTTTAGGTGCAGCTGTTAATGCAAGCGCTGATCTCGATGTGCAATGTAAGTATGGCAACGTCGTGGCGATGTCGGCGATTGATAAATATGTTTCTAATACTTATTACGCACTTCTTTCATTCAACATGCGGGAAATTTGAACCCACAGTGTCCCCAGCTGAACTACACTCAACGTATCAAGGCTTCATATCTTAGTTGCTCGAACAATCAGAAAGCCGCTTCTTTCATGCCTGACTATTTCAGAACTGGTCAAGGATTGCCATTGCATTTCAGTGAAAACAAACGAACGAGCCTCTTTAATGCTCAAACTGTGCGAGTTTGTATATCATATACTCAATGTGCTGTGTGAGTATGACAACATCATTCTGATAGTGATAGTTATACTTTGTGTACATGTCATGGACTACATGGTTTGCAGATTTGGATGTAATATGACGCGAGCCGAAATTAAACAATTTGACAGTCAAATTAAGATGTTTTGGAACTGCCTGGAAATTATGATGTGCTCTAGACCAAAACAACTTGGGAACTAATACAACGTTGCGTGTCGATGATTTTGGACTAACAGTTTAGTAAGTGCAATTTAAAGTCTTATAAGAGTTGTTTCTTTAGTGGCCATTTACTAAAGAACCGGGGATTCAACTATTTGTAAATTTGTTTTTCTTTTTGTTTTGGGGATGTGAAACGCCCTTTCAAAAGCCTGGACTAATGACACGGAGCCAGGCCATAAGGGGTTCTTTAAAAAATGGCCATACCAATGCAACTTGCAAATATTGTACTTCGCAGTAGATGGCCGAAAACAGCATCGCTTGATTTGAAGTCATTTCTTAATCAATTTTAAAGTAAATGTCACTATGGGACCGTAACGTTTTTTCTCACGCCACAAAATGCCGTTGGTTTGATGAGAAGTTATCAAAAGACCTTATTCCTTTGGAGAGGCGCTGTGGTCTGTTGGTGATAGCGTGTCGTTGCTCAAGAATCTTCTCCGTTTTATTGTCCCTCAGACGAGAAATTTGCCCTGGTATTCTAATATGAACACTAATAAGAAGTGGCGAACTGAATGGGAAAACCTAGAATGCAGCGGAAAAACGGTAATCCCCCGATGTCTAAGCATCGCAGTCTATGAGGGGGGGGGGGGGGGGGCAAATATACTTTCAATTGCTTCATGCTGGAAAACCTTATTGTGATCCGGAGATTGAGGGCCTAAGGCTTAAAACAGTGAACCGCATTTTCAAATGAATCGGTCGCCAATTGGCGATTGCAACAACCGTCCGGTTTATACTGATGAATTTATATTTGTTTATTACAGTTCTGCCAAGTTTAACACGAAAGCCATCAAACCAAACAGTTATCGAAACTGGCACTGTTACATTCTACTGCAATGCCACCGGAAACCCAGTTCCAAAGATAACATGGACCAAGGATGGTAAGACTGTGGGAACAGAAGACACGCTGAGATTTGTAACGCACAGGAATCATTCTGGGGAATACTTGTGTTCAGCGGACAATGGCTTGAATGCCACCGTCATAGAGAGTGCCAATCTCGACGTTCAGTGTAAGTAATGATGAGCAAATAAAGAACGTAAAACCATGTAGTATATTGTGGAAGGGATAAGCATTTTAGAACACAAGAGAAAAGAGAAAAAAGGCGGAGGCGGAGGTGGAGGTGGAACTAAGTGTTCTCAATTACTTTTCTGGGAGTTATGCAAATATCAGAAGATTTATTGACTAATTTCTTAAATTAGACCTAAAAAAAGTAGTTTGCTTTTTAAAGGTTTTATTACTTTAATGTGTATCATCTTTCTTGTAAATCGGTTATTAATCCACACACGGCGAGGCATATTGTAAAAACAATTTCTCCAGAGAATTGTAGGAACGTGAATTGTTTTGAACGTGATTGTTCTTGCATCTTGCATCTTGTCTCGAGAGAGGCGATCTCTCACTTATAAGTGATTTTGTATTTAGAAGGATCTTGTTTTTTTGTTTAGGCAGAAGAAATATATGTATTTTTACCCTTTAACCTCTGTATGGTGTCCAATATTGTACCATTTAACCTCTTTAAGGGCAATATCACTTCACGACGATCCATTATCTTCAAATCCATATCACAATCAAAATCGTTGACGAAACACCTTTTCTGCCACTGAAGAAAACGTTTTTTTTTAATTTTTTATCACCTGCTTCAGGCTTGCAGTTATTTCCCTAAGTATTGATTGCTTTGATTTCAGTTCCACCAAGTTTGATTACCAAGCCACTTGACCACACAGTCGTCGAAAAAGATCAACTGACACTGCATTGTGCCGCCACTGGTAACCCTGTGCCAAAGATATCATGGAGCAAAGATGGGAAGACTGTGGGTGAAGGAAACGCACTGACCCTCAAAACGCTGAAGAGTCATTCAGGAAAATACTGGTGTACGGTGGAGAATGGTCTTGGTGTAACAGTCAATGCTAGTGCTACTCTTGATGTTCTGTGTAAGTGAGGAAACTTTTTTTAGAGAGGTCCCCTTTAAATTACTTCCTAACGAAGGTGTCGATGTTACGAATGTTCACGACAAAAGGAGCTAATCTTATTTTGAATTTGATTTTGTTACAGTTCCACCAAGTTTAACTACGATACCAACCAACACGACTGTCGTCGAGGGTGCCATTGCAACATTGCGTTGTTCTGCAACAGGGAACCCAACTGCAGATATAACGTGGACTAAAGATGGAAAGACTGTGAGTACAGCAGAGGCGCTGACATTTGCAGCCTTCAGGAATCAGTCTGGAGAATACTGGTGCTCAGCAGACAATGGGATAAACAAGGCTGTCAACGCCAGTGCTTACCTTGATGTGCAGTGTAAGTGTTAAAATAAGAGCTGCTGAAATACAACTGAATTAATTGAGAATTGAAAACATCTAATGTTTGCATCTATATCCAGTCTGTTAAAAAAGAACAAAACCATCTGAGGGCTAGGGGAAAGGGAACTTGACGCATGTTTGGGTATAGAGGTCTCTGCGCTTGAAGTAGAAAATGGGAAAAAATCCTCAGACGTCTCGAGACTGCTGTCTCTTCTTCAGTGAGAAATAATGCCATTAACCAGTAACGCTCGTCGGTTAATCTTGAAAGTCAAAAATGTATCTAAGACACACGCGCGCGCGCTAAAAAGTAACAATCAGAGAAATGCAAAGTCAATGTTCATTCCACTCGGTTGTAAGGTCTTGTGACTTTCAAAGTTAACCAACGCGCGTTACTGGTTAACGGCATTATTTCTCACTGAAGAAGAGACAGCAGTCTCGAAACGTCTTAGGATTTTTTCCCATTTTCTACTTCAAGCCCAAAGACACTAATTTAAATTTATATTAAGAATATCTCGATTTACACGGGCAACAGAGGTGCCAACCAAGAGGTGCCAACAGAGGTGGGTATAGAGGTGCCGCTGAATGTTTGAGACCATGGCCCTGTTTAGGAACAATCAAGGCTAAAATACGTACCCTGTGAAGGACAACGCCCTCTATTTTAGGTTCCTGTTTAGGGCAAATAACAAAGTACACAGCCTCTTTCTTTATACAACTGGAAAGTGTTTTTAAGACCGGCAAAAGGCTCCGATCTTGGACTGCTAAATACTGTATAAGCCATATTTAACGACGACGAACGTTTATGACAAGCTCAGACCCTATTCAGATACCTCCATTGAAATTATATACTGAAATACACACCCTGTTCAGGACAGAGCGGCCGAAAACCACTCCATGTCCAGCGGGCAACCCGGTGCAGACCATATAAGAAAGTCCTTTCCCAGCGCAGGGGAAACCAAAACCACCTGTTGTAGCCTGATTGTTTTTCTCAGCAGCATAGTTATCAGCTTCATTATTTTTATTGTTTTGTTATAGTTCCACCAAGTTTGAGCAGCAAACCTTCTGATCGGACAGTGGTTGAAAACGAAGAAATAACCTTGCATTGTGCTGCCACTGGTAATCCTGTTCCAAAGATACGATGGATTAAGGATGGAAAGACTGTGGGCACAGGAGAAAAACTGAAATTTACAGCCAAAAGAGACCATTCTGGAGAATACTGGTGCTCAGTGGAGAACGAATTGAACATAACTGTTAATGCCAGTGCAAACCTGGATGTCCAGTGTGAGTATGGCTGACTAAGATATGATTTCACAAAGACAGTGGTTATGGTAAATGTGGCGCTCTTTCATGTTGCTGAATAGGTAAACTGGCGTCCTGTTTGTCACAAGGGTGACACTATAAAGAAAAAAACTGACAAGAGTCGAAACCCATGACCCTCCACTGCCACTCACTATCAAAAACAACTTGCACAGTTGGTTTACTTTTTAGCATCAGAAATGGTCCTGTGGTTTATTATAAGGGTGCATGATCTCCGACAAATGTCTTGAGTTGGCATCCGGAAGTAAGGGATCCAATCACTATTTTTCCTCACATTGACTGACTCCCAGACTGAGTTTATTGTTAGGGGTAAATGAAATGTGCCAAGCAAGACTGGATATACAACTGTGAATTCAGAGATTATCACTCTGTAGTGTAAATTTAAATGTCAAAAGAAAACCAATTAGTCTCCTACTGAGCACTGCTACAGTGAGAAAATGTGGTCCCCACAAGGTAAAGAAAATTTTTCGGATTTTATAAACGATGCTGTTACTCCCTTTAAACAGGTCAACAATCGCAATCATAAAAAGTGCGTATGTTCGCATAAATATCGACTTAATAGCTTGCATGTTCTCCTTTTTTTCACAGTCCCTCCAAGTTTGATCACAAAGCCGACTGATCAGAGAATTATTGAGACAGACACCGCAACATTCCACTGTAATGCAACAGGCAACCCAGCACCAAAAATAACTTGGACCAAGGATGGGAAGACTGTGAGCACAGGGGATACTTTGAGCTTTCAATCCAACAGGAATGACTCTGGAATGTACTGGTGTTCAGCTGAGAATGGATTGAATTCAACTGTCAATGCTAGTGTCACTCTTGATGTCCAGTGTACGTTCATTATTTCATACCCTCTTCTGGTTTTATTAGTTTTTATAAGCATATATGTTTTGAGTGCTAGATGCCCAAACACAGTCTTATTATAGAAATTCTCTCGCGTGCTTTAAGACATTGTTGCTATCCCTTATGTTAGCATGGATAAAACCAGTGATAATACAACGATACATATGCCTAAAACTATGAACTTCCCCTTCGTTTCAAGCATATACACTGTTTTTCAAAGATGGAAGATCTCAGAAGGGCTTATGAGTAATTCTGTGTTCATCTGTCTACATCATTACCGTGGGAAAATCGTTGTAATTACATTTAACTAAATTGTAAAAACATTGTTTCTTACAGTTCCGCCAAGTTTAACCACCCGACCCTCTGATCAGACACTCATTGAAAATCAAGAAGTTAAATTCCTTTGTGCTGCCATTGGAAATCCAACCCCAACGATAACATGGATTAGAGATGGGAATACTTTAGCAGAGGGGGAAACATTGAGCTTAAAAACCAACAGAAGCCATTCTGGAAAATACTGGTGTTCAGCTAGCAATGGTTTAGGTGCAGCTGTTAATGCAAGCGCTGATCTCGATGTGCAATGTAAGTATGGCAACGTCGTAGCGATGTCGGCGATTGATAAATATGTCTCTAATACTTATTACGCACTTGTTTCATTCAACATGCGGGAAATTTGAACCCGCAATGTCCCCAGCTGAACTACACTCAACGTATCAAGGCTGCATATCTTAGTTGCTCGAGCAATCAGAAAGCCGCTTCTTTCGTGCCTGACTATTTCAGAACTGGTCAAGGGTTGTCATTGCATTTGAGTGAAAACAAACGAACAAGCCTCTTTAATGCTCAAACTGTGCGAGTTTGTATATCATATACTGACCATCTTGGGTGATGTAGCAGCTCTCGCAAGGTCTCACATGAATGGCTCGCTACCCTTCGAGAAAACAATAGAACAAACAATATGAACAATACCCCTAGCCCCAAACACAATAGCAGCTGCTACACTAGAGGACCACTAGAATTACAAGCTTACGAGAGCTGCTACACTACTGACCATCTTGTGCGAAGTTCTTGACTGGTTTTCCCCATGCATGCTGTCGAGGGCTTCCTTGTAAGGAAAAAGCTCTTTATCTTCATCGTCATTCATGGACTTATTGAAGTCCCAAAAGTTTGGCTGTTACCCTTTCTTTAACATTTCCAAACAAATAGCCACGACACGAAAATTAACTCTTTATTAATGTCAGCTCGGTAAGGGACAATGATCGTGAAAAGGAGACGTCTTAATCCATAGCATTTGGTACCACTAACTCTTCAATAATCATCAAAATTTCTCAGTGAAAATGATATATTCAAGGGACATTATTGCCTCCTGTTTGTACTCGAGCATTGATGCATTGAGCATTGAGCATTGATGAGCATTGATTGATGACATATTTAAGGGACATTATTGCCTCCAGTTTGTACTCGAGTATCGATGCATGCAACGAATAATGAATGATATATATTTGTAAACCGTGAGCTTAATTACATCGGCAATTGTAAGTTGTCTAATTAATGATGCTGTTTCTTGCAGTTTTACCAAGCATCAAGTCAAAACCAGAAAACAAGACCATCATTGAGGGTTCCACCGTGACGCTCTATTGCAACGCCACAGGTAACCCAGCGCCAAAGATAACGTGGACTAAAGATGGGAACATTGTTGGCACAAACGACTCACTGAGCTTTGAAGCCAAACGAAATCATTCTGGAAAATATTGGTGTTCAGCAGATAATGGGCTGAGTGAACCTGCCAATCCTGCCAATGCGAGTGCCGATGTTGATGTTCAGTGTATGTATCAATTTATTGTTGTAACCTTTGGTCCATTTTTTAGAATGAGTTATGAAATAGTGGACGTTAAGGCAAGAAAATAGGCGATCCCTGCGGGGTGGGGTGCTCTATGGAAGATACCTACCTTTTTAACTTTCTTTTCTTTTCCCTACCTCATTTAAGACAGAATGCTGCGCATTAGGACCCTGTTTAAGATGGTCACAGAATGGCGTTGGAATCGCAAATTGTTCCATACTGACAACATTTTACCTGATTTTGCTTAATAACCGATGACCGATGTTGAGAGATTATGTTCGTAAGAAGATGAAGTCAGCATTTGTGGATCAACTGGTACTAATTCCAAATTTCGAAAATGTCATGCGCTTTTCAGGACTTTAAAATTCTCTGAAAACCATACCCTATCACGTGTTACATCCCTGTTAAACCCCTTTCATCTGGGTTATCTACTTTATCTTCAAGTACTTTCATAGAGTAATGTTTGCCACTTATTTAGCATCATTTGCTTGTTTGGGTCTTGGGTACATAAACGCTTAATGCTCGTCTTATTTATTTAATAGTTTTCCCAAGTATAATCACCAAGCCATCCAATCAGACAGTCTATGAAAATCAAAGCGTTACAATTCACTGTTCCGCCACTGGTAACCCTGTTCCGAGGATAACATGGATTAAAGATGGGAAGACTGTGGGCACAGAAGACATACTGAGCCTTGAAGTCAAAAGAGAACATTCTGGAGAATACTGGTGTCATGCAGAAAATGGACTAAATGATACTGTCAAAGCTAGTGCCCACCTGAACGTACAGTGTGAGTAACTGAAATCGATATTATGACAGTAGGAAACGAGGTTTTCTTATAAGATGATGATATGCCTTTTGTTTGGCCTACAGAAAAGTGAACATTATAACGCCCAAAATGTCATTGTTTTTCGCCACATTTGCTTGCAGTGTGTTATTTTGAATAATACGGCATGCTAACGTTATTGTTTCAATAACTATTGTTTTCTCTTTATTGCTCCAATGAAGAGAAAACAACACTTCAAGTTGTCGACTGAAACGCCCGGGACGTCAAAGTTTTGTCACTTAAGGTTCATGTTCTCTATTGATGAAAGTCAGCAACAATACATCAAAAAATGTTATAAATTACCAAACTGTGCATTAACAGCATAATTTAGCTCTACTCGAATGCTATTTATTGCAGATGCACCAAACTTAACCTCAAGACCAAGTGATAAAACCATTACTGAGGGAGCTACTGTAATATTCCACTGCAATGCAACCGGAAACCCAACACCAAAGATATCCTGGACTAAAGATGGGAAGACTGTGGGTACAAACGACACACTGAGCTTTGTAACTGATAGGAATCATTCAGGACAATACTGGTGTTCAGCGGAAAATGGCTTGAATGTAACTGTGAAGGCGAGCGCAAAGCTTGATGTGCAATGTAAGCATCAAAACTACACTCAGGATGTATAAGACGTCTACTTTTAGTTTTAATTGACTGATACACCCCTCAATAGTTCAAGTAGTCACAAAAAGAACCTATGAAAATCTATTAATCATGCTGCTTTAGCAAGAAAACCCTTTAAACTAAATCAAACTTCGTCCTGAAAGACATGTGCCACTATATAAACAGAATATCGTGTTTGACAGTTTAAAAAAAACTGCACTGAATTTATGTGTACAACACCTTGCATTTGCTAATTCCTGGAAGGTTAAGTCAAATCTATTAAATGCGGAAAATGTTAAGTAAACTGTGTTTAGTAAGGGGTGACCGCAATAAATACATGCATGCATGCATGCATGTATATGGAGTTGTTTGAAACGTATATTTTCGATTATTTTGCCTCCGCGTAACTTACCTTCTATTCTTAAATCAACGGAGTTTCATCGTTCTAACTTCACGTAATTTGTAAAAGCATTGTAACAAATCATAAAAAAACTGTAGTCCTCAGGATTCTGAACTGCTGTTGCATCCTTAGAAATGACGTTGCCCAACAATTAATGCAAATGACATTATTCATATGCACACATTGCTTTTAATCAACAGTTCCACCAGCTTTAACAATCAAGCCAACGGATCAGACGGTCACTGAAAATGAGCAATCTCAATTCCATTGTACCGCCATTGGCAACCCTGTTCCGAAGATAACATGGATTAAAGATGGGAAGACTGTAGGTAACGGAGACTCACTTAATATTGGAGTCCAAAGGAAAGATTCCGGAAAATACTGGTGCTCAGCAGACAATGGCCTGGGACAACCTGTCAATGCTAGTGCTGAACTCGATGTACATTGTGAGTAATTTAAGCATTTCCCCCACTAATTATTGCAAACAGTTAAATATGATTAGTGTACACCGAACTAGTGGACAGTGCGTGCTCTTATTGGCTACTCAAAGTTGGGATAGTATCTGCTGCATCATGGCATTGTTCTGGGTTTCGCTTGTGAGTTTTTCCTCATTTCTCAGGAAAAAAAAGAGCTATTTGGTCATGATTATTCACGGTTTTAAAATATACTAAGACAATTATTCACCTCCACTTCAGTGACAAATAATTCTTAATTACTACATACACAGCCTCTGGATATGAGAAAGCCAGAGCTGATTGGCCCCCTGCTAATACGCAATCAACTCTTATAACCCACCGATTAATTTTCGCTTACGCTCTTTGGACGAAACACATCCCGTGGTACAAAATTGGACTGTTTGTTTTCCGGACAATCTTTCAGCCTCGGGCAATATCCTCTGATACACCAGCCGCCGGAACGGTTTATTTACTAAATATCCTGCGAGTAGAGAGGCTGCAAGAAAATGATGGCAAGAGGAACGTTCTTTTGAATAGAAACATTTGCTTTGGTAATCAACTTAACAACATTTCCACCCGTTATCTATATGATAAAATACCGGAGACTAATTCAAGGTTTTCTGAAAATTCATTTTTACGAAATGAACCAATTCATGTCTTTCACAAAACATTGAAAGTCGTTTGTCTAGTTGGATTATTTTGTTATACTCTGCCGTAAATCGAACGCTTGAAATTAAAGTGTTTCTTCAATTCTGATCTAACGTCATCAACCATTCCAAACAGTTTGCGTTTATTTTGAACAAAACATATGGTACCTCCAATTATGTAGTGATGACGGAAATTATCGTGATGGGGAGCAATGTATTATCTTTTCCATTTCTAGGTGGCAATGAAAACTAAAGCGCGATTAATATAGTACAGTTAGAATGAATTTTCTTGCTTCTAATTTACGCAGTTAGCGTGCCTTTTAAATGTAATAAAATGACTTTTTCTCACAGTTCCACCAAGTTTACTCAAAAGTCCAACTAACAAGACCATCTTGGAAGGTACCAATGTCACTTTTATGTGTACCGCCACTGGAAACCCAACCCCAAAGATCGAGTGGCTTAAAGATGGGATGTCTGTGGCTTCAGGAGGTGTATTCAGCTTTGTAGTGAACAGGAATCATTCTGGAAAATACTGGTGTTCAGTGGACAATGGACTGAGTGCTGCTGTGAACGCAAGTGCTGAGCTTGATGTACAATGTGAGTATATCTTTCATGGCAAAATCCAGTGAGAAACATTTTCAGAAAAGGGAGCATAAAAGTATAGAGACTGGGATAAAAATAGTCCGCATAAAATCAAAAATTGGCGAGAAGATGATGATTAAGAAAGCGTTTGAACAATTATGAGTCATTATTACGGATCATGTACCTAAAAGGAATTGTTTGTATGGTAGCATTTCCCAGTCCTAGACTGTACTGTAAAAAACATTTTACAAATAAAATGATCAATCAACTAAAATCCGGCCGGAATTTTTAATTTTAGTGGGCAACACCTTTTGAAATTTTTACGTTCCTGCATTTTTTTCAATGGAATTTTTTTTAATCAATAGTTCCTCCAAATTTAATCACAAAACCATCTGACAAGAAGGTAATTGAGAATGAACAACTCCAATTCCGTTGTACGGCCACTGGTAATCCTGTTCCAAAGATAAGGTGGATGAAAGATGGGAAGACAGTGGGCTTTGGAGAAATACTGAGTCTTGGAGCTCAGCGCAATCAATCTGGAAAATACTGGTGTTCGGTGGACAATGGCTTGAGTAACGCTGTTAATGCGAGTGCCGATCTCGATGTGCAATGTAAGTATGACAACGTGGTAGCTCGTTGGAGTGGTGTTGCAACTGAAGCGATACGTACCAATATAGATAAAAAATCTGCCCTGAACAAAAGCCAAACCCATGACCTCAGATACCGACACAAGAGCTCGAGAAATAAGCTATCAAACCACTGGAAGCTTATCGACTTTTAAAAGTTGAGAAGAGGGTTGGGCAAAGGCCTATATTTCGAGCAGAGTTTCCTCCAATCGTCTGGGTGAATCTATTTGCATGGTAGCCATTCCTCCCCGATTTGTTCAGACGTTTTGCCAAGAACGAAACGTTGTTCGCAGCGACATGAATTAGAGACATATCTTCCAAACTAGTAAAACAAATCCTGCACAGTATTAAGTCGCGAAAACAATTCAGGCGACTAAAATTGCCACCCATCGCTCCTTCCTCACCTCCTTTTCACAAAACGAAATGTTCCCTCCCTTACAACCACTTCTGAGAATACAGTTTGGCTAAATGAAATAGCAAAACTACATAAAAGTCTGTCCAAACGTTCACTTTTTTCCATCAATGGCGGTACAAAGGCAAGTGTTTTTTGTCAGTTTTTGGCGCTTTACTGGTTGACTGACGATGTATAGGTAAGATTGACCAGACCCAGAGTCCTAGGATTCCAGTAGTACACACTTTATAATGTTATTCTTTTGGTTTGTTTGCAGTTGCACCAACTCTACTCACACGCCCAACTGACCAGATAATTTTGGAGGGTTTCAATGTAACGTTCCGCTGCTTAGCTATAGGAAATCCAATCCCAACGATAAAATGGTTCAAGGATGGGAAAACTGTGGGTTCCGGAGAGACACTGAGCTTTGTAGCTAACAGGATTAAGTCTGGAAAATATTGGTGTTCCGCAGACAATGGACTTGGTGCTACTTTTAACGCAAGTGCTAATCTTGATGTACAATGTGAGTATCCCCATTAATTACTTAACGTAAGAGACAGATACAACCAAGACTTTATCGTTACTCTTTTATGTAAAAGAAAGGAATGTGACTGGCAACGAAGATTTAAATAATCAGAAATTTGGCTTATTGTGACATTTACTGAGGAACTAGTAAACGCGACTATGGGGCAGTCTGTAAAGTAATTTGAGAATCCTGAGGTGTAGTCGAGTTGAGGTGTGTTTCTTGACTGTTCCTTTTATGAGAAACAAATTTTCTACCGCCTTTATGAATATGGGTACCTCTCAAAACTCGTAACGTTCGCATTAGTGTTTTCTTTCAATAAAATCTTACTCGTTTCATGACGACTTTGCAGTCTTCCCAAGCTTAACCAGCGAACCTGCCGACCAAACCGTCACTGAAAAAGCAGAAGTGGTATTCCATTGTTCCGCCATTGGTAACCCTCTTCCAAAGATAACATGGGTTAAAGATGACAAAACTGTGGCTACTGGAAACACCCTGAGTTTTGAAGCCTTTAGGAACCATTCTGGAGAATATTGGTGTTCAGTGGACAATGGCCTGGCAACAACTGCCAACACTAGTGCTGTCTTAGTCGTTCAATGTAAGTACTAGTAAAGCCAAGTGAAGCAGTCTTTTAGTCTTTTACAGCTGAATAGAGTAGTGTAAGATAGCTTACGCTATTTCTAGTTGGGAGGGGGTTGGGGTTGTTAAGGCGGTTCAAAGCCTGCGCGCGCAGCCTGAATCCCATAGGTGTCCTACTGAGGGCATGGCGATAATAGGGTAATAAGTTTCAGGTTCTTATATTCCCTTGATGAAAACAACAGACGTATTGCACATATACAGCAGGACAGGAAATAACTGCTCATAGCTTTAATTGGCTAGTTTAACTTTTAGATTTAGTTATAAGCAATGAGTGAAATTTTTGATGTTCGAATCTGCATTCGTTTTATGTTTTATTATTTTTTTTTATCGTTGTAGTCTTTTTCTCCATATACCATTAAAATAGGTTTGCCACAGGTTTCCTTTAGATAATCGGCCCTCAGAGTTTACTTGATTTGTCCAACTTGTAAAATTTAGGAAAAATGTTTAAGTACACAATTTCTGATTGTTTGCAGATGCCCCAAGTTTAATCACGAAGCCAACTAGCCAGACAGTCATCGAGGCCGATAACGCAACATTCCAATGCATCGCTACCGGGAACCCTATTCCAACGATTACGTGGATTAAGGATGGAAAGACTGTGACTACAGGGGAAAAACTGAGCTTTGAAGCCTTCAGGAATAATTCTGGAGAATACTGGTGTTCTGCAGATAATGGATTGAATTCAACGGTCAATGCTAGTGCTTATCTCAATGTTCAGTGTGAGTATTTGGAGTCACTTCGTGTTAACATAACATAACATGAGGTAGAGGATGGGGGAAAGAACCTCTCTAAGTAAGCGTGGATTTTATTGAGCTATTTGAGCTCTCTTGTCTAAAAGTGCCTCATAGCACATCATAGCAGACCTTAATCAAAATCTATCTTTCACAAAGACAGAAACAAAGAAAAATACTTTTTATATTCTTTCACCAAAAACATGGGTTGTTTAACGCAAATCGCGTGTATTTTATATGCACTGAACGCTTCTATTATAACACACGCTGTTGCGCGCGAAGGTACACCCAACAATTTTAGGGGGAAGCCCCCCAACATCTTTAACGCTGCTAAGTTTGTCCTTGTCTGGCCTAACAAAGGGTATTTTTTCCTAGTTTTGCCAAGTCTTACCACAAGGGTAGCAAACCAAACCGTTAATGAAACTGCCAAGGTGACTTTCCATTGCTCTGCTACTGGTAACCCTGTGCCGAAGATAACATGGTACAAAGATGGGAATACTGTGGGTTCTGGAAGTAAACTGAGCTTTACCGCGATGAGGAATCACTCTGGGAAATACTGGTGCTTAGCAAATAATGGATTGAATGCCACTGTCAATTCAATTGCGTACCTCAATGTCCAGTGTAAGTATAACTAAGTCCAAATGCTAAACGCTTGAGGGTCCATCTCCGGGTTCAAAAACTAGGTATAAGGTGACTTGGGCAGGAAAGCTCTCAAGATTTAATCTCAGATCAAGAATGCCATTTTGCTCTATTCTGATGCTTTTCAATGCCTTTGAATAGAATTATACTTGTGTATTCTAGCAATGAACCTTATTAAGTATTGACAAACTACCTGAGATTTGTTTTATGTGCAATAATAATTGCTTTTTCTCCAAAATGTGCCCAAATTTAGTCAATTATACGTAGTTGTCTGCAGATTGTAGTAACGTTTTCAATCATGCATTCTCCGAGAATTTTCAAAGATTAACAAAAAAGGAAATGTAGAACTTTCTCCTTTTTATAAGTTCACAAAGGGTACAAATGAATTTTGGGGTGCGGAATTATGTGCATCGAGGTGGGAAGTAGAGTTACGAGTTATAAAACATCTTCCAAGGAGAAACATTTAGTATCATAGACAATGTATCATCTGTCTTCAAAATTATTTTTAAACTCAAAAGGACACACTTGAAGCCAAACACCAATGACTTAGTTTTGCTTCAAAGTCCATTCTAAACTGTAGTGAACAAAAGCTGCTATTGTTTGCTGACTAAGAATTTCAAGGTCCTCCATTGTATCTCAGTTTAAAACTAATTGTGGCTCACTCTTCCTTCGAACACTTAACATCGTCTCGTTGGTGCGCTAGAGGCTAACGTACTAAGACATTTATTTCGCATAGCTTTGACCGCAAAACTAGAGAAGGCCATGATATTCCTCCTTCTCAATTGCAGTTCCACCGAGTTTTATGAAGAAGCCAATCGACAAGACGGTAACAGAGTTTGATGAAACTGCATTGCATTGCACGGCCATTGGTAATCCTGTGCCAGAGATAAAATGGATAAAAGATGGAAAGACTGTGGGTAAAGGGAGCACCCTGAACTTGAAAGCATCCAGGAATAAAACTGGCGAATACTGGTGTTGGGCTGACAACGGACTGGGCAAAGCAATCAAGGCTGAATCACAACTTGATGTGCAGTGTAAGTATGAAGTCATATGTAAAGCCAAACTGGCAGAGCTGTGACACAGATTAGTGAGTCTCATTTAACATCTCGGATTTTTTTTTTAGGATTTTTCTCGGCTATACCCTCGGAATACGTTTTGAGTACAGATCGTCATTTCAATTAACGATATGAAGATGCAATGGCCTTCAACTCTCTTCTTACCGGTAATCTTAAATTGCATGCGATGAATAAGTGTCACCCATGATCTTCTTTTAGTTCCGCCGAGCTTATCAACTACACCAGATGACCAGATCCTGGATGAGAAAACAACTACAACGTTCCGCTGTACTGCTGCCGGTAACCCTGTGCCAAAGATTACATGGACTAAAGATGGGAAAACTATGGGAACGGGAAACGTGCTGAGATTTGAAACCCACAGAAATCATTCTGGAAAATACTGGTGTACAGCAGACAATGGATTCAACAAAACTGTTAACGCAAGTGCACAACTTGATGTTTTGTGTAAGTATATTCAATTTTTATGTCCAGAGTATTCAGCTGGGTTAGAGTAGTTATTTAGATGAATTGTGTTGTTGACATTCACTGACACTTCGACAACCTGAGCTGAAGTCATCCTCTGAGTCAAGTGTCATCCTCGGAGTTAATAATACCAAAATGTTCTGTTCATTCGCCACTTATACAAGGATAAAGCGTAAGCTCTCGTGACGGCATCGACAATTTCAAACGTAAATTTGTCGCTACTCATGTATGTCGTTTGCGATATTTCTTAGTAGTAGAAGATTATTTAACGATTGCAAGGTTGTTTAGAAGGCTGTCATCTGGCCTTACTTGATTTCTGATTGATACGCTGCTTTTATTTGGCAACATCACAGTTCCACCAAGCATAACAACGCAGCCTACTGGCAAGGCCGTGATTGAGGGTACAATAGCCACATTCCACTGCAATGCCAACGGCAACCCAGTTCCAAAGATAACGTGGACAAAAGATGGCAAGACTGTGAGTACAGAAAGCACGCTGAGCTTTGTGGCTGATAGAAACCATTCTGGAGAATACTGGTGCTCAGCGGACAATGGCTTGAATACAACTGTCAATGCGAGTGCATATCTTGATGTGTTGTGTAAGTGTGAATGCTCTTTTTAGGTATAATAAAAGTTGCTATTTCAAGTTAGACACGATATACTTATTTGAAATTTGTTCCAAACGCATCTGGTATTAAAGGAAAACGTTTCTAATGTGAATCTCGGTCACGTCGGAATTTTACTACATTCAGTTATTTAGAAGTCTGAGAACGCGAAAAAGTCTTCAACCAGAGAAGACCACATGATATGACCTAATGCACACACCATCTTGCATTTTCTAACTACAGAATGACTCATACATAACTTGGTACGTCATTTGATAGTTTCTTCTATCAAAGACGCTGACAAGCTGGCGTTTACCATCTATTCACTGCATTGCGCAGACCAGGGTTTTCTAACATCGTTCTTAGCCTATGATTCGCCATTCATGATTCGCCCACTGCCATTTCATTTGACAATCTGGATATACAGTGGCTTTTGGCCTTCTTTTAAACAGCTATCTTGCCTTGTGTGGGATTAAAACATATCATCTGTGATCGTCTTTTAGTCCCACCGAGCTTAGCAACAACACCAGATGACCAGCTCCTCAAAGAGAACACAACCGTAACATTCCACTGTACTGCTGTTGGTAACCCTGTGCCAAAGATTACATGGGCTAAAGATGGGAAAACTGTGGGAACGGGAAACGTGCTGAGATTTGAAACCCACAGAAATCATTCTGGAAAATACTGGTGTACAGCAGACAATGGATTCAACAAAACTGTTAACGCAAGTGCACAACTTGATGTTTTGTGTAAGTATACTCAATTTGTCTGTCTAGAGTATTCAGCTGGGTTAGCTTAGTTATTTAGATGAATTGTGTTGTTGACATTCACTGACACTTCGACAACCTGAGCTGAAGTCATCCTCTGAGTCAAGTGTCATTCTCGGAGTCAATAATACCAAAATGTTCTGTTCATTCGCCACTTATACAAAGATAAAGCGCAAGCTCTCGTGACGGCATCGACAATTTCAAACGTAAATTTGTCGCTACTCATGTATGTCGTTTGTGATATTTCTTAGTAGTAGAAGATTATTTAACGATTGCAAGGTTGTTTAGAAGGCTGTCATCTGGCCTTACTTGATTTCTGATTGATACGCTGCTTTTATTTGGCTACATCACAGTTCCACCAAGCATAACAACGCAGCCTACTGGCAAGGCCGTGATTGAGGGTACAATAGCCACATTCCACTGCAATGCCAACGGCAACCCAGTTCCAAAGATAACGTGGACAAAAGATAGCAAGACTGTGAGTACAGAAAGCACGCTGAGCTTTGTGGCTGATAAAAACCATTCTGGAGAATACTGGTGCTCAGCGGACAATGGCTTGAATACAACTGTCAATGCGAGTGCATATCTTGAGGTGTTGTGTAAGTGTGAATGCTCTTTTTAGGTATAATAAAAGTTGCTATTTCAAGTTAGACACGATATACTTATTTGAAATTTGTTCCAAACGCATCTGGTATTAAAGGAAAACGTTTCTAATGTGAATCTCGGTCACGTCGGAATTTTACTACATTCAGTTTTTTATAAGTCTGAGAACGCGAAAAAGTCTTCAACCGGAGAGGACCACATGACCTAATGCACACACCATCTTGCATTTTGTAACTACAGAATGACTCATACATAACTTGGTACGTCATTTGATAGCTTCTTCTATCAAAGACGCTGACAAGCTGGCTTTTACCATCTATTCACTGCATTGCGCAGACCAGGGTTTTCTAACATCGTTCTTAGCCTATGATTCGCCATTCATGATTCGCCCACTGCCATTTCATTTGACAATCTAGATATACAGTGGCTTTTGGCCTTCTTTTAAACAGCTATCTTGCCTTGTGTGGGATTAATACATATGATCTATGATCTTTTTTTTAGTCCCACCGAGCTTAACAACAACACCAGATGACCAGATCCTCAATGAGAAAACAACTGCAACATTCCACTGTACTGCTGTTGGTAACCCTGTGCCAAAGATTACATGGACTAAAGATGAGAAAACTGTGGGAATAGGAAACGTGCTGAGATTTGAAACCCACAGAAATCATTCTGGAAAATACTGGTGCACAGCAGACAATGGCTTTAATAAGACTGTCAACTCAAGTGCTCAACTTAATGTTTTGTGTAAGTAACAGGGATCCATATTAGCAATCGTCAGGTCGTCCGAGACGACTACAAAGTCCTACGGACGAGTGTCAAAAACACACACTCGTCCGGCGGACGAGTAAGTTGTAAGGAGCAAAAATTTTTTCTTGAATTTCTCACTAGTTATTGTACCTGTGTTTTGAATGTCCACCAGCTATTCGGTTATTCTGTACTGTCAAATTCGTTTCCCTGCACGTATAAGACATCTCATGCGGTACTCTCAGAAGTTAAATGTTTGCAGTCTCAATTTTTTGTTCTCCATTGCTGAAGTACTGCAGCAATATGCAAACACGTAGACTCTCGCTCTTTGGCCGCACGTGAGTTGTGGCACATTGGTGATGCCGATGAGGTTATAGTGGATGATCAAGAGGAAGAGGAGGAAGAGAGTGATGCAGGTGGAGACTTGGATGTCGTTGCAAGGGAGGGGATTTAGATGACAATGACAGTGGTATTAAGGATGCAAGTGAAATGGACAGTGACGTTGAAGAACGCCAAATTGAAAGTTTGATCAAGAAGTACTAATAATTTAAACGTGGAAAATCAAGTGTTAAACAGTGAACGTTTGACATGCAAAGTAGGTCTATCTTTTAAGTCCGAGTGGTTGAAATTGTAAAATGAAAGTGTTTGACTGGAGCCTTACTGCGATGCTGCTGCAGTAACAGTGAAAATAAGATGCAACCTTTCCACTTACTTGTTGTTAACTGCATCTTAATTATTACGCAGTTTTGAACGGGCAACTAAAATTCTGTCAGGGCAAGTATCTTTTCTGACACACTTGCACGGTTGACCAGTTTGAAAAAAAGCTAATATGGATCCCTGTAAGTATTTAGTCTGTGTAGTGTGATAGCCGGGTAAGACTAGTCCTTGCTCGCTATTGGTGACTTTAGGGAGGTTACGTAAGCACAACGACGACAACATCGAGAACGGCAGTAAACGAAAGGTTTAGCAAAGCATTGACTCTACCTACGTGATGTCCTTCTTGGCACACTTCTTTGCCGTCTTCTTCAAAACATGAACGTGCAATGACCCAATTTTGGCTGTTAATTTATGGATAACATGAACTCACTACAGTAATTTTCTTTTGGTTTGTTTTATTTTTGTTGTGTGTGTGTGTGTTTTTTAACATGAACCCCGTCACAACCAAATTAGTCCCTGAGTTATTCAGTCACATTATAAAGGTTGAAGATTTTGGAATAATCACGAAACATCTTAAGTAAAGTGGATTTGTTCCTGTCGTTGTGGTGACTGTTCAAGCTCCACATTGACCGCCTTTTTGACAATCCGGAGAGGAACTCATCTTCGCAGTAAAGTCATCCTTAGGCGTAATCATACCACAATGTTCAGTTCATTCACCATTTAAACAGGTAAAAGACGTAAGCATTCGTGACGGAATCGACAATTTCGTAAGTAAATTGACCGTTATTTGTGTGCACCCTTTGTGGTTTTTCCTAGTACGTGATAAAAACGTATTTTAAAGTCGTTTATAATGGAGTAATCCGACCTTACTTGATTATTGCAAGTCACAAAAAAAATTAATAAACTTTTTTTTTCAACTTCATCACAGTCCCACCAACCTTAACGACACAGCCAACTGACAAGGCGGTCATTGAGAGTACAGTAGCCACATTCCACTGCAATGCCACCGGAAGACCAGTTCCAAAGATAACGTGGACAAAAGATGGGAAGACTGTGAGTACAGAAAGCACGCTGAGCTTTGTGGCTGACAGGAACCATTCCGGAGAATACTGGTGCTCAGCGGACAACGGGTTGAATACAACTGCCAATGCGAGTGCATATCTTGATGTGCTGTGTAAGTGTAAATTCTTTATGGATACACCAAAAGTTACAGTTTCACGTTAGACAAGAGACACTGCATCTGATGTTAAAAATCTACCATAATTTTTTTCATTTTGTAAGCACTTAAAAAAATCCTCAACGGAAGTAAAACACATCATGATTCGCCCATGAATAAGCATTGGTGAAGTATGCTAATTTTCTGAATGATTAGGGTTTCCTTCAACATTTTCTGACATAAAGTCGCCTGTACTATGTTCTTTCAATCACAGTTTCATCAAGTTTAACCATGAAACCACACAACACGTCAGCTTTGGAGATGGAAATTGCAACATTCTATTGTTCTGCCAACGGGAACCCAACTCCTAAGTTAACCTGGAGTAAGGATGGAAAGACTGTAGGTGAAGGAGAAACATTGAATATCACAGTCAACAGAAATGACTCTGGAAAATATTGGTGTGCAGCGGACAATGGGTTGAGAGAAGCTGTTAATGCGAGTGCATATCTTGATGTACAGTGTAAGTATAAGATTCGGTTTTATGCATGGTAGACATATTTAAAAATAATAATAATAATAATAATAATAATAATAATAATAATAATAATAATAATAATAATAATAATAATAATAATAATAATAAATCATTAGACCTGGCTTAAGAGCACTTAAACTAGACCTTAACCTACTAAAAAGAAGGTCAATTTGAGTCGCTATTTGGTTTTTAAGTTTGTTTTATACGCCTTCGTAACGTTGTTTACTGGAAAGCTCACCAACTCATTCGTGTTGACCTAGTGTATTCCAGGTAAAGCCATGTTTTTTGTTAAACCTTTTCCAACCTTCGTTTTAATAATCAGCTCCCATAGTCAACAATTGACTTTGGTTATGAAATGTGGCTCTAGCTTTCTGTATCTCTACAAAAGAAATCCCAAATCTTGCAAAAAAAAGCTGCTGACCACACTTTTGGTTATATACCGTCCAATTATTGTGGTTCTTACTATTGTTGGAGTGGGAATACTAAAACACTGAGACGAAGTTTTCAGGTGAATTATCAGAGGGAAACAAGGGCTGGCTAGTTCTTTTGTACCCGAAGTAAAGCATTTTCCAGGCTTCAGCACATTATTATAATGCCGGTATTAACTTTTAACATTTATAGGCTAGCACTGAACTGTTATTTTGGAAAATTTTAGCTTTTTAAACTGGTAATTAAAAAAATTGAAACAGTACCTTAAAGTGAGGTGAAATCTAAAGAACTGCACTTTATTCCCAGTAAATAATAAAAATCATCATCAAGTGGATTATTTATGTATTAACTTTATTTGAATTTCAGTCCTTCTAGCGTTTGCACACATGGCGACACTGAATAAAATGAAATTAGGAAATGAAAATCGAATAAACTTAAGAAAATAGCCCTTCCTCCCCCCCCCCCCAAAAAAAAACGTTGTTATTTATTGTTGAATTGTGCGTGTTTTTAGTTTTGCCAAGTTTCGCGACGATGCCTGTTAATCAAACTGTAAACGAAGGTGATAAAGCCACTTTCTATTGTACCACCATTGGTAACCCTGTTCCTAAGATAACATGGAGTAAGGATGGGAAGACTGTGAGTACAGAGGACAAGCTGAGCTTTGTGGCTAATAGAAGTCATTCTGGGGAATACTGGTGCTCAGCAGAGAATGGAATTGGCTTGGCTATCAACGCCAGTGTTTACCTTGATGTACAGTGTAAGTACAATGAAAATGTTTCCGTGTTCAACTAAAATTACAACTACATGTACTATATCTTGCATTAACCTTTAATTATCCTCTGGTTCCTATACACGCTTTTACATTATCGTTTTGTTCATCGGGGGCAATTTGTAAGTTGGTCCACTTTACCTCTGCGTCTCATTTTGTATTGGGATTGTTCCACTCAGAATTTAAACTCCACAAACCAACTGAAACTAAAGCTGAGAATTGTGTTAGAGGTGCATTATATTAGCCAACGTTTCTCTGACCAAGGAAACCGCCACCTGTTTTTTTTTTTTTGCATTTTTCTGTGCTGCAATATTTCGAAAGTGTTCTACCTTAACTTTTAATGAAAACCCATGAGGTTCTCTACGAGATAAAATATATATTATGGGATGCAGCCTTGCTGGTGGCCCGTGACGTCGTGCAAAACAGCGGCCAAGGTGACGGCCATCTTGGATTTTACGCAAAATTAGAATTTATAGAAAAAGTGCGGAGCACAATTTTTTTTATCCTAGACTTGTAGAATGTTCATTTTTAACGTGTTTTGTCTTTATTTCACATTATTTCAAATGTAAAGCGCAAAATGGCAAAAACACTTATTTACTTACTAATTCAAAAATGGGTTAAAGTGGTGGTATTAATTATGACATCATGTACCTTAACCCCATAACCGATCATCTCCCGAACATATTTCGTTAAAGCAAAAAACTTCTCGATAAGAAATACTACCGGAGATGGAAGGTGATAACTACCTCATCGCCCCCTTCCTTCCTCCTCGTGGGCCCAAGAGTTAAGCCACTGTGACTGCAGCTATATATTTTGTTATCTGTTACTTCCTGTAGTTGCTCCAGTGCTAACTGAAACACCAACTGAACAGACCATCACAGCGGGTGATAAGGCTACATTCCACTGCACTGCTTCTGGCAACCCTGCACCAAAAATAAAATGGGTTAAAGATGGCAGTATCGTGGGTGCGGGAGAAACATTAACTTTTGATGCAGTAAGAGATAACTTTGGAGAGTACTGGTGCGTTGCAGAGAACAGTTTCAGTGACACAGCAAACGCTAGCGCCTACCTTGATGTGCAATGTAAGTATGAATTTGTAGTAATTTTGATATGTCAAGGAGATTGTTTTTTTGCCTACGAACGGCGATCCTAAATTCCAAGTCTTTGGACAAAATCCTCTATTATATTCTCATTACATATTATCCATTTAACAGTACTGCTGGGCAGCATTTTCCAGGCGGTTTAGCCTAAAAATAATCTTTTGATCATTATATCAGAATGATAGTAATTTCGTAATGGCTTCGTAGTTCTTCTGATTCTCTTGCCCACTGTTAGATACAGTTCTATTTAAATACAGATTGTACTTACCACTACATCTTACTTTTACATTGCATTTTATCAGGGACGGACAACATCCCCTCTCGAATGTAACGAGATTGTTTACCTCCTTGTTTTTCACTAAAATATATTTATTTTATTCTTTTAGTTCCGCCAAGTTTTACAAGCATACCCTCCGATCAGATCGTAACCGAGACGGATTTAACCACATTTACCTGCGCTGCCTCTGGTAACCCTGTGCCAAACATAACCTGGGTTAAAGATGGGACAACTGTGGCTACAGGAGACACACTAAGCTTTGAAGCAAGTAGAAATCACTCCGGGACATACTGGTGTTTAGCAGACAATGGTATTGGTGCCAAAATCAACACAAGTGTTTCACTTAACGTTCAATGTAAGTATAAAGAAAAAAAGACAATTTATATTTCATTATAAAATATAATGAAACTTCGAGGCCGAGTCCTTTAGGACTGAATTCAATAGTCGACGAGGCTTAGTATAGTTGATTAGCACTGATGGAATATGTCAGCAAGTAGTCTTTTTGCTTTAGCGACAACTAACACATTGCAGTGGGACATTATCATCTAATTTATTATAAAAAGAAAGAAACTTTACTTTTCAGGGACATGCAACAACGACATCATCAGCGATCATCAGCGAATTAGAGACTACTATGATTGAGCCAATCATATTCGCGGTTAACGCCAACTAAATGTGGCTGGTTATTTGTTTGTTTTTCTGCTTTGGCTGTTTGTCGTTTTTTTTTTTTTTTTCATAATCCTAGGGTTGCCTTTTTGATAATTTGAGGTTATTGTAAATGATTTTACAGGCAGCGCGGCCATTCTTGGGCGGAGGTCGAGGCTTGAAAATAATAATAACTTTAGGCTTGTGTCGATAGAGATATCATATGGCGCAAAATGACATCAGAAATTACAAACTCCGCCATTTTTAAATCAGTGCCATCTTTGATTTCACGACTATCACTAAAATCATCTACATTGAACAAACGCGCGAAACGTATGTTAAAACGAGCAAAACGGTAGATGAACGGAGCACAATGCCTGTGCAAAATGGATGCTACCAATAGATTGGTTAAAGGAGGCAGTCCCTGACAATGAAAAGTATTGTCCATGTTTTTTTCATCTTTCTTAAAATATTAACCAGAAGTTTGAACTTCGTTCTTATCTTTTGTAGTTTCACCAAGTTTGGACATGCAACCTACCAACCAGACTGTAATCGAGGGTGCCATGGCAACATTATATTGTAATGCCACCGGGAACCCAAGTCCAAGAATCAGATGGATTAAAGATGGGAAGACCGTCGGTGGAGAAAACACACTCACGTTTGTGACCAGAAGGAACAGTTCTGGAAAATACTGGTGTAGCGCTGAGAACGGCTTTAAATCAACTGTAAAAGCAATTGCTTATCTCAATGTCCTGTGTGAGTATCGATGATAATGTAATATTACGATTTTCGTGAATATTTAGTGAGTTTTTCGAAAATTTGTGGATGGAATACGACACAAAGAAGAAAGAAAAGATACAGAGAGGAAGGAAAATTTACCCAATGCTATCTCTGTTTCTGTTTGAGTCAAACTTGTCGTTATAATCGAGGTATTGAAAATTTTTGATATTTTTGCTCAAAAAAGTCACACCAAAGTATTTTTGCAAATTATAGCTCCAAATGTCAAACCCCAAACTGGAATATGAGTCTGAGCAGTTGGCCATTTACAGAATGTGGCTAGTTGTTTATTTCGGGACTATCATGGTTTAATTTCTTATTCTAATCAGAGAGAAGGACTGGAATCTGTGGTCCTTGCTAAATCCTAGTTTACACCGCCTTCATAGCCAAAGGTTCCTGCTACCAATCCACCAAATCTGCCTTGTTATTTTTCTTGTTGGTTGATTGTTTGGCTGGTTGATTGGTTAGTTGATCCCAGCAGAGCACAGCTTAAAATAATTTGAAAATTAATTTGCTACAGTTCCGCCAAGTTTCACATCGACCCCAAATGACCAGACTGTCAAGGAAGGTGCTGAAGCTACATTACTTTGCGTTGCTACTGGTAATCCATCTCCAGAGATAAGATGGCACCGAGAAGGAAAAATTGTCGCGATAGGAGATACCTTGCGGTTAATGGCAGCCAACAGGAATGACACTGGAAAATACTGGTGTTCTGCAGATAATGGCTTGAGTGTGAACATCACCTCTAGTGTACATCTTGATGTGCAGTGTAAGTTACAAATTCTGCCATCTGTCAAATGATTAAATATAAATTACCCACAAAATCTTGAGAACTCCAGATCAATTTGACTGGAACTCTTGAATCTAGTTGAAAGCAGCTCCACATACCTTACTAATAATGTCGTCATTAAAGTGGACGTTGCCGTGACGTTTAGTCGTTGGCCTCCAATGTCACTGTTCCGAACTATCATCATACCGGAATTTAACTACAGATGTTCAGACGTAAACGCTAATGACCAGTGTGAGTGGCTACATCCAAAAGAACTATTCGTGGACAGATACAGTGTATCTGTCAGTGGAAGATTTGCAATAATCTGAGAAATATTATTGCAAGTATTTAACCGATATTTTCTGCATGTTTCTTTTCTTTATGATACAGTTGCGCCACGTTTAACAACACGACCAACTGACCAAACAGTTGTTGAGGCTGATCAAGCAGCATTCCATTGTGCTGCTACTGGCAATCCACGACCAAAGATTACATGGAGTAAAGACGCAAAGACAGTGGGTATAGGAGAAAAACTGAGCTTTGAGGCCACAAGGAATCATTCTGGGAAATATTGGTGTTCAGCAGACAATGGGCTACAACCATCTGACAATGCTAGTGCTGTTCTTGACGTGCAATGTAAGTGTAACCTATTAATATTTTCTATCAGCTGCCTACAACTTATGCAATGCTTTCTAGTGGTATACCGTGTTATGCTACGAATGATTTTGTTTTTTTGCAGGACGAGGAGTATCATAAGAAAGCACTGTGTAGCTACTGTGTTCCATGGCTCTACCAAACAATGACCTTGCCGAATTCAAATTGTTCGACTTTCTACGAAATATTGAAAATGTTCCGAATATTTTATCAAGGCACATTAAGCGTTTCTGTTAATTATCTGAAACATTCTGGCCCCGACTATTTTTCGACGATCACAAACGCCAAGTTGTATTTTTAAACACGAGTTTCAAACGTTGATTTTTTTTTGGTGAAGTTATTCGGAAGTTATTTTCTATGTTAAAAGTAACTTACCAAGTATTCACCGCTCTTTGCAGTTCCACCGAGATTTGCGTTGAGGCCAGTTGACCAGACCATCAAAGAAGGTGACATAATCGCGTTCCATTGTAACGCCACTGGTAACCCGGTTCCAAATATAACATGGACTAAAGATGGGGCCACTGTCGGTAAAGGAGACACACTGAGCCTTGTAACTTCCAGGAATGATACTGGAGAATATCAGTGTTTAGCGGATAATGGAATAGACGCGAATATCACAACAAGTGTATCCCTTGATGTCCAGTGTAAGTTGAACAAGAAACCACAATCAAAACTGTTTGTAAGGGACACTACAGAGACATAATCTGGGCTTTTTAGCAAGGCGGCTGGGATGTCTCAAATATTTTTGAAGGAAATCCTTTAAAGTAAAAAAATGTACTAGAATCTCTTGTAGCCGTGGTACGAGTTTCCTGTCACATGATTATGACAAGCAGGTTAATTTTCTGCACTTTTGGGGGGTCTTCTGCCCCATTGAGGTGCAGGGATAGCTCGAAAAGGATCACTACGTAATCCCCTCCTCCCCCAATCCTCCAATCCCCCAACCCAGATAGGTGGCTCTTATAAGGAGTCTGAAATGCTAATATCTGAGTGAAAGGCTAGCTTTACCTTTATTCAAAGCAGTGGTAATGTGCTACGACATGTCTATAGTAATCGGATTAGACAAAAAGCGTCATACTTCTGTTCAAACTAAGCTTTTATCATAATCTACTTGCTTTACCTTCTTTGAAATTTTTTTCGATTTTTCTCTTCGCAGTTCCACCACGTTTAACCGCAAGACCAGCTGACCAGACCCTCATAGAGGGTGTTGTGGTAACATTCCTTTGTTCTGCTATCGGGAATCCTCCCCCAAGGATAACCTGGACTAAAGATAGTGAGACTGTGGGTACAGAGGACACCCTGAGCTTTGTAACTGATAGGAATCAATCTGGAGAATACTGGTGCTCAGCGGACAACGGGATGAATACAACAGTTAGGGCGAGCGCAAATCTTGATGTTCAGTGTAAGTACCTATAACCTATGTTAGGCAATCATACATTCTGTGACAGCATGACAGCAGTACTTAACTCGCAAACAACGTCGCTAAGAAACGAAACGAAACGAAATTAATTTAAGCAGGTTGTGACATCATTGCAGATAAATGAAGATGATGACTCGCGGATTATGACTCCGAGGAGCACCCTTCAGAACTTTGGTTGGGTAAACCTACTTTTTAGCAAAGGACTTATTTCAGAGATAACCTTATTTATGTTTGTGCCTTTTATTCCGGCTACTAGACCAATACCTTTAAGCAAAACATGCCCTATTTCAAAATAAACAAACTCAAAAACGTTCTTAGGCTGACACCTAACAACATACCTTGTATGACGTATCACCAATTTCATTCTTGTTTTGAATGTTTTAGTTCCACCACATTTTACAACCAAACCAGTAGACCAAACTGTCGATGAATCAGAAGACACTACCTTCCATTGCACTGCAACTGGTAACCCTGTACCTACAATAACATGGATCAGAGATGGCAAGCCTGTTGCTAAAGGAGACACACTGAGCTTTGAAGCAGCAAGGAATCGTTCTGGAGAATACTGGTGCTCTGCAAACAATGGCTTGGGAGTGCCTATCAACGCTAGTGCTCAACTTGAAGTGCGATGTAAGTATTAGAAATGCCCTGCGAAAAATAAACAATAAAACAGACTAATTTAAATTTCGAACATAACGAGCTAGATGATGATCTAAATTGCCTTTTATTTAAGAAAAAAAAATGACTATCGCGCTCACATAACCTGATGCAAACACGAGAAGGACTTTGCCTGAATTTCAAACTTTATGTGAATCAGAACTGCGTGTCGGGTTTACTTAGTATTTCGGCATTCTTTCAAACTCACTTGAATGTCTGCGTCAGGTTTTGTGAGCACGAAGCATGTTGCATTTCTTTGTATAAAATAAAACCAAACAAATGTTTGTGACGTCATGCCCTTGTTATCACAAGCTTATTTAAAAGGGCCACGCAACCAATCAGAGCGCATGTTAGATGAGCAAATTTTGCATCGGTGAATAACATCATCCTGAGGAAACGTTGCTTGGACCACATACCACCTCTGTGTTATGTAACATTGTCTTACAATGGAATATGTTTTAAATTTGTTTGTTTCACACCTCCAGTCTCACCAAGCTGGACTAAGAGACCAGCTGACCAGACGGTCGTTGAGGGTGTCGTGGCAACGTTGTACTGTACAGCCACAGGACACCCAACTCCAAAAATAACTTGGACGAAAGACGGGAAGGTCGTGGGCAATGAGAACGTACTGAGCTTTACATCATCAAGAGGGCATGCTGGAGAATATTGGTGTTCTGCTGAGAATGGACTTGGAAAAGCCATCAATGCAAGCGCTTACCTTGATGTGCAACGTAAGAATATCTTGATTTGAATATTGAAAAGCTGCGATAAACGAAGGCGTTCACAACCGGGCCCACGTTAGGAAACTAAAAAAACTAATATTCCATGAAAAATTGGAGAGGACCTCAAAGAAAAACTCTCATTCTCTAACAAAAAGACACAAACGCGCATAACAATCTGCACGCCTTCGGACAAAACTGTATCCTCAAGATAAACTTAATGCATTTTATTTACTACAAAACCAAGGTTGGCATCATTCAACGTATGGAGGTACATAACCATATTGATCCTGGCAGTATTCAGGACTTGCAATCACCTAGTAAATGACCTAGACTCTCGGGGGCTCAGATCTTACAGGTCTCAAGGTGTCCGCGAGTCTTGGATTTTGAAGGCCTAGGTGTTAAATAAAAACACCTCTCCAATTCTATCCACCCAGATTTATAGCATTTCCCATCCTCGTAAATCTGGATTTAGTTTACTTACTTACTTAGGTTGTAATGCTCTTATTGTTAAAATGCCAGATCCATCAAGTCTCACATCAACACCTACCGACCAAACAGTTAAGGAAGGCGATGAAACCACACTCCATTGTGCTGCTAGTGGCAACCCAACTCCAAATATAACATGGATTAAGGATGGCAAGACTGTGGGTTCAGGAGATACACTGAAATTTCAAGCCACCAGGAATCGATCTGGAAAATACTGGTGTTTAGCAGACAATGGTTTGGGCTTCACCGTCAATGCCAGTGCTCACCTTAATGTACAATGTAAGTTTGAGATCATTTTCTTTGATTTAAATGAATCAGGTATGATGCTAAGTACAGTGATGGGGATGACGGTGATGACATTCATGAAAAAGACGACTTTGTGATGTAGATGGTGTTTCTGGCGGCGACGGTAGTTGTGTTTTTGATGGAAATGTCCGCGGAGAGGTGTGGCGATTTAATGGCTAGTGTATCGAACGTTCCCTTGCCAATTTGTGCCTAGTCTCTGTCGTCATATTGATTCTTTACAAAAGAAAACGCCTCACATTGTCTCCCTCTTCCCAGGTACCAGGTCGCCTAGTCAAATGTTGTTGGTATCCCTGTTTTGGACTAGTGTCCAATCCAGGGGGAGTTGCTCTATCTCTAGTTGTCTTACGCTGAATCTGGACTTAGCTTCGAGTTTGTGGGTACCAAATATTTCAAGGCCCTGTATATTTACCCTGCTTAGGATTGAATTATTGCCCTTAAAACAGGAGTTTGGCACCCCATCAAATGAGCTATTCGAGCGGTAGTTTATTTTATGTATACAATTAATTATTGTTATTGTCTCATCTGATATAGTTCCACCACACGTGACAATAAAGACCAGCTACCTGGCTGTTAAAGAGGGTAACACAGCGACATTCCAGTGTACTGCCACCGGAAACCCAGCGCCGAGGATAACGTGGAGTAAAGATGGGGAGAATTTGTATACTGGAGATACGCTGAGCTTTGACGCCAACAGAAATCATTCTGGAGAATATTGGTGTTCAGCGGAAAATGGGTTTAACAAAACGGCCAGGGCTAGCAGTTATCTGGATGTACACTGTAAGCACTGTATTTTTCAACAATTAAAAACACATTTCTATCGCTTACTTTGAGAGTGCAAAAATTACGTTGAAACTGAAACCTTTTCTTATGTAAGAAACTGTGTTTCTCTGGGCAAAGAACTACCTGAATGAATTATTAACTTTTGTCATTTCAGTTAAGCCTGAAAGGACCCGTCTATCAGTCAACATAGACATCGCCAAAGCTGTACCATTTGGCAGCTTCGTCGAGTTCAACTGCACCACTTTTTCAAATCCAGATGCCGACGGGTATAAGTTCTACCGTGACCAGGAACCCCTTGGTAGTAACACCTCTGGTGTTTATCATCTTCAGCTTCAAAGAAGTGGCTTGTACTCCTGTGTTCCCTTCAACAGTGTTGCAAATGGAAATCGCGCTGTGTTGAGAATTAACGTTAATGGTAAGTCGATCCTTAAGGCGCCAAACGTTTTCCATCTGCGTTTTGGAAATTACACGACTGCGTCCGTAAACGCCCCAACAAGTTTGCCAACACGTCGGAAAAGTCTGCTTTGCGACGTTGACACATACATGTCACGAGCTTGTTAACTTTATTTTCCTTTCCGTAATGTCCGTTCGTCGGTAAACCTCCACAAACATCATTTTCAGTAACTAACTGAGACGCCATTCGAAGATCTTTTTCAACCGATTCGACGTGAAAATTGTTTAGAGAGCGTGTAAGGTCCCACTAATCGAAGGTGAGCAAGAACATTCACACATCAAATTCGAGATTGCCAACACAATTTATAGCAATCTTTGAATAGCCCACTGAACTCCGGAGCCCCCCCCCCCCCCCCCCCCCATTCTTAACGGGATTTGAGTTGACTTGAGAAAGCGTCCTTTATGAGGAAATTTGACACGGATAGTAGAGTGAGAATAACTTGTCGTAGCCGACTTTTTTTTTGGAGTGGGATAAAACACCACCCGAGTGTTCGCCGCGAAGCAATTAAATGAAGAGAAACTGAAAAAAGAAAATTAATTGAAATTATGAATATATGAAATTCATATATTTGAACTGCGAAATGAAGAAATAAATGTAAAGAAGATCCTCGCAGTTATTAACGCAACTTACGCAGTTGCGAAAAAAAGCCTGAAAAAATCAGGCTTGCCGGGATTCGAAACCTGACCTCTGCGATACCGGTGCAGCGCTCTAACCAATTGAACTAACAAGCCAACTGGGAGCTGGTTATTAAATTGGTTCGTAATATACCCGGGAAAGATGAAGATGAAATTGGTTAGAGCGCTGCACCGGTATCACAAAGGTCAGTGTTCGAATCCCGGCAAGCCTGATATTTTCAGGCTTTTTTTCGCAACTGCATAAGTTGCGTTAGTAACTGCGAGGATCTTCTTTACATTTATTTCTTCATCCCGCAGTTCAAATAATGAATTTCATATATTCATAATTTCATCTTCATCTTTCCCGGGTATATTACGAACCAATTTAATGACCAGCTCCCAGTTGGCTTGTTAGCTCAATTGGTTAGAGCGCTGCACCGGTATCGCAGAGGTCAGGGTTCGAATCCCGGCAAGCCTGATATTTTCAGGCTTTTTTTCGCAACTGCATAAGTTGCGTTAATAACTGCGAGGATCTTCTTTACATTTAGAAAATTAATTATTAATAAATAATTAACACTAGGCTCATAAAGACAAAGCATCCAATTCTTTATATGTGAAACGCTTTGTATTATTAATGAGTTCAAAGAGTTTGTTTCCATTCAACCCAGGTTCGACACTATCTTTTCTTTCCATACAGCCTGGAAGCCTTCCTTCGACAGTGTGCAATTTGGTCCGTTTTACTTGTTTAAGGGGATCCAGGCTCGTTTACCTTGCAAGCCTTTTGCGGAACCCTATCCAACCTTCACATGGCTCAAAGATGGTGCAGTCATTAAACATGGCAAAAACGAAAGTTACAGGATTGATGCTGATGGCTCCTTGATCATTGTCAAAGTAAAAGATGGAGATTCAGGAAAATACACCTGCATGGCTGAAAACTACTTGGGAAAGGCAAATGCAACAGCTGATGGGATATTACTCGGTAAAGCATTATTTATTTTTCTAGAAATTTCGAAAATTTGTTTGTGAACAAACAAGAGTTTAAAACGTCTTTCAGTCATTGCACTTTCACTTTGATGTATCGAGTGTCTGGATACTAAATTATAAATAAACTGGCCGCTTTCTTGAAGTATGTATTTTTAAGAAAACTTGAATCATACTTTGATACTGTATCCACACAAACTCTGGATTATTTAAATACCTCCTTTTTTGTCAACAAGCCAAATGACCTACCATGTGTCATGAAAGTTTCGCAAGATCTAAATTTCGCGAAATTTTGCATTGAAAAATTTGATTCCGAGAAAGAATAATTCGGGGAGAGTCACTCCATGTATTTATTTTTGCTGGATTTCAGTTAAATTGACCAAGAAAACAATATTCCGACTCTCCTCTTTGCAACATAACGAATATTCTCTTCGGTTTTTCCTGTCAAAGGGCAAACAATAACTGACTGCGTGGTTCTGCTGGCTCAGATGACATACGAAATCACACCTTTCGGTAGCTTTGAGTTATAATGAACGATTCAGGACATTTGTAGAGTAAAGAAGTAAAATAAACAGTACAATACCACTTTCGTGCGACATATACGGGAGAAAAAAATGCCCGAAATCAGCAAAAATGTGTTTCAAGTGTTAAAGTTTGGTAACCAAATTCGCGGAAATATCCAAATTTGACGTAATCCACGAAATTAAACTCCCGCCAACTTTTTAAGCCACAGGATATTCCTTAAGTGAACGTATAAGAAATAAATCTCCAGTATTGCTACGTTGTTCGCCTAATTTCTTTCATTTAGGTTAACAGCTAGTCCATGCGTGATTAAAACGTTTCTTTTTGTGTTTCACAACAGAGAGGACGCAGATTATTGTAAGACCGCAAAATATGACAGTGACCGAGGGTTCCAGTGTGGATCTACGTTGCAAGGCCACGGCAGATCCCTTGCTAGAGCTGACCTACATCTGGAAGCGGGATGGAGCTGATATCACGGATGAATCAAATATCCAGTGGCAGGAAGGAGGAAATGTGTTAAAACTATCAGATATTAGCTTTGAAGAGGCTGGAGTGTACACCTGTGTTGCATACACGCCACAACCGAGAGGATCCGAGGACAACGCAACAGCCGTTGTATCGATTATAGGTACAGTGAGTCCCCACGTTGCAACATCCTCGTTAGTAGGACCATCACGTGAACACCAGATACATTTCTTGGGACCAAAGCAAAAACAATAAATTCGTTTGCTTAGGCCTCAGTCAAACGTATTCTAGATCATTCAATACAAGTAAACTGTGCTATTTTGTACGTGTAGGCAAAACGAATTTCACATTGCAGTTAACTCCTGAGAGCAAAAGAGAAGCTGAATCTAAGCAGTTCCTTTCAACATTGTTTATCGAAGTTACATGGAATTTTTGGACCCACGTGTCCGAAGTCTTGGATCAAAAATCTCGCAAACACGACCATATTTTACCGTCCATCGGTGGTTGCATTAACGGGTTTCTATTGTACAATTAATTTTTATCTTAAAAGAAGGCTATGACACGAAGTAACCACACGATGTCCTTGCAAAATGCATGGAGAAGCTGTGGTTAGACGCACAAGATTAATCTCTGGGGAGGAGGGGAGGGGTACTAGTCAATTAATCTCTTCCTCTGTTTTCCGTAGCTGGTTGTAGCGCAAGTCTTGACCACACTTTGTATGTAGCCAACCAATCAGTTTTTTAGGGACCGGGATTTGTAATAATGTTCAATTCTACTGCTTTCCGGGATAAAGAAGGCGATCGCTTGAACATTTTCAAATGTAGTGTTTGGCTGAGAACTGATTCAAATGGGATTTCGTGAGAGCGGTGGCGAATGGGAGATTCTAAATACAGGGTTTAAATACAGGATTTAATGAGGGAAGTTTGACAGAGCTTTGTCTTTATTTTATCATTCATTGTTTTCTCTTTTCCTCCTTAGGCGTTCCACCCCCACCTAACAATATAAAAATAACAGACTGTTACAGCACGCGCACGAACATTTCATGGAGTCCCGTTTTGTCGAACAACACTCGCATTACCCATTATCTGATTGAGCAGGAATCAAACCACGAACCATTTGTTTTCAAACTTATCTACAATGTCACGAACCCTGATGTCACGTCGGTTTCATTGGCACTTCCCGGCTGGGCCACTCTCCGTTTCCGTGTGAGAACAGTTAACAGCATTGGACCAAGTCGCCCTAGCGAACCCACGGCAGCAGGAATTTGCACCACGCCTGTTGGAAGTAGGTTTAAACTGAATAAATTTTGACACCATCCCCGTCTTCTGGGTTGAGTGGGCGTGATTTCACCCGTAATACTTAAAATTCTTATGTTTTCTTTATTGCTTGTAACATGATATGGGAGTATTCCGGTTTCGAATTCAGCAAGACCACTGAATAGAAATACTCAAACGCATTTTTACAGGGTTGATCTTTCTCTGAAGTAAAATGTGCACAATTACCAGCAGGAAATTAAAGTAGTAATAATAACTGCTGAAGTCTAATACAAAACAACTGAATACACGGATTGAGAATAGTTCTCCTTCTCGCTGGTATATTACTGAGTATTTTACTGAGTATTAAAAATACGTATTTTATTTATTTATTTTTTTTTTTTGTACCTGGCGGTTTTGGTGAGCTTGAAAATGGGCTATTACCTCATCTTCCCAACAGCCATAACTTAAATTTATGCTATCAGAAAACCGTCAAAATTGACTTAAAATGGTACTCAGATTATCTAAAGAAAGTGTAAAAATGGTAAAAACGTTTCAACTAAACAAATAGTTGATCAGTACGGATAATAAGTATGCAAATAACATAAACTCTATGACGAGTACATAGTCTTATTATTCAACTGCATTCAGTAGAGTACAAATAACACCCAAAACGAGTACAAATATCCCACGGTATTTGTACTCCAGAAGACCGGTTTGACAGGTTTTCTACAAATGCCACGTCAGGCTTTAGGCTTACAAGGTGAACGATGAAAAAATGGCCGAAACGCTCGTTTTTCCCGAAGAAAACAATGAATGCTTACCAAATTTTGAGGTTTTTAACGAAAACGAGTTCCTAGAGACAAGCAATGACCTAGACGACAGTGACATTTCTTTATTAATTGAAGAAAATCGAAATGTATTAAAATACAACAGAAAATACAAAAACTGACCTCAAGTCCGTTAAAGAAACAAGGGCCATTGAAGAAATTCCCGCCGAGGAACTTAACAACCTTTTATGTCATTTGTTTGTCAAAGTCAGGAAACGGAACCCATCATTTCTCAGGAGCTGTCTTCAACAAATGCACAATTGTTGTCGGTCAGAAATCTCCACCGCTATCTCTTCCAAAACGACCCGTGGTTAGTGATTCGGACCAAGATGACTGAGCTTGAAGTGCTGTTTAACTTTGTTTGACTTGACTTTCGAGTTCTGTTTGTTCTGTCGAGTTCTTTCTTTTCGTAGTTTTACTCGTTGACCAAGAACATTGTTGTTTATCTAACTGTAAACCCGAAAATAATTCAGTTTTGCCTTGTTCCATCTTTGTTTTCGTTGCAAGTTTGAAATAAAATCCCGACGCTTCGCTCGATTGACACAGGTTTGACAAGTTTTCGTTTTTGACCAATCAACAACAACCTCACGTCAAGCGCGCGAAACCTGACTCCGCTGGCGCGCTCACTCGCTGCTCAGAAGTCACGTTAGTTTGTTACGCAACTCAGGCAGTTTATAAACCACTTTTCCATTTTGTAGCTAAGTTGAATAATAAATCCCTTATTAGACGGTTTAGTGTGTAGTATCGTGGGATATTTTTACTCGTCTCTTGTATTTTGACTCGCCCTACGGGCTCGCCAAAATACGGCGCGACTCGTAAAAATATCCCACGATACTACACACTAAACCGTCTAATAAGATATATATATCGAGCTATTCCCACATAAAGTTTACGTAAGACACTTGCAGTTATTCGAACTAGTTGGTCTTAACATTTTATGTCATCTTATTCCATAAACAGCTCCACAGAGTTACCCAAGGAATTTAAGAGGAGTGCCAAAGAAGGCAAATGAACTTGCCATTACTTGGACTGTAAGTATCGTATCATCTCACGAATGAGACTTAGAAAATGTACGACCATGTGAGAAAACCATGCAAAAATATGGAGTTAGTGAACGGGAACAGCTGTGGTTTATAGTTATTATTGAATCTTCAATCTTGGTACATTAATTTCAATTTTTCTCACTGTCTCGAAGCACACAAGCCATCAAATAGTAACTTGGTGTTTATATCAAAATGGATTGGCGGGCATGTCAAGTACATTTGTGTCAATTGTTTTTCAGTAGTGAATCACAACTGTTGTCTGATAATATCGAAAAAATAGCAACAATTGCCGAATTTCACAATTAAATGAAAAAACTATTGCATTTGCACTTTTTAGATGAGAATGAATCTAACAATATTTATCTTTTCATATTCAATGAGCGTTAGTGGAATAATTGTTGAGAGAGGCATATTTTCCGTCGGGCGTCCTTAGCGGTACGAATCGATCCCGGGACTACTAGAACGGCAAAAAAAAAATTAGGCTATTACTCTAGCCAATCAAAACAGTCTACGCAAATGACACAAGTAGTTGATTATAGCTTGAAGCAAACATATGCAATAGTCGCCAAGGGTTAGAAAACGGGTGCAACAAAGAAGCGATTGGTTTTGGAATTTATCAATTAATGAAGGTTGAAAGCTGTGAAGCTAACTAAACCTGCGCTAATCACTGATGTGTTTGTTTAACAGCCTATGTCCAAGACAGAATGGAATGCTCAAGGGTGCTACTACATAATAAAGTACAGAAAAGTCAATCTTGGCTACCTCAGCGATTGGATGGTAGAAAAGATTAGTGATCCAAGCGTAGATTTGTTTGCAGTTTCCAACGCTGGCTACTACCAGCTGTGGGAGTTTAAGATTCGTGCAGGTAATCATGAAGGTCTAGGCCCAGAGAGTCCAGTTAGACGGTCGTTTTCTGGACAGAATGCCCCTGTCGTGATGCCGGAGAGTACTGAAGTGGAAGCTGTGACTGCCAGCAGCGTCGCGCTGACCTGGAAACCAGTGACTGTTAGCAAAGGAAGTGTTGATGGATACAAGGTGAAAGTCAACATGGATGACGTATTTATACCTGGCAGCATTTTTAGAATTTAATGCCTGGTATTGCACTGATAGATTGAACCAGGCACAGAACTCTTTCGGGCAGGAGGCTAACACGGGGTTTCTGTAGTATGAAGCAAATAGGAGTATTACTACTCGGCCTGCACTGCACGATTACTCCGGCATTTCCTGGTACTCATTTATATATCTGCAAACTGAACAAACCTAGTTAAGACAAAAGAAAAACGCGATAAACAGTTAATTTTTAATGGGCTAATACATAAAGCCACGTCTCAATCAAATCATCGTCAAATTCTATATAATGAATTCCTCGCAAGCGACCCCTTTTCACTATAAGGGTCGCCAATTGCCTTCCATAGCTATAACTGTTGTGAAGTTTTGGTGCTATTGCGCTTCATGTCTTAATACTAGTAGGTACTGAGTTACTCTGTAATTAATTTATAAGAGAACGTCCAAACATTCATTTTTTTTCTATCTTGGTAGATTTATTACTGGGGAGAAAGCCGTTCAGTAATCTCCAGACGAAGAAGGCAAGCTATTCCAAGCACTGCGGATTTCATAATTGTGATGGGAGGCAAAACTCAACAAGCCACTTTAACAGGGCTCAAACCATACACTAACTACCGTGTCGTCGTCAAGGCATTCAACACTGGAGGCGAGGGTCCAGCAAGTGCTGTTATGATAATTGAGACATTGGAAGGAGGTAAGTGCAAGTTGTCTCGATGCGAACTAAAGAGCTTGTTAAGAAAGAGGGAAGTGACGTGATCCACTAAATCGTCCCAGCATGGTACACAAACGTTCACGAACATATTTCTTTGGTTTCTCTTGCCCTTGATAACGGTCGCCACCTATAGGTATATCGATTTGTAACAATTTACGATAGAATAGGCTAATGTGTTGTTGCTTATGCTTGCCAATGTGCATGCTAAGTGATGTTTATTATGTTTTTCAGAACCTGGCCCACCGTCAGGTGTTCAAATTTATCCATTCGGAGAGTTCATCCTGGTCAAATGGAAGCCGCCCAAAGAGCCTAATGGGATCATTACAAGCTACCAAGTAGGGTCTGCCGAGATCAATGGCTCATCACCGGAGAACGTGCCTGCTGCTATGGAAACGGTGGGGCCTAATGTGTTCAAGAAATTGCTCAGTAATCATACATTTGAGAAAAGCTATGTCGTGGAGATACGAGCACAGACAAGTAAGGGCTGGGGTGAGAGCGCCAGAGAAACTACAAGAACTATTAAGAAAATGGGTAAGTGTTCAGTTGTTGTTACGAATTAAACTAAAACGTAGAAGTTTTTCAACAGTTCCTACCTCCCCCCCCCCCCCCCGTGAAGTGGGGTAGAACCTTCCATCGGTCTATCTCCCGCTCAATCGTGGTCGCCTCAGTACAAGATCTTAAACCACTAAGACCTGCAGTTCTTTGTCCTCTGTGCGCCTCCACATTTCTCTTGGTCTCCCCTCCTTCTTTTTCCTCCGGTTTCCAGGTGAAAAGATATACTTCTCTACGATTTCAAGTATCAGATATCTATCTCTTTGGTCAGAACATAACTAGTTTTTCACGCCTCTTTACTCCCCAAAAGTGACCAGTAACATGGTTCTTCTCGTCGCCCTTACAATGATCACCCAATGATGAGACATACAGGTCATTATGGAGGAAATGATGACCGCAGATAAATCGCGTTCAAACAGACGGTTTGTTGTTTCTTCAAGACTGCACTTGACTTCTTCATCTTGGTTATATTTAGAGCATTTTTAATCTGAGAAAAGGTATATCGTTTTGATTTTTGGAACTTCTTTTACTAAATTTAGCAAACTCCCACCCCCCCCCCCCCCCCCTCCCCCAAAATAGCAGTGATTAGTGATCAAATCCCTTGTATAATTATCTACCGGTATTGGCTACAGACTGGAAAGTAATAAATTAAGGAAGCGAGTTTTATTGATGGGTTTTATTTATCCCTCAGCTCCTGCCAAGCCAGAAAAGCCTACAGCGGTTGCCACAGGAAAAGACGTGATTAGTGTCATGTACAACTTTGGTGTTGGTGGAGGATGGACCCACGAGTTCAAGGTTTTGTACAGAAAGAAAGGTAAGTAGAGAGTCAACATCCACATATAAGAACATAGTAGACTAAGAACCTGTAGGCTAAAATTTGGCGGTTAAACCTCCAGTATTTACAAGCCTGTTTAGCCCGACTATTGAATTAGCTTTTTAGTTGGAAACCTAAGCTTAAGTAAAAACAAACAAACAAACCAGGCTTTACCCAGGTAAAAGTGGCTAGAGTACCCAAGTTTTGTTGCTGTACTGAAACGTGTCCTATAGAAAAAGAATACAGAGTAACTGAGAATAAAATTACGGGACCTAGAGCAGGACTTTCTTTGTTAAGAATGAACTCATATCAGGATAACATATGTTCATGAAAAGACCAAACCAATATTATATTCATTTACTTCAATGACCGGCAAGTGTATTTTACTGTGAAAAAAAATAACAGTAAACAGCCTGTTTTCTCACTAGACATCTGTTGTAAGAAGCTTTCTACGGTGACTTGGAGAAATGCAAAGTCTTATTCGTGCATTTCCATTCCTTCGTTTTTACAGAGGAAGGAGGAAAATTCCTAGAAACAGATTGGGTGGATCACTTCAGCACGCAGTGGACTGAAATCAAGAATCTGGAGCCAGAAGTTTACGAACTCAAAACTGTTGGCAAAAACACAGCGGGAACTAGTCCAGAGAGTGACGTCACGGAAGCTAGACCTGAGCAAGGTCCTGTTATCAGCGGTAAGCACCAAGAGGCTTTTAACACGCCACATTTAAGAGACGTAACAAATGTTTCAACCCAGGGGAGGAATGTTGGCAATCAGGAGCAACCCAGGGGAGGAATGTTGGCAATCAGGAGCTGACGTTAAGGAGAGCTGCACACGATAATATTGAATGGTGCACGGGGAAAAGGGGGGGGGGGGGAGGGAGGGTTGTTGGTTCCTAGGGGGAAAAACATACAGCTGGTCTTATTATAATTTTTTGTCACTATCGGGGCGCTCTGGATGGCTGCACAACCGTTTAAGATCAACAAAGGTATTGCATCAGGTAGCAATCTCTAGGTTAACATTAGAATACAATATAGAAAATGGCTGATTTGGGCTAACACACCCTGGTATAAACACTCCATAACGGGTTATACGATTCATAATTATCTACTTATGTGAACTTTTACCAGCCCCCCAGGTTCAGAAAATTTTCGCGTTCTCCTAAATATACTCTCGTGCTTGCATCGGGGTATGGCAGAACACGCGCCATCTCTTTTTCAGTTAACCTGTGCATGTTTTGCATGTGACTGTCAGAGAAATAAGCCATAAAGCTTACTAACGGATCGCATTTTAATTGCAAATTTTTAGCAAGCTGTTGACTCGATCGTCCTCGGAAATTATCATTCACAAATCTAACAAAACAAAAGTGTCACCTAAGATCAATTTAGTTCTTGTAATGCTACGGATATATCGGTATATGACGTACGCTATTTCTAAAAAAAATCAGATTAAAGTTCAGTGACAACTTCCTCAGTAATGGGCCTGCGCTTAAATGCAAGACACACTTTGGGTGCAAATGGCCGAGCTTTTGCACATCTTCATACTTTATCGGGTCTGAAATGTCTTAGGAAGATGTTAGAAACGCACCCTGAGCGTCTAGTTTTGATGCATACTGTTTCTGTTTCCAGGTCAGCAAAGTAGCCCTCCTGTGTACCGCACTGATTGGTTTATGGCCCTCATAATTGCATCCGCCTGCACACTCCTGATCCTCATCGCCATTGTTATTTACAGAAGATGGAAGAGGCGGCGAAGCTCCAGTTTTAAAGGTAAGCAAAACTCGCAATCCAACTGCTTCTTGGCTTTCAATTGATACACAGACATTAGAGTAACAGCTAGATGAATAACGGTTAAAATGATTAGCTCTTCTAAAAGCGGACTCTCGAGATTGTAGTCATTTCTTTACGGTTTTTTGAGTTCCCAAGAATGGTTAACTGTTGAGCTTGGCGTTCTTTAGGCAACGTTTTTCCCGCACAGCTGCATTAATATCTTTGCAAACTTGGCTTAAACAATTTTTGTTATGTCCGTAAAATTAAAGAAATGTCCCCTTAACCTCAGCCCATAACCTCTGGTATCGTCTCTTATGCTTAAGGCATAACCGATCTTCCTTCACTATAGCTTAATTAAGCCAAATCATAACAGTTTTAGTGCACGCAGTAATGATTTTAACAAAGAAATGACTTTTATTTTTCGTTTGCTTTCACGGTTGCTAATACTAGCTGTCGTTGTCTCTTTGTCTCTTTATATAGTTACGGAGCAGGAGAAGGAAATGGAAAAAGAACAAGTAGAGCAAGGCGTTCCTGAAGACGTTCCTGTCAAACGGCACCAGGACTATAAAAAGACGCTCCAGGACAAGTTGGAAGAGGCATCACAAGACAGCCTGGATGAGTACGCAGGGCAGGGTGCGTACTTCACAGAAGACGGCTCCTTCGTAGGTGACTTAGAGCAAGGCCAGAAGAGGGAGTCAGTGTACGATGAGATACCCGATCCTGTTGTTTAATCCTTTCACTTTCAAGTTGAAAATTAACAAATTTCGTTCAGTTTGCTATAACATCACAAGAAAGTAATGCTAAATAGCTTTAATTTGAATGGTAAAACTTTGGGTTCTCATCCAGATAAAATTGAGGAAATGGCAATAAAACTTTGCGATTGTGGAAATTTAAAAGACCTGAAGGCAGAACGGAGCATGACTTGCAACCAAATTTGTTAATTTTGGAAGTAAAAGAGTTAAAGTGTGGGGCATAGAATTGTCCCCCTGTTTAGTTAAGAGCTGTAAGCTTACAACAAACGTTGAGAGGCCACACTTAGTTTTTATTGCTTTCTGCTGTTGCTGCTGCAGCTGCTGTCAACCCAGAATTTAAACAATCGCATCCAACCAATCACAAATAACGTAAACAACAAAGCCATACAATCAAAACGAAGCGGAGTAAGCAGCCGTTAAGAGGCGCAAAATGCCCTGAAACCAAATAGCAATCCTTGATTAGTTGCAAAAAGAGTGTGCTTGTTTTGTGATTGGCTATAGCAGGCTTTACTTGATAACAAACCACACATAGTCTGAGCTACGAACATCGTCCCTTTCTTCTTTAGTATTCCTTTACGTATTTCCAGCCTGTAAGAGGAGTTTTTATCTTTGTGGCTCTTCGTAAAGCTACCGACCTCGCTATGTCCGAAACCGCCATTTACAGCTGTGAGGCAATTTCTTATACTTGCAATAGGCATGATAAGAATAATTTTCTAAACAAACGCTTTTGTTTAGTTGCATAAGTTAAGACAACAAAAGAAAGAAATGTGCTAATGTAGATTTTAATTGAAGTGCAATGACATGTTAGTTAAATGCCTTAAGTTAAGCAAGAGTTTAGAAAGATGTTTTACTCTAACTTAGTGTCGAATCTTTGCTAAGATATCAACAAAATTAAGACTAAAATTGTTATGTTGCTAAATAGAACGAAACATATCACATTTGTGCATTACTTGTTTACTACTTTGAAAAAAACCGCAAAAGACGGCGGTTTTTGCCAGCACTTCGTGAAACCTTCTTTTACCACTTTGGAGGCAACTACACCAGGTCGCATTATTTTTACGTATTTTTCCCCCATTTGTCTTTACGTTTGGGTTAATCTTCCTTTCTAAATTATGCAGACGAGAGTTGACGAACTAGTTATGAAGCGTTTAAAACTTCAAAGGGGATAAAAGAGGTAGCGTACGGCACCAAAACCGTGCACAACAATTCTACTACGTTGGTACCCAAAATTGAAAAAATAAATAGAAACATTTCCATTGGACAGTATCTCCAACCTTTTAAAAAATACATTGCACGGCTAAGAGCAAGGTATTTTGTTTGTTCGCCTGCTTGTTTTCCTCTTTTCTTTTCTTTTTTTTTGTTCTTTTTGCGGAAATATCTAATCTTGATTTCTGTCGCTGGTCGACAAAAGTCAACTGGTAACGCTGTTTTCGCAGTTTGTTTCCGTCATTAACAGTTCTTCGTAACCTTTACATCTTCGAAGAAGTTTGTTTAAGTTGTGTTTTTTTTCTGTAAGGAAAGATGGTTCATCATTAAAACACTGATATATATGGGGGGAAATCAACCAGAAAAAGTGTGACCTGTAACGTTTATGATAGACTAGATGGTTCATAGTAACAAGTGTTAAATGCACTCGGTTTCTAAAGTAGAAAGATTTTCTACTCATATCATTAACCAAACCATCACGCAACGAAGACCCAGGCGCGTAAGATGTCGCTTATGCACCGAAAGGTTGAGTTTTTGCCAAGTGTTTGCACTACAACTACACGTTATGTAGGTTATCTAATGAGAAAAAAAAACTAAACAAAACCAATATCATTTGGCCAATACACCAATCAGAACAATAAAAGATGTAGCCAGTGGCTTGCTTTGGAAAACAAAAACCACCGCCATGGCGTGAGCGCCTGGTTGGTGACTGTCCGCAAGCCAACGTAAAGCAACCAATGTCGATGTCTATCTAGCTCTGCCCATGATTGGCCCCGCTATGTTCCCACTGGTTTAACCCTTTAAGCCCCAACATTAGCATCCATATTCTCCTTACTATTCTCCTTATATTTCTTGTCTTACTAGTTGGGAGAATTTGATCGAAAATTTGATCATCAGTCATCATTTCCTTTATTCTCATGACCTGTATGTTTGATCAAGTAGCGTAGTGTAAGGAGAAAATTGAATGCTTGTCACTAATGGGGCTGAAAGGGTAAAAGCGCGTCAGGTACCTTCATTTCGCTATTGGAGAGCTTTTTTAAACACGCTGGGACCTTAGCAAAGTTTTGTTTTTTTCGAGTTACCGTGATGAAAAGTAATTTAAAGCTTTGTAGTGTCGTTTTTTTTAATTCGTTATTTAATTTAACTATCTCAACTCCCTTTGGTTCTAGTATGTGAGTACATTTTTGCTTAGTTATTTTCTATTCGCCCATAAATGTGAGTTCATAGCTAATACGCAATTTATTCTACGCTGATTTGCACGTTAGATAATAATTTGCAAGAGTTGCTGGAACGCTTTGTTAGAAGTGAGAACTATATGAATACAAATGAGAAAATTCAATTAAGAAGACATAACTAGCTGCATGATTTTTGCTGTGATTGCACAATAATTCCAGACTAGCCTGCATGCTAGTGTAAACGCTATTGCAAGCTCATTAGTAATAGAAAGCGTTGTGTTGCTTTATGTGAACGCAAGTACTTCAGAGTTGTCTGCAGGTTAGACAATGTAAACGCTATGTAGAATTCGTTAGGTGCGCTTAGTATTTGCTATATGCTGAGCTGAGATGAGAAAATAAATTTGCTAGTTATAAGATGAACTCATTGATTTCTTTATTCATCGTGTGATTAGTTGGATGAATTGAATAATATTTAAACAGTAGAGTTCTCTGTCGAAGGCACTATCGTGTGATATGTTGCCCGAGGAAATTTGATGTTCACAACAAATATTAACCCGAGAACGTAGTTCGAGGGCTTATATGAAATTTGAACATCACATTTCCGAGAGAACCTATCACACATAGGGCCTGAGACAGAAGGACTTTTAAAATCGTTTTTATCGTACAACGCTAAATTTTGAGCGAAAATAGCCAAAAACAGGCACTACGCACTAATAGGCGCCCGCTGAAGAGAGACACTTTCGCGTCACATGATCGATTTCGACCAATGGGAGCACGCCAAAATTAGCGTTGTTGTTTATAAGTAGTGCGACAGCGAGCAAACGTGAACGTATAACAAATATGTTTTCCTATATCATACAACAAGGAAATGCAGGGGATGAGTGCAACTTGAATATTTCAGTGAGCTTTTTTGTTTGCAATAAAGTCGAGAAAGCCTGAACATTTTGATGTCCTGAATTAGAAGGACAAGGGTTTTCTGCTTTCCTCGCAGAAAGAACATATTGAAACAATAGAAATTGATCTATGGTCTATATCTGTAAATAGTCATGGGCCATTTAACGCGGTTTCTACAAGACTTCGAATTTAAAGCATGCACAACATATAAATATGCCCTCGCGCTATTTCTAATTCATGTGAGATTTCTTAGAATATCCGCCAATTTTAAAGAGAAACTAATCCATGCACGTTAGAACAATAGAAATTGGTTAATGAGCCATAAAAGGACATCTTCGAGATTCGGAAATTTTGTCCGCTTTCGCTCATTAGCACATTGCAATTCTTAATATTTGGGGGCGCGCCGGCGCGGTGGTGTAGTGGCTAGCGCGCTGAACTTCGAATTCAGATCTCAAGGTCGGTGGTTCAACGCCCAGTCCTTGCCATCGAGTTGTTTTCTTTGACAAGATACTTTGCCCCACATTGTCTCTTTCCACCCAGGAGTATAAGTAGGTACCGGCGACATACTGCTGCGATGGACTAGCATCCCATCCAGGAGGTGGGGTGTTGCAATACTCCCAGTTGCTTTATGCTACCGAAACTGGGATAATCTCCTGCTCCGTGGGCTTCCTTGGCTCGTGTGCGACTTTACCTTCCCTATTCTTAATATTTAGAGGTGTTTTTCTCAGTATTTAAAAGGCGGAGCTATAGCTTTGAACAACTAAATTGATCACCCAACTGCACACATCGCAACCCCTGTGAAACTTCCCAATATCTCCCTTTTTAATGGGACGTTTATCGTGCAATAGAAAAAAATACTTCTTTGATTTTGGGAAATCTGGCTAGATTTCGCCCGTTAACAAATTTCTGTAGTTGAATATTCATAAATGATTTTCTATATAATGGTTCTAAGGTACGCTTGCATGCACATCACGATCACACACATACACATTCTAACGCTTCCCGGAAAATCTCCCTCGTCAAAGAGAAATGAACGCATGAATGGAAAAGGAAAATGATATTTGGGTTCAAACAGAACTTCGACGATTTTTGTGACCTTTCATCAGTTTTGCGCATTAATAAATTTGTATTGTTTGAATATTGTTTGATGCTATTAATTTGTGCAACGGCTGTAATTTACGCAACTTTCACAACACTCGCAACTTTTCACACACTCGCAAACACTTCACCAATTGTGAAATTATACCCGGCGAAACACCCTTTACTGGGAAATGTTTTTCATATAGATATAGAAACAATATAAATGATTTGTCAAAATGACTACTGCAGAGACTGATCAAACAACGTGAAAAGACGTAAGTTACAAACAAACAATGAAAAGCTCAAAAGGAATCTCTTCGAATATCACACATTTTGCTCACTTTTGCTCATTCTTACCCTTGCTCATTCTCACCCTTGTGAAATTGCTCCAAAAAATGTCCTTTTCAAAAAAAACTGTTAATACATGAGTATCAAAGAAACGTTTAACACACAGTTAACACATGAACATTAGAATAGTAGAAATTGCTTAATGGGCTTCAAAAAAATTCGACTCTGTCTCTCTCGTTTGTTTTGATTCATTAAGATTGGAAACCTTTACCCGCCGACAAACGAAGAAAATATAATAAGATAACCACTCTGAAAAACATCTTGCTCACCTAAAATATAAGTATAAGCAAGAATTAAACAACAAACAGAGAAATACACGTAATATTTCGGTTCTTATTACAAGACCATTATCAAACGTAACTAAGATAGTAAAGAGTTGAACTTATAAAGAGAGCTAGCTTAAGGAAGGTGTGAACAAAAAATTAACAAGCTAATAATTACAACAAGAATGCAAGAAAATTAAACACAAGAATGTGGGGCAAAGTATAACAAAACTGTAAACTGCTAAAACTAAAATTAAGCCTAAAGCTAAAACAATACGAGTTCTTTAGCACCTTTGATGCCATAATTAAGCTGAAGTTTGTACCTCTTAATTAGTAGGGATTCCAGGAAACATAATTAGTTATAATTGTTGTTGCACACAATAATTGTTACGTTATTTAAAAGTTTGGTGAACGTGTGATTTAAAATTAACTACATCGACTTTTTGTTAATACACTCCGAAAAATTATTCAAAGATAAAACAAAAGTCCTCTTTGATTTTTGGAAATCTGGCTCTGTTTCGTATATGTAATTGCATGAGGCCGAGTAGAATTAAGGATGAATTTTCACGCACAAAAAAACCTTTGAAAATATAAGTAGAAAATTTATCCTTAACTCTACGAGGACTTAATGCGATTCCTTGTTTATAGCACAGAGGGCAAAAGTTTCTGACAATTTTTCATGCACGTCGAAACACAATCAGCCGGCCCTCAGAATAAACAATTCTCCACACAGGCAGTTTATTAATTACTGCTGCTCAGCGTACAGAACAAGAAAAACTAGTTACTACTAATTATTTATAGAATAATTTTTTCAGTTTAAACCAGGACTCTATTTTTACATATTAACGTACCCACATCTTTTTTACACAAGTTAAATTTCTCGGAGCCTTACCCTTTATACTGAGAAGTTTAAGTATAAGCATTAAAACAATGAAAATTGGTTAATGAGCTCATGAAGGCCCGCTTCGATTTTTGAAAATCTTGCTCAATTTCTTTAATATTCAAAAGGAGTTTTGTCAGGTTCTTCGAGAGCTCTAAATGACACTGGAACGACATGATCACGCTGTCACACACATGTGCAGCGGGGAGTGAAAGACAACCCCTAATGTTTTTCTTTGATTTTTCTAAGAAGATTTCTCACCTACACCTGCATTTTCGAGTAGCTGCACATATATCCCTTAGACACATTTTGACACAAGTTTGGTGAGAATTGGTTGCCATGGTCACAAGATATGACGTCATAAGAGCCACAAGGGCCGGCCATTTTTTAATTAATGTGCGTGTTTTCTAGGTACACAAAAAGCACAAAGTGTTAGCTAAAAGACGTTTAGTGTTTAATTATTTCTTAGTCTGCATGTCCAGCATCAAAATATTTCAATTTCTGCCGTTTTTCAGTAAAATCCAAGATGGCGGCCATCTTGAGTGACGACACAGGCCCTGAGCAGCACTGCAACCCATAAGATATAACTCATCTTGTAGAGCACATCACAAGCTTTCTACTGGAAAATGTTTTCGAAATATCGTAGCAAAGCAAACACCCAAAGGAGAGGCTCCGTCAACCCCCTCCCCCTTAAACTACGGTGGGGGTGTGAGTTTTGGACGTCCTAGGGTTAAGTTTTTGAAATTTCGCCGAAAATTCATTTTTTTAAATAAAATATAATGCATCAATATTATAACAACGAAGACTGTTTCATGAGCTCGAAAGGGCTCTCTTTAACTGTTGAAAATCTAGCTTCGTTTCGCTGATCAAAATCTTCTTTTGTTTAAATATTCATAGGTTCTCAGTTTCTACAAGACCTCAAGACGTTACGAAAAATGATTACGTACTCCTACATGTTTTGGCGCTTTTGAATTTTCCCCGAAAATTGCCTTTTTTAAAGAAAAGTTGAACAGGAATATTGTAACTTTGTCAAAAGGCTAAGGCAATCAAAAGGAAGTTCTTCGGTTCTTAGAAATCTGGCTCTGTTTCACTCATCAATTGCAACAAACTTCTGGGTTTTTTTTAATATTTATGGCCGATTTTCTTAGTTTGCTTAAAGGCTCTAACTTTTTCTCCTGCAAAACATGATTACGCATTCGCTGATGCGCTTGCATGAGCGAGCGCATCAGCGAATAGACACTGATGGTCAAGCCAATCAAATTTGCGACTTTGCATTACTCGCCCACAGTGATTGCCCACGAACAACACTTATAACAAATTGTTTGGGGGTTAACATTGCAATTTATTTAAACGCGTACGTGGATGTGAGACAATAATAATGATAATAATATTAATGACAAAAATTTATATAGCGCAAATTACATAAATTACATGAAAGTGCACCTAACCCCAAAACATTTTTTTCGCTAAAATAACTCTTTGCACCTGTTCGAAAAGCATTGCGCCTTTTTTTATGAAATTTCCCTCAGTCTTGACTTTTTATAGGCTGTAAAAGTTACGAAAACTAGCCATCATCGGTTACACGACCGAGCTAGTGAGGGGCATGGGTCTATTCCTGATCTGACATCGCAAACTGATTTTCATCTCCTTAAGTCTTTGTAAACGTGCATGCAAAGCAGTTAGTGACGTCAAATCAGGAATAGACCCATGCCCCTTCTGACTGGGCCGTGCGACAAATGATGCTTAGTCTTCGTAAGTTTTGAAGTCCGTAAAAAAGTCAAAAACTGCAAATAATGGCGAAATGTTTTAAAATAGGAGCAAAGTTTATATTAGCGTAAAAAATATTTTGGAGATAGGTGCACTTTAAATTACATGATCAAATGCGCTTTACAAAAAAAAAAGGATTAAAAACAAAAATAAAAAAATAAAAATGGGAACTCCCGACATAAATTCAGCTAACTGGTTTATAGTATAAGCGAATGTTAGGATATCTCTACCTCTAGCAAAGCACTTTTTCCACACATAGTACACCAGAAAAACCCATTTGTTAAACGTCAACTTTTGCATCTATTGTAGTCACTGCCCCGTTGATACAGCATTACATTCTTAAATGGAAACTAATTCTTCAATCTTCTGGGGACTGCTTAGATCCCTAAATAGTGCCTTACTTGACTGGAATGCCCTGCCTATGGAGATGAGAAACCTATCTTATAATGCTTTTAGAATATCGTTACATAATAGGTTTAAATTTTTAAATAGCTTTCCATTTTCTTCAACTTTTAAGTAGAACTTAGGTGTTTAATCCCTCTTAATTCTTTTCTAATATTTCAATATCAGCATTTTGGTATTTTTAGTTAAATTTTATCTTGTTATATTTTCACAGTGCCCTATTGAAAACCACCTTGCGTGATATAGGCCATCTGTATAAAGAATTGCATTATTATTATTATTATTATTATTATTATTATTATTATTATTATTATTAATCGTTTGCACTTTCATTACTTTGCAATTATTGCAACCAACCGAGAACAATCACAGACACCACGCTCAAGATAACACCGATTGCTATCTTCAAACCTCCGGCAGAATCTCCTGAATCTCCTGAAAAATACAATTAAAAGAAAAAAACCGACTAAGTTCTAACTGAGCAGAGTTCTACAAAGCCAACCTTCTTTGACAAGTATCATGTCAAGTATAGTTGCTCGTGTGTATTGAGATATCCTTGACAACTTATACTTGCTCGTGTGAATGATGATTATCACACTCCCTTGGAAAGTTTCCAATAGCTTGATGTCCATCTCAACCTAGCCTTTTGCCAACTAGCAAGTTTTCCTTCAAGTGTTCTTCCCGACAAATTTAGTGGTCTTGCTAAGAAATGGAGTTTTTATGCAACAACTATTTTGCCATAGAGCGGTTTTCAATTGTCTGCCAAAGTAATTACTCTTATACCAGTCACAACAGGACAAACAAAATTGCCTGATCAGAAATCGAAACAAATACAAATAATGAGCGTCAGGCGCGGGAAATCGCGTGCGAGCAAGTCACATTGGATTGCTTTTACACCTTTTGCCCTTCATTAACGGAAAATAGAAATTCATTTTACTTTACGGGAAATCAATAACATCTTAGGAATAACATTTTCACGACGAAATGTTCATTTTAGTCATCCGTTGGTTCATTTGCGCAATTACCATGCTAATGCACCTTCAATAACATCATTGGAATGTCATTTTCTTTATTGAAAAGTCTATTATGTCTTTGGAAAAACATTAACATCAATAACACTGCCGTTTACATTGTTTGAAAGTCATTTCTGGCAAGTAATGAATACATAAGTTAATTAAATAGCGAAGTTCGATTAAACCCTCTATGTTTTTGGGGAATCCTGCGTTCTTTTTGCAGCCGTATTTGGTAACAGAATACGCAAATGATGTTCTGTAACTGGTCTAACTGGAGTGGTCTGTTGCTGAACTTCCTCTCTGCCATCAGTTGTGTCTTGCGATGTGTACTGAACATTCAAGGGCGTGAAATGTCGGCTTTTTTGTACTTGACATGTATATTTGTACTGCCTTGTTTAAGCACTTTACAGTGTTAAGTGCTTATTGCCTGTTCTACGATATTCAGTTACGGCCAATAGGAGCGCAGCGTTACATGTTCATGTAGTTTATCTCCATTGTGCCTCTTGGGTGATATGCAGTTTGCCAAAGACCCTCTCTGGGCAATGCAATTTGAACAGTACAGTAGAACAAAAGATCAAGCATGTATATATACTGTGCATGTACACTGTAAACGCACATAAAGCTGTTTTGCCGTTTTAAGAGTGAATGCAGCATGCCCCCAAGACGAAATAGAATTCCAAACGAAGTCCGTAGAAGGATTTTCAGAGCCTTTGAGGATCCCACAGAAGACTACCTAACAGTCGTTGACACATTTGGTGTGAAAAGGAGCACGGCCAGAAGCATTGTAGCAACCTACCTTCGTGAAGGAAGAGTAAACGAAAGACCTCATGGCGGACGAAATAACGTTAGAGTTGATAATGAGATGAGAGATTGCATAAATGAAATTTTAAACAAAAACTGCCTCCTTACATTGCAACAGATAAATGAAGAACTTCGAAGGCGGCTACCTGCTAAGCCTTTGGTGTGCGATAGAACGATTGGAAAGACTCTGGATGGAATGCTATGCGACGCTATGAATATGCCAACTGGTTTATGACGCAAGGGGTCATCAACGACATCATACATCTTCTTTGACGAATGTGGCTACAACATCTGGACAGCGACAAGTTATGGAAGGGCGAGAGTTGGGGAACGTGCTTATCGTCAAGTTTCAGGTCAACGTGGCAGAAATGTGACAATTTGTTTGGCTGTATCGCCGACAAATGGCCTTGTCTACCACACAGCTCGTATTGGTTGGATGAACGGGCAACTTTCAACGATTTTTTGGGAGAAGTCGGAAGACGAGTTAATCCCGACAACCAATTGCAACCTTCTTGGTGTTTGACAACGCCCCTGCACATCGACACGCAGATTGTCCCAGAGGAAGAATCGAGATAAAGATGCCACCCCCTATTTGCCTTTCCTCAATATTGTAGAGCAAGCCATAAGTGCTTTAAAGGCTGCAATAAAAGCCGACATTTCACGCCCTGACATTCAAGCAACAATAGATGACCGAGACGAAGCTCGACGACAAGGCATTCCACTTGGAGAGTATCGACAAAGAATTCTCTTAGAAGCATCTCAAATGAATATGAATACCATTACGGCTGCAAAGTGCGCAGGGTGGTACAGATTCATGCAGACATATGTACCGCGTTGTCTTAACCGCGAACACATTGAAGGTTAAAAATGAACTTTGTTTATTATGGACGGTAATGTACTTGCCAGTAATGACTTCCAAAAAATGTAAACGACTGTATTATTGATGAAAATGTGTTTCCAAAGGCATAATAGCCTTTACAATAAAAGAAAATGACAGTCCAATGATGTTACTGAAGATGCATTAGCATGGTAATTGCGCAAATGAACCAACAGATGACTAAAATGAACATTTCGTCGTGAAAATGTTAGAGAAAGTGTTGAAAGAAAAAAAACAAACAAAATCAAACGCGGATTTCTGTCGGTACTCAATTGAAAACCGCTCTAGTAGTGGAGCATCATTGCTCAGCAAATTTGGTAACCTATGGATCGGAGAAATTTTGGTTGTGATCGTCAGCGTACGTGCCCCAAACGTACAGACTCTAGGGGAGGGTGGAGTTCCAAGACGACCCAACGGGGGGGTGGATAATGCCATCTTTTCTTGGCTGGTAATCGCGCGCAGTGGTTTTGGGCAACCGGCGTTTTTCTTTGTTTTTCTTTTCGTTAATTAAGCAATCAAATTTGTTCCTGCATTTTTTTAGCACATCAAGTCGCTGAAACGTTGGAACTTAGGGTTTGTTTCTTTGGAAGAATCCAAAAACGGATTTGTGATCCCAGATCATATGGATTCTTCGACACCAAAGAAACGCAAAATCCAACAAAGATTATTTTGTCATGACAAGACAGGCTGGAGACACGCAACATATATATTAGAACGATATTTCTCTCGTACTGCGCTAGAATTCAACTAGAATGGAATACAAATAATTTATAAACAAGAACAGTATCTGCCGTACTTCTAGTGAACTCGCTATTTGCGTTCACAATAAGCAAAATCGGGTCCCTGAATTACAGAAATGGTGCACAAATGAAGTAATCCTGACGTGTCAATGGTTCTGTCTGTACTTTTGGAGAAAACTTTTTAAATATACGGAACGCAGTAATCCCCTGAATTTTCTTTTTCACGATCGAATGTTTTGTCACCCAAGACCGAGAGAAAATATGTTGGGACCAGTAAATTTGCATGGAAGACCGCTTGACAGACGTACTATTTTCGGATCCTTCCCCCAAAGAAACGCACGGATCATGAATCCTAAAAATCCGGATTTAGATTTGACCTGATGTATCCACTCGGAGTGTGGATTCTTCAGATAACTTATTAATCCTTGATTAATCCATTTTCGGATTTAGGTAAAGAAACGCAAAATCCGTCTTTGGACACAAGAATCCGGATTTGGATTTTCCCAAAGAAACGCACCCTTAATCTCGTGAGTTTTTACTTGTTTATGTATCTCATTATTAATTAAATATATTTAAATGGCAAAAAAGTTCAAAAGAATATTCATTTGTCTTTTTGTCTTTTTGGTCTTTTTGTCTTTTTGGTTCACGTTGCTAAGTTTGCCTTCGAGGACTTCATCTTTGTTGTCGGTACTGCTGAGAACTCGGTCGGCATAACGCTTGAGTTCGCAGTACTTCGCAGTGGTCCCGACCCCAAATATAGTGCCTCCTGTTTTTCTCTGTCCACGACCATGGTTTTTGCAGCGGTTCGAACACATTTTCCCAGAAAAACACCCGCCTGTTTAGTCGACCGAACAGCGATCAATGAACAGCTGTTTAAATATACTAATGAACATAATTTGATAGGTAATGGCAGGTTGGTCGACTGGATAGAGCGATCTCCTAGCATTCGGGCGGCTGAATCCATGAGGGAGGGTTTTTTCCATTCTTTTTCTTTTCTTTTGCTTCTCTTTTTTTTTTTGGTAATTACTTTAAAAAATAAATAAGTTCCAACAATAAAAAGAAAAAAAAGTGGAGCCCCGTTTCTAGGCTAGGCTAAATCTATATATTAATATCTAAAGCTATGTTTTTCGTGGTCTTCAATTCTTTCACTTTTCTTTTTTCCAAAAGAATGCACTTATACAGCTGCAGTTTTGTTGGGAAGGCTTTATAGAGATTTCTTATTTTTTTCATGAATTTTCAGTTGTCAGTAATAAAGAAAAAAAAAAAGACCAGGGTCTCCCAATCCATATCTATAATTTCCAAACTTTAAGGTTACACTGCACAAATGTTGGGGTCCATTTTTGAAAACTTTGAAAATATCAGTAGCAGATAGCTCATTGCTCTGTCTTTTGGCTTAAGAAACAAGAAATCCAAAATGTAATCTCCTCCCTGATATGTAGCAAAATTTGTGTTCTGCGTAACTATAAAATTCCTTTATGGTGTTACAAGCTGTCAGCGCTCAGGGCCTACTGCATGCATAGCGACGAACACTACATATAATACGGGAACAATAAAATCGCATGGATTCGTGCGTTACTCGCTTTCTCGTTCGACGATTTTCGTTGCTATGTGAAAAAAAGTGACTGAATAGCCCTTATCACGAAAGATAATTGTAGCGTTCGCATTGAACCCACTATAACTAAGATGTACTTTCGGATTTTTGGGCGTATTGGGCAATTTTACTCTTTACACCAATTTCACCTGAAAAGCGGGCTTTCACTTAAGCTTTTGGATTTTGAGTTTAACGGATGCCTTATTTCCAATATCTAAAATGTTGTCAGTGCAAGCGGATATTTTGCGTTGGTTTCAGTCTCAGAGAAGCGAAATACGGGCGATAGTTTTTGAGTAGAAAATTCGCACCCTGCCCAGACTCGTGTATATGATTTAGGTGGCCTTTGCCGGCAAGAAAATGGTCATGGGAATCCTGCGTCCGTTTGATGCAGTCTGTTAAATCTTTGTACAATTACTGCAGTGATCTTGATTTCCATATTTCTGCCAGAGCGGAGATATTTTACTTTCCCTGTGTCGAGGGTAAGTTTATCGGCTCACAAAAATTCAACAGAGAGAAAAAATTAGTATTCTATGCATGTTTTACTTTTGTTTTGAGGGGGAACATCATTACGTTGAGGGGAATACATTAACTTCGATGACATCATACACTATTGCCTGTATTTCATGAATAAAACGCGGATTAATCTTATTAAAGTAGATGACGAAATGTTCTATTTTAAGCTTACTTACAGGTTTAACCGTGGTCAGGGAATTTTTTTTTATTTTTTTAGTTGTTGGCGCCATCATTAACATGCACAGTTTATGAATCATTGAACCGAAAAAATTTTCTTTGCGTAATTTTTTAAATAATAATGCTTGCCTGCAGTAACAATGGAAGCAGCAAGAAATGAAAGTTTAGGCAAGAATGTCACGGTTTAGTGATTTTAAACCACAAATGAGAAGTGAGTTGGCGCTTGGTAGTAAATAAAGCTTTTTTGTGCTTCAAACAGTAGACACTACGGCAGCCAACCAGAATGCTTCATCCAAACGAGGAAAAAACCTGTCAAACCAGGTATACCAATCATGACCACCATGGGTTAAAAACAGAACGTGACATCATTGATAAACATGTCAACCCGGTTAACAAAACGGTCAGTTTTATTGGTAAGCTATAAATGGAACATGTCATCATCCTACTTTAATGAGTTTCCTCCGCAATTTGGATTCGTGGGCAAGGAAGAAGGACATATTTTCATGGAAATGGTAGTTCACACGATGGGAAGAGTTCCCGGGGCTTGTTGCAGGGGCATAACGCCCGGGTTTGTCTCCTCATGTTTGTCCAGTAATGGGATAATGATATGAATGAACAAGAAAAACAGAACTTACTGACAACTCCTGGGAGTGGCCTGGCTTCAGTTATATCACTTGTTGGGCTCTCTTCGGGTTTGTCTATACTTGGGTAATCATTTCGAGCAACAGTCTTGAACTCGTACAGATCAGGTTTCAGATTTACAATCTCTGTGCTCTGAGTTACAAAATGCTTAACCCAGCTGGTGTTCTGAAATTCTTCTCCCGCCACTGCAAGGAAAACAAAAAACCTCTTATCATATGAGGGTACGGCAATGTGTGCGCTTTTATTGGAAAAAAAAAAGAAAATCTCCGTCTGAGGGCAGTTCGTGTTAGCGCTGGTGGGGTCCGAAAAAGCCATAACGCCCTGTTAGAAACACGTAGGGCCTATTTTTTTTTTGGATAATTGTTTTCTTATTTCCTTTCACAGTGTGGTTTTACCTTTTGTCGCGTGTAACATGAATGAATGCCGAATACCAGTGTTTCGGCCAAAAAAGTTATACTAAGGCCCACTAACAACACAATTTTATGGGTCATATTTTTTAGGAAAAGACCCACGAAAACAAAAAAGGAAACACTCCATATAGGGAAAATGAAAATGGTTGTTTATTTGATGCTCACACTGAGAAGCAAGAAATATAACTTAGTGCTGCAGAAAAAATCAAAGGCAGGTTGTCATTGAGTAACTTAAATCGATTCGTTTACATTATTGCCTCAAAAAAGGACACTCAGATTTGTTGTGGTCTATTCCCTGATCCCTGCAGACACCACATATTATATATCAACAAAGGGTTGCTTTTAACAGTCCTTGCATAACATGTGAAATCTAGATCTTAACTCATGATTTCTTAGTCATGTACAGAAAGAAATGTGAGTACACTGGCTCGTGATCAGAAGAGTTAAATCTTAGAGTTCAGTTAATGGGTTCTGGGTTTAGATGTTGGAAGAGTAATTGCTTTATACGATGTGTACTTACAAAGATTGTTTTAACGGCATTGCGATTGGAAGTCACGACCCTCGGATTTTAAATCTGAGCTATGTGGAATAACCTTTCTTTTTCTCGGGTTGTCTGCTTTTCTTCAGCATGTACCTAAACTCACACCACAGCTTTAGTTATCTTCTTATTTCCCAGTTGTATAACAAGTGCTTTGATGGTCGCATTGGTTGAACTTAAGATCTAGATTTCGCATGTTAGATCACCATAGTGCATTCGAGCCTTTCACATGCGAATGTTGAGCCACAAAGTTGACGAACTCTTACCGAGGCCAGAGTGAATGGTAAACAGGACAAGAATTTTTCAATATTGACCTCGTTGCGACAAGTGCGTTTTGTTTATAGAAATCGTCCCCGTTTGAGCCATCAAATAACGGGAGATATTGATGTAAACGGGACGAAAAAGAACAAAAAGCCTTCAGGATTGTTATAGTTAACCAATTACCCGCCCACTTGACAGTTGTTGTAGTCTTCCTCGCAGTTTTTCCCCATCCTTTCTTCGTGGCTGCCTGTAACTCCACCACATAGCTCTTTTCAGGTTCCTGGTTTTTCAGCAGTTTTCTTCGCACACTTCTGTCAACTTCCTGCTTGTCCACCACAACATCTTTAGGTTCAGATCCAGTGTACACTGCAGAGCCCACTCGGTATTTGGTAATAATGCCATTAGGTTCAAGCGGTGGTTGCCATGTGACCAAAATATATTTTGCAAAAGCATAGACGTTAACTTGTGTTGGTTTTCCGGGTTCTAAAATAAAGAAATTAATCCAAAGCAACAAACTATGGTTTGTTAACTTTCATAATTGAAGGGATTAACAACTTTTAAAAAGGCTGTGTTTGACTCTTTTACTGGGGTTTCACAAAAGATAATCGTAGCGTTCGCATTGAACCCACTATAACTAAGATGTACTTTCGGATTTTTGGGCGTATTGAGCGATTTTACTCTTTACACCAATTTCACCTGAAAGGCGGGCTTTCACTTTGGCTTTTGCATTTTGAGTCTAACGGATGCCGTATTTACCTTATCTGAAATGTTGTCAGTGCAAGCTGATATTTTGCGTTGGTTTTAGTCTCAGAGAAGCGAAATACGGGCGATAGTTTTTGAGTAGAAAATTCGCACCCTGCCAAGACTCGTGTAAATGATTTAGGCGGCCTTTGCCGGCAAGAAAAAGGTCATGGGAATCCTGCGTCCGTTTGATGCAGTCTGTGAAATCTTTGTACAACTACTGCAGTGGTCTCGATTTCCGTATTTCTGCCAGAGCGGAGATATTCTCCTTTCCCTGTGTCGAGGGCAAGTTTATCGGCTCGCAAAAATTCAACAGAGAGAAAACAGTAGTATTCTATACACATTAACTTCGACGACATCATACACTATGGTCTTTATTTCATGAATAAAATGCGGATTAATCTTATTAAAGAAGTGTGATGAAATGCTCTATTTTAAGCTTACTTAAAGGTTTAACCGTGGTCAGGGATTTTTTTTTTCAGTTGTTGGCGCCGTCATTAACATGCACAGTTTATGAATCATTGAACCGAAAAAATTTTCTGTTGCGTAATTTGTTAAATAATAATGCTTGCCTGCAGTAACGATGAATGCGGCAAGAAATGAAAATTTGCGCAAGAACGTCACGGTTCAGTGATTTTGAACCACAATTGAGAAGCGAGTTGGCGCTTGTTAGTAAATAAAGCTTCTATGTGCTTCAGGCAAATATAAATTGATCCATAGTATATCATTTCTCGGGACGGAAAAGATGCGTTGAAAAAGAAATTGTTTGAAAATTTCTTACAGCGTTGCGCTCAATAAAATTTCACAAACGCGACATCAACACATTGACATAAACTAAAACACACTGAAATAGAACAAAATCATTTTTTAAAACTACTGTCCCGTTTAGGACGGTGCCTCCTAATACAGTAGTATTTTTGCAAAGGTTATTACTATGGGGAAAAAGTAGATTAAAAATATAGGTAACTACGCATTTTTCAGAGATAATTAAGCAACCATAATTCTCAAAAAGCGTTTAAATACAAAGAATGTATGGCAATTTCTTTCCAAATTTAGCTCGGTTATCTTTGAGAAATGCGTGGCTACTCCTAATTTTCTTTTTGGATCCTGACAGCCCTTGCTAAGATCTGCTTTTTCCACATAGTCATAAACCGCGCACAATTATTGTTGTATTAGTAACCAAATTCTTTAAGAAATCCCAGTATCCCGAGATGCGCAGAACGTAGGCGCAGTGACGAAAAAAGAGGCACCGTCCGTAAGCAATTTCAAGGCAGCCGTCTTGAGTTGACATAGTCCCTCTAAAACGTACCCAAAACATGGACCCAAGTGGAAGAAACAATCATGCCATGCTTGTTTTCAGCCACACACTGGTACATACCATCATCTTCCAATCTAACATCTTTAAAATGCAACTTGTTGTTGTCTAATCGTACCTGAACCCTGGGTAAGACGTTTGTGAACATGTATCAGCTAATTATAACCTTTAACCTTCAAGGGAGAATTCAAAGAAAGCTGTACAGCAGTACTTTGATATAGCATCGTTTTTTTTTATGCTGTGCAAGATGAGTCTAGCTTTTATTCTTGTCAACAAAACATTGATAAACGTGTACCTTTTCAAGTGCAAGTTACTGAACAGTGTTCCCTCCTGTAAAATACCGTTCGCTATGCTTATTTTTAAAGATGGCTTTAACTCTAATCAACCGAGCAAAAGGCACTCAACAGCAAACATACCTGCTGGTCAACTTTGTGCCAGTAATGTCAGCTTTACCAGTTTTCTTCTATTTTGATTTTGACACTCTTGTTTAGTTATTGGACTTTTTTACTTTTTTGCCCATAAAAGCGAAAGGCAATAGAAGATATTTAGAAATACATGCGTTGTAGAATCTCAAATAAATAAATTTGTATTAGAACAATTTAACAGCCAAGGGTACAGAAAACTTACGTTGATGATAGTATTCTTTTCCCATCAAAGTACCACGAAAACGATGGTGGAGGGTCTGCTTTCACATCACATGTCAATGTTCCATTTCCGTTTTTACCAATTTGTTTCTTATCTTTTGGAGGGCTGCCACTCGTCCATTTTGGAGAAACTGAAAAAGTTCCCACAGTTTTACTTTTAGCAGCTTTCACTCACGCGCTTTCCATTGTACTTCATATCATTTACTTCAAGTTGAAAATTCATAGATGTTAACTGGATTAAAAGCCATTACTGGAAACAAATATCTTTACTCGATCCACTTTGTCAATGTCGCTTCTGTGGGGTGCTGGTTCCTAACCTAATTCACTTTTGAACAACAAAACTGTGAAGAGTTTAACTAGATGAGAAAGCGGAAAACTGTATGAAAACTAAATGCAAAGCCAGTTGAAAAATCTAAACAGATGATAGCGTCTGGAACCTACAAAAATGAAATTGTCATGAAAGATATGGTACTATGTGATTGTTGATAGATGACATTGTACAGGAAGTAATGGCCTTAACATCCACATGTACAGTCTGGGCTAGCGCCACTCAGGTATAAATTTCATGAGTTTTCTTTGATTGACATGTGCCAAAACTCAATTGATGCGAGTAATATTAGTCCAATGGGTGCGAAGTAGTAAAAACCATCATAAAATTACGAAGCACGTAGGTGCTTCACAGCCTAAGCCAAAAATTATTGTAACACTTTTTATATCAAAGCAAATAACATTAAATGATTAAGCTGTTCAAATATTTATAATCAATCTCACAAGTCTATGAAAGGGAATACGCTTGTATGTCTGATTAAGGGAAAGTCAACGGCAAAACCGAACTCTCGCTCAAAAACTGGTCACCTTAAAGAAATTTAAAAGCTGAACGTTCAAAAAGACAGCTTTTGGATTTCATTACGGTGACCAATTTACCTTGTCAACTCGCTTTTTTGCCTGGCTGGAATTTTATTACACCGCAGGCATCAGTCTTACGAGAGGAAAAGCACAAGTTCGCACACGGGGGCCAAAGCATAGTTTAAAGGGTCAAGTCCCCTCGACTACTCGAGTCAATTAAAACCAATTTGACTTTACAGTATGAGTCAAGTTGCAGGGGCAAATTTCAGTCCGACTTAACACGAGAGGATTTCGTCCCAGGATTAGTCCCCTTGTATGGATCGACCTTTCCTGTGAAAAAAAAATACACAAAAACTAAGGGAATTAAGAACTGCATGAAACTAAATCCATATTGGTTCTACCATACATCACTTGAAAGCGTATCAGGAAACCTTGACTGTTGCCTACAACAACAAGGCGTACGTGCTATTTTGAGGACTGGCAAAACATTTAGATCACACTTGGTGCGATCCTAATGCCCTATTGATCAAGCCTAAGCTTAAGGTTTATAGATTCCCTTTGAGTTCTACCAAGTCTGGATTGAAATACATCACCAAGACAGACATACGCCATTCAAAAACAATGCCCTGTATGAGATTGGACACCACTTCCTTTTGGACCAGGTCAAGTTGATTGACGGTACACCAGCAAGGTTAAACAAGCCGTTCACATAAGATTTCACTTAAACAACATCAATAGCGACAATGGAGTTGAAATTTGTAAAACAGGAATAACTATATAAAACAACCAAAAAACCATCATTACCACAGCTCACCGCTGAGAAAATATGAAACGTCTAATGAGAAAAAATGGGAATTGAAATCCTACAAATATCATGAGCCACATTTAGGACTGAATTGCAGTAACAACCGTTATGAAACATGCAGTGATAGATTCACTGCCTGTTGAAGACCAGCAGTAAGCGGTCAAAAAACGGCACAATTCACATCAATGTGGCCATTATGTCAAAAACGATTGCGAAAGCTTTCACAGTTTGGAATCCATAAACTCAACATTTGGTGAAGAGTATTTTTAGCACGTTGTTGCCTTTGGAACACGGCTTTGGAATCACCATCATACAGTAAGATTCACGGTCCCTTTCTAAAAGGAACTGTTTCGTAAAAATGGATCATTGGGGTCAATGCGGCCCCCAAGCGGAATTTTATATTAAAGTGGTACTATGATCAAAAAATCACTTTAATTTTTTCTTCGGATTTCGAAACTATGTTTGTTAAACACTCCCCAAGCGAAATTATAAGCCTTAATTTTGAGAAGAAGACCGTTAATTTAAACTGCACTTTTCCGTTTTAATGGTCCGCCATTATTACACCAGAAAGGATACAATGAAGTCATACACTCAAGAGCTGTAGAATGTAGTGTGTGAACGCGGCTTACAAATTATGCAAAACACGAGTTTGAGAGTGTGAAAGCTCAAAACTCCCGTGCTGCATACTAAATAAGGCACTTTCACACACACTGCATTCTAAAACTTGTGTGTGAATGATGACATTCTGTCCTTTCTGGTGTAATAATGGCGGACTATTAAATCGGAAAATTGCAGTTTAAATAAACAGTCTTCTTGGCGAAATTAAGGCTTAAAATTTCGCTTGGGGAGTGTTTAGTAAACAAAGTTTCGAAATTCGAAGAAAAAATAAAAGTGATTTTTTGATCGTAGTACCACTTTAACAACATTTTTGTACACTAGTTCTACGGACAGTAGTGAAAAATGCAATCCTTTACCTTCAACCTGCAAGTTTATATTGTGCTTTATAGGACTACCAGCATTTTGAGAATTCTCAGCTTCACAGGAGTATTGACCTTCATGTATGTCTTTTCGTACATTAACGATGTTCAGAAGCCTTCCTTGGAACGCATTTGAAATCTCAAAAGAATCCCTTCCATGGACCAGTGCTGAATTATTTTTCTTCCACGTTATCTTTGGTGCCGGTCAACGAGAATCAGAGCAATGTTTCAGAAAAGAAAAAAGGGATTTCTTAAAATAAAATAATAACAAAATTAAAAAGAAAAAACGGTGATGATCTAAAGACCTGACCTAAGAAATTTTTAGGTACATTCTTCAAATTAAAAATGAGTTTCCACAGGTTTACATGCAGCTCCTTTTGATACCAGTGATCTATTGCTTGTTTCATACATTAATTTCATTACCAATTTTATGCATTAAAAAACAGTGAGAATAGTCCATTTTACAGTTTCGTGCTTAGTGACCTGACCTTTGAGTGGAAGTGAGGCTACAGTTGACCTTTGATACAAACCCACCTTCTTATTATATGTAAATACAAACTAGTTAGCACGAGAACAACATGATTTACATGTGCAAAGCAGAGGGTCTTTATCAAAACAAGGTCAACTCCAGCCTCACTTCCACTCAAAGGAGATGACACTAAGCACACAACTGTAAAAAGGGACTATTTCCTTGTTAGAAGTGTCACGTTACCGTCATCAGGTAATGTCAGAGAGCTAACAGATCGTGGATGATTGTCGTGTTATATCACCTCGAGGGACAATTTGTGAGTTTCTGGATTGATAGCAGTGGGACTCTGAAACCCTTATCACCATGTACCATGGTTGCACATACCCCTATAGCGTATAAATGAAAGCACTTCTACCCCCCCCCCCCCCTCACCCTCAACCTTTGAAGTATTTGCATTCGACCTCGAGCAAGAAGAGACTATTTAATCTTGCTTCGACTGCGTTGTTTTGTGTCTTAGCGTTTTATTGGCGTTCCAGTGGTTCGTTTACAGTGATACAAATTTCTGCAACAAGCACATCAGACATTATAGACAAGACAAACTTGGGGCCGCCATGAACATAGTTCCCTACCCACAAGGCAATTCATACGTAGATTGTTTCTCTTTTCATTTTAATTTCCAATACAAGTCTGCTTATTCGCTTTGTAGTAGAAAATTTTGATTTTCAACAACCTTGACGGAGTCTATTCCAATACGAGACAAATGTTTACTGAGACTGGTCAATAAAATTTATTTAAATTTACAGAAGTGAGCTGGATTTAACCTTTTCGGTACTGTACCGAACGCAATGCAAACGAATTTTGGCACTGTATTTTCAGCTAAAAGCCCTAACCTTAGACCCTAATGACCCTAACCTTTGCTAATGTTAGGCGACGACACAGATTTCAACCATAAATCTTCGACACACGCGAGCTTGTTTCTAAAAATAGTCCATCTATAAGAACGAAGTGGTAACGCACGTGACAAAGAAATTAAACAAATAGCACCTTTGGTCGCCACGCTTGAAGCGTGATGGAGACGCGGACGAAAACGACGAAAATTAATTACTTTTTTTCCAGGTGACGTGAAGCTGAGAAGACATTCACGCGACGATTTTCAAAAAAGTTTACGCTAATTTCCAACTTCGAATAGAAGCTTTGTGGATATAGAAAAAAATGTACATTTAAGACTCCTCTTTTAACAAACAGATACCAGTTCCAGTTCAGAGAAGGTCTTGGTTTTTGAAGTGTTACAATATTTCTAAAAGATTTTCTATAAGTAGAAACCCTGTGATGTGTTCTACAAGGTGACGTATATGTTATGGGTTGTGACCTTCCTGGGGGCCTGTGACTGGCACCCAAGATGGCGGCCATCTTGGCCGCCATGTTGGGTGGATTTCTTAAATTTAATTTCTTTTTCAATTTTTTCTTAAATTCTTATCGGATTTCTCCAAAAAGCACCAAACTCCAGCAAAAACTATTCACAATCAATAAAAGTACACTAAAATGATCAAAACATACAAAGCTTCCCAAGTTGAAGTTCTTGTTTGAAATACTTGTTTTTGGTTGTACTTTTTTTTTCGTCAAAAAAAGTTGAATACGGATGCGAACAGCTTTATATAGTATGCTACTACTGTCATATGTGTAGTGTAGTGACGCTAAATTAACTGCCAATTAGTTGCGATGCTGTTACGGCTGCTGTTAGACATCATTTTGCTGACAGTATTAGTTTATCAGAACTATTAGCAACCATGGAAGCCAAAAAATAATCATGATAATATTGTATGTGTTTTTGGTCGAACGTAAGGACGGTGCCTCCTTTTGTTACTGCGCATACGTTCTGCGCATCTCGGGATATTCGAGTTTCTCAACGAATTTGCCCACTAATACAACAATATTTTTGCGCGGTTTATGAGTATGCGGAAGAAGCAGATCTTAGCAAGGGCTATCAGAATCCAAAAAGAAAACTGCGAGTAACCACACATTTTTCAGAGATAATTGAGCTTAAATTTGAAAAGAAATTGTCGTAAATTCTTTGTCTTTCAACGCTTTTTTAGAATTACGGTTGATTAATTATCTCTGAAAAATGCGTGGTTACCCACATTTTTCTTTTTGGACTCCAATAACCCTTGCTAAGATCTACCTTATCCCCGTAGTCATAACCTTTGCAAAAATACATCTGTATTAGGAGGCACCGTCCTTAATGACTCCCAGAAGATGACCATGAGTTTGGTAGAGACACATGACATTCAACCATAGCACTGATTTTATCCATGGCAATTCTGTGAACAACAACCACCAGGCTCCATCACATTTTAATACTTATTAAAGACTCACCTAAGGGGACGGGTAATTTTCCAGAAGGAATTCTTTTTAGACGCGATGCTCATGCTAGACAGTGCACTTTAAGACTGTTAAATTTGTGGCATATTTTTGTAATACTGCAAAATTGATTCGCTAAATCAAAACTGAAGTAGTTTTGCCGTAGTTTTCCAAAACATGTGTGTTCTTTTGCGTGTGACAATCTGTTGCATAAACAAGGAAAAAGTTCGGAATCTGCTTTTATGTTACGTGTTTTCATCGAACGTATCTTTCAAACTCCTCCATGGTGTTTGAAAAATCAAATTTGCACTCACACAGCAAGACATTCTGTTGAAGTCAAATAACGCGACATTGCAAGACCTTTCGCTTTTCCAAGTTTCCAGCTTAGATATTAAGATCCTTTTATCCTAAAAACAAAACCTATGTTAATTGCATGGCATGCAGCCTTAAAAAAGGAACTTATCCGAGAGATATCTTGAATTAGCGCGACAATTCTACAATTCTGCAATTCTACTTTCGGTTTCTTCCATCAAATTCTTTCCTTAGTCGACTGTATCGCAAAAATAAAGAGGACTTGAATGGTTACGTTTCTGTCTGTCAGGATGTCTTCATTTAAGACAATGGACCTTTTCCTCGTCGAATTCCCTTGAAATAAACGAGTCATTTAAATGATGATCATGTAAATGTTTTGAACCCAGGAGTCACATCACACGTCGACGAGGTATGATCCTCCGGGCGAGTGTAGTCCTGAGAAAGACTTAAGAGCGCCTGACCAGAAATATCGAGAATCCCACGACAGAAGCGAAATTTCATATTTCATTTTATTTCACCGCGTCGAGAATAAAAAGTGTGCAGGGCATTTTGAGCATTTCGGTAGAACTGCCGCTATCACGCAACGGCGAGCCACTTCGGTTGCACTAAAGCAGTCACAAAAAGAGGTTTCTCTGACACCTTGTTTTGAATAGGTTAATAAATTAAGAATATATACTTTTCACTTAGAGGTAACAACGTTACTATGGCTTAGGGGCAACCCGGTTTACGTTTGTACAATGCAAATTTAATTATAATGTAACAATATGATTTCGTTGATCTAAACTGATAAATCAAAGATACTCTCATCCCGGTCTCACCTTAAGACACCATCTTGTAAATCTCCTGGCTCAGGTTATCACTTCTTTTGCCAGACTTGTTGGTTGGATAAGTTATGATAATTTGTAGATTAAAAAACCAAAAGTTACCGTGCCTTTTTCAAACCATGCCAAACTATGCACTCCGTATTGAAATTAGCATAAATGTGCCACATGAAATCTGAGCTTTTCCTGATAGGCACGATATGGGATAGCGTGACATAGTGACTACCACCAGGAGCCCTTGTTTGAACATAAATATTAGTTTTCCGGTTAATAGCCGTTTTGAATGTATATATACGAGGTGAAATTTCTCTAATGAGGGAAGGGATCCTTTATTTTAGAGGGGGAGGTTGGAAAAACGAAATATTCCCGCAAAGCTTTTGCGGAAGAAAGACCACAAAAACACCAGGGAAAGGAAATTCAAGCAAAGCTTTTAGTTACAGAAAAAAATGAATAGATAGCTCATAATCATAATAACTCTGCAGAAAAATGCAAAAATTTAATGATTCTTCTCTTATTGTCTTTGATCTGTTTTAAATGGACGTGTGAGTGCTATTTTAAATCTCGTGGGACACATTCAGTTAACAAAAGCGCCACCACAAGAACGACTTGAAACCATTTCTTCTAGTAGGCTGATGTAGGGTACTTTCCTTCTGAGTTTTAAAGGAGTTACAATTCAAAGCGCTCGCAGTGAAACTAAAAAAGTCCAAGTTTCCGGTTGCTGCTCATGGCGCAGATGTCGTACTGGTCGTACACGATGTGATGTTCCAGTTGAAACCTTGAGAGGATATCTTGTCTCGCTATACTCAAAGAGGTTTATTTTTCAAAGGCACGGAAATCGTTTGCCGCTACACCCTAAAACAATGCAGTGGCTAATGCTGGGCCGTCAGGCACCTCCCTGGAACCTAGCGATCCGGCTTTTTTCATCCCACGGTACTACCTCTGCGTCCACTTTCCTTCTTGATGAATGAGCCTCTCTATGGGGTACCCACGGTCTTCGTTTTCTTCGCGATTTTTTTGCAAATCTTCGTTTTTTCCAGGAAGATCTTCGTTTTTCGGATTGAAATGGTTTAAACGTTTATTCAGTGTAATTCGAAGTTGATAAATATTTCACTTCAATAGCAAATTGCATTACTCACGGTTTAAATTCACCAAAAGCAATATAAACAGTTATTGAAACAATAAAGGATTGTTGGATTCTTTGGCGACGTTCTGTTTGTTCAGTGCTCTATGCCATTTACGACATTTAAAGACTGAGTTTTCTTTATGCGATCCCACAAGCTCGTAGCTTTAACATACACAACTAACCTGTTGACTTGAAATGAGGGTTATTCTACCCTCCCACCTTTTTAGCCATGTCAGCTGTACACCATGTCCTCATTTCTCCTTTTTCTAACGCCTCTTTCTCTGGGGCTTCGAATTTCAGTTGCTTCAATGTCAAGATATTCGACATGCTCGCTTTCAACAGGGCACTCTGTTTGCAGCTGGTCATTCTGTTCTTGATCTTCATATTCTACAAACTCTGCCACTGCACAAGCGGTTGGGCCACAGGTAGCCCAAGCTCCAAACGGAGCCGTCAACATGACATTGCGTAATAACGTTATATTTATAAGAGTTTGTATGGGAATAGAACGATCGTACAAAATAGTTCACAATAGGGGAAAGAGATTTAATAAAATCGACTTACCCTCCCATCTTCTGTGTATAACTTGTGTTTCTACGGCATTCGGAGGCGTTTCAAAGCGATTCCAGTGGGTTTTAGGTTTTCTGAGGAAAACAGAAAACCTAAAACCCACTGGAATCGCTTTGAAACGCCTCCGAATGCCGTAAAAACACAAGTTATACACAGAAGATGGGAGGGTAAGTCGATTTTATTAAATCTCTTTCCCCTATTTTGAACTATTTTGTACGATCGTTCTTTTCCCATACAAACTCTTATAAATATAACGCTGTTACGCAATGTTATGTTGACGGCTCCCTTTGGAGCTTGGGTTACCTGTGGTTGGGCTTTGGGAGTTTAAAGAGTTCAGTATTTGTGAGTAGCACGTGTCTCTTAAGTTAATAATATCACTATTGTCTCGAGTGGTTATGTCAGTGTCACTCAAAGGAAACAGGATTCCTTTCTTTAAGACTTTTCCGGCTCCTACGGCCACAAAGCAGCCAAATTGTTCATCTGTCGTCTCAGTAAAGGAGTACCACAGAACATTCATTTCGGTCTCATTGGGGTTATCAAATACATCTGATTCCGTCATAGTAATATAGAAATTTGCTCTTGCGATGTTATCTGGAGCAAACATATCGTATCCCGGCTTGACTGCGAGGACGACTCCCTTTTGAAACAGGAATTGGACAGGATGATGCTCCCCGTTTACAGCTTCTACTACATTTTTATCTCCACACTGTTCTCCTTCAAAGTGCATTCTGGAACTGGTTACTTCTGCCTGATTCATCTCTTCTGCATTGGCAAATGATGGAAGGGTGCCAGCATCATATTTACTGATATCTCTGACAGACCGTTGCCGAACGCCACCACAATATTGCCTCTGCCATTCCTGCAGTTCCTGGAGATCTTCGGGCGAGACGGGGGCCGTTGGCGGTTTGACCGGCCATTGGAGGTTCGCATAGCGCACTGAAGCTGTTGGGTCTGGATAGTGGGCTTTTTTGCGTGTGAAGTAAATGAAGGATGCATTTGTCATCTTCTTTACTGTCTCCTGTATTGTGGGCATCAGCAGCTGGGCATATTGCAGCATGTACGGCATGGCATAACGACCACGCATGTTCGAAAAAAAATGTTCCACCACAAGGGTCAGGATTGAAAGAGACCTAAATGCTTGCTCGTAATCTGCAGTTAAATCTTTTATTATCACTTGTTATAGTTTCTTCATTTTGTCGACTAAGGTCTTGAATGCAACGAAAAAATCTTAAGTCGATGATTTCTCCCTATAAAAACAGTAAAAACAACAAAGTTGACCAGGAGTGTTGGTCAGTGTCATGCTTACCTTAGCTTTTAAGCGTTTTTCAAGACTTTGCAAGCTCCGCTGCTCACATAAGGTCGTCCGACAACACCACGGCTTTACAGACGGCGTTTCGGTATCTTTTGAGTTTATCGTATAGAGAGAATACTTGACTTCTAAGTCGAAATCTGCCATGAATAAAATGTATTCTGCAGACCGCGAGCCGGCGAGAGGTTAAAGATCAGCGACACGACCAACATGATACGAATGAAATCAAATCCATTGGTTAGTGGGTTCTCATTGACGTCATTATGGTCATTAATGATTACATTTTCAGTGGACTATTTTTGTCGTTTTCAGCCTTGTAATGGCGACCATGGCATCATGTGGTTTCGCGGCAGTGACTGTAAACCACTGTTGACAGTGTTGTCAAAATCGCAGTGAAATATGGTCAAATGCCAAAATTCAGAAATTACAGATATTTTCTGTAGTGTTTACGAGTTTTGACAGTTTTATATCTGAGTGTTCAATTTGATCACGCGAATTTAGGTCAATTTTCAGATCTTCGCTTCAATCTTGAGATCTTCGTTTTTTCCGCGGTGATCTTCGCGTCTTCGATTTCTTCGGAAATACCCATAGAGAGGCTCATGAATGGCCAATATTGAACTTTGTTTTCGAGGTAGACTTTTTTTTTTATCATCGAAGCGGGAAGCTTTCTTTGTTTCTTCTCTTAAGGCCCAACCCTCTCCCAAACTAACGAACAACGTCTTAGGCTATGTTCTCACAGAACAGTTTCCAAATGGTTCTGGACCAGACCAGATCTGTTCACGTAGGACCGTTTCATTTATGAGCATCTGTTCACACGGAACCGGTACAGAAATGGTCCGGTACCAGTCCACTTCTGGACCAACGTGAGAAAATCAGCTGTTTGTACCAATAAGTTATCCACCGGCAGACCAAAACGCGTGAAAGACGATCGAAGAAGGCTGAATCTATGGATTGAAAGAAGCCAAAGGTCTCTGGCCAGATAATAAATTACCCCATCCCTGCCGATTACAAAATACACAACAAAAATACACAAGCTTTTAACCTTTTCAAGCTTTAAACCCAGAATTACAATAAGTTATGTGGCATTTATGCTATCGCAGACAGTAGTTTGGTCTCTCTTTAAATTTCTAGATTAGTTTAATCAAAAACACAACACTGATACACGCGATAAATTTAACTAGTGCCCAAGCCTAAATTACGCTGTTAGAATCAAAGCGAACCGGTCAAGGTGTTCACATAGTCCCTGTCCAATATGGGACCGGAACGGTTCCTGCATTTTTGCAGGTCCAAAAACCGGACCTTTACTGGACCGGATTGACGGTACGGATAGCAGTTTCAGAAGACCTATCAGAACTGGAACCGTTTGGAACTCGATCCGTGTGGCAAAGCCTAAGGATTCAGACGGCTGTTGTGATTTCAGCACAAGTATCATTCCACACCTTCCCACGACGGTGCAAGGCCTAGCAGCGATTGGAAAAGATATACACAATTCTCCCGAATTAGCTACTTTCTTTACTTTCTTCTTGCGACAAAGCTTTTGCAGCGTTTCTTGTACAAAAGCTTTCCAAATCAAACTTTTCTTATTTTTCCAACCACCCCCTCTAAAATAAATGCTCCGACCATAAAATATCTGAATCTGAAAAATGACCCCTAGCATACCTCCCCCCATAAAAAAAATATAATAAAATGAACCAATTTGACTACAGCAAGACAAGATATCCTCTCAAGGTTTCAACTGCAACATCTCACTGTGTACGACCAGTACGACATCTGCGCTGATGGCATTCGCAAAGAACGGCAACCGGAAACTTGGACTTTCTCAGTTTCACTGTGAGCGTTTTGACTTGTAAACACCTCCTCTGAAAGTTAGAAGAAAAGTACCCCACACCAGCGTACTAGAAGAAATGGTTTCAAGTTGTTCTTGTGGTGGCGTTTTTGTTAACTGAATGTGTCCCACGAGACTTAAAATAGCACTCACACGTCCATTTAAAACTGATCAAAGACGATAAGAGACGTATCATTAAATTTTTGCTTTTTTTCTGCTTTGTTATTACGATTATGATTTTTTTTTATTGGAACTAAAAGCTTTGCTTGAATTTTCTTTCCCTGGTGTTTTTGCGGTCTTTCTTCCACAAAAGCTTTGCGGGAATATTTCGGTTTTTTCCAACCACCCCCCACTGTCCTCTAACAGTAAATGATCGGACCCTACTGAAGTATTTGAAATTGCAAATGACCGTTACGATCCTTTCCCTCATTAGAGAAGTGTCACTTCGTATATATACATTCAAAACGGCTATTTACCGGAAAACTCACATTTATGTCTAGGTAAGGGCTCCTGGTTTAAGCCCATTTGGGTTTTCCAGCTTTCTGAGTCACTGCGTCACGCTATCCTTTATCGTGCCTATCACGAAAAGCTCAGATTTCATGTCTCACATTATGCTAATTTGAATACGGAGTGCATAGTTTGACGTGGTTGTAACTTTTGTTTTTTCAATCTACAAATTGTCATGACTACTGCAGCCAATAAGTCTGGTAAAAGGAGTGATAACCTGGACCAAGAGATTCACAAGATGGTGTCTTAAGGTGAGAGTATCTTTGGTTTATCAGTTTGGATCAATCAAATATTATTGTAACATTATAAATAAATTTGCATTGTAGACAAGTAAACCGGGCTGCCCCTAAGCCACAATAACACAGTTACCTCTAAGTGAAAAGTATATATTTTTACTTTTACCTATTCAAAACGATGAGCCAGTGAAACCTTGTTTTATGCATATGACTGCTTTAGTGGAACCGATGTGGCTCGCGTGACAGCGGCCGTTCCACCGAAATGCTCAAAATGCCCCGCACAATTTTTTTTCTCCACGAGTCGCCTTTAGCGGGCCAAAAACGACACTTTCAGAGAGTGAAAAGGAATGCTTGAGCTTACAGTTGATGTATATTTTTGGTCTGAAAAACATATGCTAGGTCAGTTATAAGCCTTTGAAGTTGACCCAAATTTCACTTTGACTTTGAACCCTTCAAGGTTAGTATCTTCAACAGGTCAACAAGCAGACTAAAAATACAAATTTATATCCGATTTTTGTATTTTTGGATAGAGGAAAGAATGATGTACTTATGAGCCAAATGGCAAAACGGGAACGATTTCCATTGTTGCGTACGAGCTTGCTAAAAATGCACGATTTTCCCTTGTTTCCTGGGGGCGCAAGCGAGCTTCTAGCCGTATTTCGAACTTATTTAAATTTTGGAAAAAACAAAAAGCGGAGGAACTTTTAAATATGAATTTTGGAAGTAGTTTACCAAAGAGGTATTTTTGGTAAAATAATATGGAATATGAAATTTCGTTTCTGTCTTGGGATTCTCGATATTTCTGGTCAGGAGCTCTTAATATGTGATGACATTGAAATAAATAAACCCACAAAACGCTGTGACAAATTGTCAACATCAGAAGATTTTCATGTAAACGAGACCGGAAATACTGGAAATATCAATAGGTCACCTCCCGATGGCAAGGCAGTATAATGTTTTATTTCTTCCCTCCACAGCATATTCTGTAACGCCGGGTCTCACACTCCAGGCCGGGGCTCTTGGTGTGATTGGACCTGTCTGCCCTGTAACAATTAGAGACTTTAAGTTACTCCAATTGGCACCCCAGACAAACATGACATTTTACTCTCGTCTTACAAGTGTTAAAATTCTCAACGGCCACCGTGTTATGCAATACCGCGTTCACTGAAAAGTCGTTTTCCGACTTACACAACGCCTTTATGAATGATAAATAATTAATATAGCGCTCTATAGAGACGTGAGCTTAGCCTGTGTTGTCACAGAGCCCCGAAGCAAGAAAAAACTATTACAATGTAGAGCACGTCTCACTTTACTGGAAATCTTTTTTTTTTTTTTTCTATTGAAGGAAAATGTCCTTTTTCAGAGGTTAATACATTTCTAAGCTCGGAACACTATGTTCATGTTAATGTTCATGTTCATGTATGGTTTTTAGGCATGCCATAAGAGCTTATTATGCTACAGGTATTGATCAGTGTATTTCAGATCACATAAGAAAATCAAGGGGACAGAAACTAAAACTTACTCTGTAAAAGGATCATGAAAATTTCTACCTGCTGGCTTCCTTAAGGTCAAAGCATTAGAACTGTAGAACGTGTTTGCAGCAGACATTGTACATCTGATTCCCTCTCTTTCATTTATCTCGTCAATGTCCTCCTGAGTAACAAACATAATGAACAGGTCCCCGTTCATAGGTGATATTGCTCTCCGATAACTCCTTTTGAACTGGATCTTGTCTTTTCCTTCCCAAGTAAAAGTCACACCGTAGCTGGGTTTGTGAGGGGGCAAGCAAAGGTGAAAGGCGAGCCAAGATTAACATCCTTCACCACAGGAAATTCGTTATTAAATTCTCCAACAACTATCAGGAAAAAGTGGGGCAACATGTCAACGACAAGTATATCTAAAGGTTTAGGCGATGCATAATGATATTTCGCGTCTCTGATGCCCATTTTTCCCAGGAGTACAGCATAAAAAAAGTGTAATCTACCGTAGCGTAATTTTACTCGTTACTTTTTGAAACTGAGCAACCTTTTTAAGGTACCTGCCCAGGCTAATTTGGGTCATTTTTATTGTAAAAAATTGTCCACATATTGTCTTATAATGGTCCAAAAAGTTCACAATATTAATCACTGACTTGAAACAAGCACAAAAATTCACCTGTTCTATGTGCCTCAGGCCCCCTGTTGGGGCAATTCGGTTAAATACCCATGTATCGGATAGAAATATTCGTTTTTTGCAGCAACGGTCCAAAGAAATCCGAATGTAAAAATAAGAATATGTAGAGGTAAATAAAAGACATTTTTCTATGTTGGGGGGAACTCTTAATGTTAAAAAAAAGTAAATTATTGTAATTAGACTGAAAGTAAGATTTTCTGACTGAGAACTTTTCATCATTTGCTGCTATCTCCTTCCCCAAAGAAGCGTTTGTTTGAAATTACGTTACAAAAGAGCCAGCCAAGTTTCATACCAAAAGGGCCTATGGTTCTCTCAAAAAACAAGATTCCGTGAGTGCCTGTCCTTTAGAGCCCATTATATTTTGCATTAGAGGCAGCCTGACATCGTCAATACAAGCAAATTCGCCGTAACACTCGATCAAATGCTTCGTACCGCCATTTTGAATTGATTTCCGCTGATCATTAGGTCTGTGGACGTATTTTTCGCTATTTTTACCCACCAAACCCCACTGAGTATTGTTTTGTTGATCGGTTGCTAAGGTACGTCATACTGCGCCCAATCGCAGCATGCATCATATCCGGTGACACGTAAGTCAAAATTCAAAATGGCGCCTCCAAGGAAGAAGAAAAGGATGTCGAAGCGCGAGAAAAAGAAATCCCTAGCCGCGCGAGGGAAAAAATCAGCCGAGGCGAGGGGAATTGGAGCTGGAAGTCGTAAGAAGTTTGCCCTGGCAGCCCACTGGATGGAAGAACCGTACAAGAGTGGCGATCGCGATAGAGGAACGCGGACGAGAGTCAGATTTGTTAGTCCAGGGAAGAAAAAATACTGGAACCAAAAAAGTGTAGAAAAAGAATTGGTTTCTCGTAACCTGACAGATTGTTTTTACGACAAATCTGCTAGTTCAACAGAGGAAAACGCAGACGGCAATGACTCTGAATACTATCCGAGTTCTGAGGAGGATATGAAATGTAAACAGCCCGAGTTAGATGGATTGGAAGTGGAGCTGGAGAGGAGATTGTTTGTGTGTGAGTCGACACAGCTGATGGATATGGTCGAACAAATAAATGCCTCGTCTAAGTGTTCCACTCCTGAATGCAGCGGTGAGTAAATTTTATTCGACTTATTGCCTTGAACAGTTATTTTTTGGTTTGTGAGTGTACAGTTGGAAGCGAAGCTTTACAGGTTATATACCAAATGACTAAAATTGTCACACCTTATTGTGAAAAACATTCAGCTTACTAGAAATGAATGAGTAATTGCAGTGGAGTTTCTGCGAGATATTTATGCTTTCCTCTAACTTTATCAAGGTGTCCCTATTGGTTAATGTTATTTTTCAATAAAAAATATAATTTTTGATACACATGAATGGCCTACTTCAAGGTAATTTCACATGTTTATTTCGATTGATAGCATCAGATAAGTGTACCACAACTAAAAACCTTTTAAAGTAGACTTACCTTTTGATTTCTTAATATAAACAGAGCTAAAGGTTTTCCATTAGTTCATCAAAAGTTCATTTTCATTTGCTGAACATGCCTTGATGTAAGCTAAAAGATAATTTTTTTAACAACAGGTGTTCTGGTGCCAACGAAAGTGGAGCCTAATGGTACTGGTGGGACTTTGAATGTGATATTTGGTTGCAATGGTTGCCAGGAAAGAATTGTCAATTTCAGAGGCTCAGCCCTTGTAGAGGGGTCCAAACGAACAGTGGTGGGCCTTGCACTAGCAGTGGCATTTTTTGTTACTGGGCATGGATATGCCAAGTTTTCAAGAACTCTTAGACAGTGCCTTGGAATTTCTTGCATATCCAAAAACCCATACTATGAGGTTATTAAACTTGTTTACCCACACATCACTGACATTCTCAATGAAATGTGCGAGGAGGAAAAAGAGAGGATGAGGCAATTGGATGGTGAGGAATTGGGAAGCTGGGAGAGGGCAGTGGTGACGTCAGATGGTGTGTGGCACACTCGGGGGCATTTTAGTAAAAATGGGTCCTTCATTATCAAAAATTACTTGACGGGAGGCTTGTTATGGTATGGGCATAAGTGTATGCGTGGAAAAGATGATGTTGTTGATGAGGAACTGTTTGAGGGAACCGCAAAGTCAATGGAAGGATTTCTTGCGGGTGAATGTTACAAGGAGGCTAAAGAAGAGGGTTGTAAGGTGGAGGTGGTATGGCAAGATGGAGATTCCAGTGCATCCAAATCTGTGCTGGCGCAGTATCCAGAGGGAAGAGTTTATAAGTGTGGTGGCCATGTGGGGCGTGCACATCATAACAACCTGAAGGAGGCAGCCAAAAAGAAGCAATTCTCTGCAAATGTGATAAGGGACTATCAAGAACTATTTCCATCTGTAAAAACAGCAAAATGCAAGTGCGACAGACACAAGTCAGGATGTGGATGCCTTGGAGATAGTTTCCTGAAAAATGCCCGAGTCAATCACTTCTGCTGTCTTCAACAGTGCAACGAGCCTGAAGAATATGCTAGGAGATTGAGGGCTCTAGGAAAGTACCACTGCCAAGATATTCATGAGTGGGGGGATGGAGAGACCTGTGGTTTCCATCGAAATGTTGTTTGCTCTTGTGGCAAATGTGACGAGGATGAAGAATTACAATGTAGTGGTAAACCTTATAAAACCAAGAACCTCCTGACATGCGAGTACCATCAGTTGGCATACCAAATTGAGTGTGAGCGTCGTGCTAAGGATGCTGCTAATGTGATCCATCCAGTGATGGGCAGGGGCCACTCAAACCTTTGCGAGGCCCATTTCACTGTCTTGCCTGACTTCCGCTCTAAGGACCAAAACCTTTGCAGGTAAGAAAAAATACTGTAAAATACTAGTAATAATCCCTGGGTGAAACATCTTCAATTCATTTAGTGGTTTTCAGGGTGTTCATTAGGCATCGGAGAATTCTCCTTCTACTACGTAGAATTCTCCGGCTAAATTTCAAAGGCCTGTAACGTATTTTTTTTATAAAGATGCAGAACGGTGAGAACCTTTAAAATTCATTCTCCGGTTACTATACACTATTCTCCTGCAATTACAATTCTTAATGAAAACCCTGGGTTTTGTGTTGGCCTATAAACAGAGGGCTTTCATTGTACATTGTTGCTGAAAAACAGTACAAACCCTTTCTGTGCACCCGTGGGATCTTATGGTGAAATATTTGTTTAGTGTACAACAACAAGCTGTGATAGTAATGCCTCCCTGCTTCCCTCCATTGTTTCAATTCTTTGTTTCCAGGTTGCACTACATGGCATCAACAAACTGTGGATTATGCCAGGGGAATATGTCTTGGTGTTACCGTGTACGAGGTCCAAGTTACCATTGGGTGGTAGACTTATATGAACGGCTAAACCTACCAGTACTTCCCGCTGTCGTAGAGGCCCTGCAGAAGGTGGTTGAGGACCGAATGAAAGAAATTGAAAAGGGGAAGACTGACCATAAAAAAGGAATCAGAATTCAGATGAAGGTGGCCAGAGCAGAAGAACAGGAAGCCAGAAAGAAATGGGTAAAGAGGCAAGCACTGCAGCATACTTATGGCCAAGATGATGATGATGTTGATGAGGAAGCTGAGGATCCAGCCCTTGTCGAAGCAGCAAGAGAGGCGACCAGGGGAACCCAGGAAAGCAATGGGGATGTTGTTCACATCAGTGGAAAGAGTTGCCGTTGTGGTTCAAAGCAACATAAGCGAACATCGCATTCTTCATGTCCTCTCAACCCAAAAAACTTGTGACATTGAACTATTTTAGTTCCTTTAGCTTGATTTTGTACAAATTAGATATCACTTTATTGTTTCTCTCCGCTTACAATGTTGATACATGTAGTTGTTGGCCCAGAGTACTGTGCCTGGTTGTTCAAAGGTTGGGTAATGCTATCGATTGGATATATTCACTATACAGTGTAAGCTGTAAAAAAAATAATAATGAAAAAAGATCTGTCATTCAGTTTGAGGGAAACATGGTTCATAGTTACAATTGTAGACAGATGTTTCAGTACTATGATTGATCAAAAAACAAGTATATTGATTCAACAATACTCCAGATAATGAAGTTTGTTTTTGTGTGATTTTCTATTTTACCACAAGTAAATGATTGTAAAATTTATCAAAGGATGAAAGGTATTAATCACTTTTCTAGAAAAGCCCACCATTCATTTTAACTATTCCAGTTACACATTTGAAGGAGAATATACTTTTTATTGTGGTTACACATGCTGTGAGGACATATTTTCATATACATTTTTTCCGCAGTACAAAATAAATATACAACAAGAATTCATGCAATAATTGTCTTAGGAAATTTGTTTTCGATATTTATACTTTACAGTTTTTTATTCCGTCAATTTTTGTACATTTGTATGGGGTAATTAGCTTTCTTTGTTTGATTTATTTCGCGACCATTGCACACATTTGACCAGTGTGACAAACAGAAACTTGTAAATATTTTGCATGTTCTCTTTATATTTTTGGCAAATTTTCTTCATATGATAAATTAGGATTATTGTAAAAATTATAAATTTGTTTGATTTATTTCACGACCATTGCACACATTTCCAGTATGACAAACAGAAACGTGTAAATATTTTGCATGTTCTCTTTATATTTTTGGCAAATTTTCTTCATATGATAAATTAGGATTATTGTAAAAATTATAAATTTGTTTGATTTATTTCACGACCATTGCACACATTTCCAGTGTGACAAACAGAAACTTGTAAATATTTTGAATGTTTTTTATATTTTTGGCAAATTTTCTTTAGATGAAAAATTAGAACTCTTGTGAAAATTATAAATTTGTAATTATTCTTGATTTGATATCATTTGATAATTTATTCAGCT